>VCCN01002456.1:6180975-6191640 GCA_006491835.1 Architeuthis dux
GGGGGGGGGGGCTAATTTCCATTTTTCCCACCATCCCGAGAATCTTTGTTTAATATTCAGAATTAATTTCTTCATTGATTAGGACTTTTGGCGAGTGTCTGTAATTATTGTTACGTAGGATCCACGTATCACATATACTACATATGTGAAATAGACAGTGGCGACAAGCACCCGAAGTGGCGTCACTAACTTCATATTACGCTATAGCTGGGAGGAGAGATGGATTCATGCCTTTCCAAAGGGCATTAGTGTAAAGTGAACACACACTGTCCCAGCCGGAGTTTGAACTCGGCCCCATTGAGTTCATTCTCCGAGCCGTTATTCACTCAGCAATCCTGCACCTCCATCTCGTGGGTTTTTACACGTGATAACTGTATTTCTGAATAATCGACCCAGTTCCCGTTATAAGGCCGTTCGCAACGAATAATTTAAATTTAATGCTTCTTTATTTTTAGTTGGAATTTATCATGTTATTAAGAGGGCTTATCAGTATTGAAGTTTGTGTCGACTCTGCTATCAAGGGACGTATGGGCTACACAAGACAAAGTGATAAAACATTGCTCATGGCAGCCAACAGTATTAATAAAACTGACAAAAGATTATAGGTGGGTCTAGCTGTGAAGCAGAATTGGAGTATTTAAAAGAGAGATATATACAGTTTCAAACGGAAACATATTTGCTATGTTTATTTACAGGAAACCTAAGAGGCAAGTCACTAATAATTGTGTATGGTATGTTCAGACTATTTTCCTTGTCTGTATATTCATTTATACCCAACGTGTTAGCCGTGTACTCTCTGGCCTTTGTCGGGTGTTCTTTGTTCTAGAATATCGAATCACTTCCTAGAACGATCGTATTCGACTTGACACGTCACGGTTTTGTTGTTACACATTATATAACAAAGAACACCCAACGAAGGCCGGAGGGTACACGGCCAAAACGTTGTGAATAAATTAACATATAGACGAGGAAAATAGTCCGAACAGACCATGCACAATGATAAATACGCCCCGTCCAACAAAATCTAGACACACAAAGACAAGTCACTAATTATGCAGCCAAATACGCATACACCAGAACTAATTAAATGATAGGAAATGGGCAAAACAGAAAAAACTGCAAATGCCTTTGAGGAGAAAGTGATGAGACTGTAAACAACATGATTTTGAGCGGCCTGCGAAAAATGGAATCGCTGAGCCGAGTTCAAACTCCAGTCGAGCTAATGCATTTTGGAAAAGCATGAATCCACTTCTTCTTCTTCTCCCTGCTATGGGTAAAATAGCAAGGCAAGCTGAGTACTCTAGGCTTGAAAAGGCAGCCAGTCTAGGAGAAGGACACCTCTGATTCCAAACCAGGGAGTGGAGCCTCTTTAAGGTGCAGCCAAGTTGATGCCAATCATATCGCGCTCTGCCTTCTTTTGGAGTACATCAGCTAGGCCGAGAAGAGGATTCTGTCGACTGGGCATCCCAGTACCTCCGTACCAGGAAGCGCCATAGAAAGATCATTTCAGTGTCCTTCTGCTGTCTATCGAGGAAAAAGGAGGTATGTTTCCTCCTGTCTTTATTAATTCTCCGATTTGTGTAATTGTTGGATAATGCCGGTAGTTTCTCTTCTTATCGTCGTTCCGGGGGTGCGGGTTGACGAGTGATGACATTTCTGTGGAGGGAAATCAATTTCGGAGAAAAGGGCTCTCCCACGTGGGTGGAGAGAAAGACGACAAAATTCCGTATCTTCAATTGAAAATCTGTGGTTCGCTTTATTCCCGTCGATATAGCTTCTTTTCCGGGACGGTTCGCGGATTACTTTTAGGCATCGAAGTCTGTTTCAGTTACTATTCTACCCGAGTCGTCACGTTGCTGAATTACTACTAGTCATGGTAGTAATTAAAAAATTAAAGCTTCTTCCTCCTCTTACTCCCCCTCCCTCCTTCCTTCACCCGTCCTGGTGAAAGAGGGACTACTTCGCTGTTGACCTGTCGCCTGTTGGTCGGATTCTGATTGCCTATAACTGCTTTCTCCTCCCTCGCCCCTAATGGGCAGGGGAGCCAAGCCCTCTCCTAGTCCAACCCGTCGCTCGTCGGATTCAGATCTAAACTGATTTGAAATTAACGGCCCTTTAAAAAACCACTCCCGTAATCTGATATGGGCCACTGGTCACGTACGCCATGGGCCCCTGGTCACGTAGACCCTGTCAATCTGATATGCCCGCGAACACACGAACACAGAGTGCATTTCGTTACATAATTTCTTCAATTTCTTTCTTTCTTTCTTTCTTTGATCCTTGAACCTTTTTTTAAATTGAGGATGAATGTGTCTACAGAATGTGTCTACAGAAATTGTTCCCTTCGGTTGTGTCTAGCAGCATTCACGCTTGCCTTTTGAAAATTCTGGCTTTTTTTATAAAATGCAAGAAAAGTTACTTATTCATTGATCACCCCATTTCCATATTTTTTAAATTGATCAACCCCAGCACGGCATGATTCCCAAATACATTGGTCACTTGACAGTTTCTATTTATGACTTACTAGACTTATTTTTTAAATCTGTTTTGAGGATGAATCTGCTTTCTCCATAGTTTGCAATGTTTGTTTCATATTTCTTTATTGATAGGTTTCATGTGTCTATAGATTTTATTTTTCACTTTTTCTTCCGATAGAATCATATATCTTATGTAACAGATTCTTCTATATTTAGGCCAGGGGTCGCCAAAGTGATTGATATCGACCTCTGGGGTCGATGGGACTATCCACGTGGTTGATACATGCCGGGGGGTCGAAAGGGAGTCGATATACGCCGGGAGGCGTCTATTGAATATTTGGTACATTTTACATCTTTTGACATATATTCTTGTTTACTTTGTATTTTACTATTGATTTCTTGTTAATCTCCCAATTTCGATATATAATTAGATACTATGGATTTGGTATGTTTTTTAATATTCTGTACTTTTGATATCTTTCTATTGGCAGTCCTGCCTAGGGGTTGATGAGGGAACAAGGATTCCATGAAGAGGTCGATAGTCTAAAATGTTTGGTGTCCCCTGACTTAGACCATACGTTGTGTTTCTGGCGTTAATAAAGAAATCAATCTTGGTTTAAAACCATTCCCAGGCACCCCCTTGTGTAGGTTCTTTTCTGTAGCTTTTGCCGTTTCTTGTTCGACATGACTCATCTTGTAACCACGGTCTTTCGGCTAAAGATAAGAGATATCTAATTATTACCGTATATTCTTGAATACATGTCGAGGTTTTCCTTTCTAAAAATGGCCCGAAACCAGCAGTTTGACGTTTACTCAGGTCAGTCAAAAATGGCCAATACTTTTGCCTATATGAATACAGCGTCGATAGACTCAATGCTTATTAGTGAGTGATAATACCTGTTGTTTTAACACAAATCATTACCATGGTTTTGTATAAAATGATATGTAGGTAGTATACGGTGCGTATTGTGTAATGGCGATTTAACATCATTTTGTCATGCAGATTCGCCATGAGAATTTCACTTTTACGACCTGAAAACAACGGTCGATATGTTGAAGATGAAAGCCATGCACGTATCGGTACCAGAAACGGTTAATTCATAAGAAGGGGATATCTGTCACGAAGACGTTATGACAAAATAACGGACTCGTCTTATATTGAAGTCTGTTGATTTTCTGAAATTTCTGATACGAACGGTCGTCTTATATCGAAAGGTATACGGTATACTTAATGCTGTAGAGGGAATTGATCTCTAAATCGTTCTCTAAATCGGTTCAGTCATTTCTTTTTCATTTGTGCCTTCTTCGTAGTTATCTTATGCAGATCAGGACACCTATTATTAAAAACCGCCAACCAACATAGTCAACATATGTTTCTTTAGTTTGTAAGTGATTCTGCCTGGCTGGCTATCTTTCAATTAATGTATGTGTCACTCGAACAGGCCGCTCCAATGGAGCCAGATTACTGAAAATGTTTAAACATTTACTCCTCAAAAAACGTTTTATTTTATTTTTTAACACCCACCCCCATGAGTTTTTAGTGGTCGGGAGTTCAATTTAGCATGTAAGTTCATGTTAAATTGGTCCATTGGTTTGTGTCAGGCAGCGTTGAATATTCGGATATTTTAGTGATCACTGCCCAACAAAAGGCGAGAGAAGTAACTTATTCATTGATCACCCCTATTTCCAATTTTTGTAATTGATCACCCCCAATAAGACATGCTGTCAAAAGCCGTTGGTCTCGTGACAGTTTCTATAGAGTTGGTCACCAGACATGTGATGTCTTTTAAAATTGTTTTTCCACAATCACTGAATGTTATTGGTCATGACAGAGAAGTGCTAAATTGTTTTTTTATCATATGTATTTGCTCAAACAGTTCGTATCTCGTCAGGTAACCCCCTTTTGCTCAATCTGTATTAATCTATCAATTATATAATACAAATTACTTCTTTATCCTCTCTAAGGGGAAATAAAACAAATAGCCTCTGACCCAGCTGGCACAGTATTTTTGGAAGAACATCAAATAAGTCTTTTCTATCTTTTAATATGGTCATGGTTGTGTTTAATTTAACTCTGGAACATGATATTCGAAATATAGTTTCAAGAGCCCTTGTCCGAACCCCGTGTGAGTTGGGACCAAAGACTTTTCAAAATTCGGATTGGTGGCACAGGTACCGTGTATTATCATCATCATCATCATCATCATCAGCAGCAGCAGCAGCAGTAGCAGCATTTTAATGACCGTCGTTGGATATAAGCCTTCCCCAAGATTTGTCAGATCTCTCGTCGCGGGCGTCGCAGCACCAATATCCCCATAACCTATTTATATCGTTCCGCCATCTTATTTTCTGTCGGTCAGAGATTCCCATATGATCTCTGGGGACCCACGTTTTGATGGCCTGCCCATTGCCATTTGAGGTTTCTAATGGATTCTCTGATATATTTGACTCCTGTTTGTTTTCTCTAATATACTGTGCAGTCTTGTGATCCTTTCACGTGACGTCAATCATGATCCTCTCCTGTGTAAGTTTCATGGTTCTTAGAGAAATAAATCGATCGTTAGGCAATGGCAATGGCAATGTCTCTAGAGAGAACCTTGTAAATAGTCACACTAAGTGGGGTAATGTAAGACTATAAATTGTATTACAGTTTATTTGTACCGTGGTTAATGAACTGAGATAAACCTAGACCATAGTGAACCTTGTAAATGGTCACACTAAGTGGGGTAATGTAAGACTATAAATTGTATTACAGTTTATTTGTACTGTGGTTAATGAACTGAGATAAACATAGACCATAGTGAACCTTGTAAATAGTCACACTAAGTGGGGTAATGTAAGACTATACATTGTATTACAGTTTATTTGTACCGTGGTTAATGAACTGAGATAAACATAGACCATAGAATTACTGGCACACCTGTTATATTTAAGTACTTTAAGGAAAATATTTATGTAGTTCTTTTTAGGAAGATTTAATAAACCTTTCCATGGAAAGATTGTCCGGTTTCTGGAGCTTTTTGGTTTTCAGAATTTCGGATTAAAGATTGTGTACATGTATTTAAACATTTAGTTGAAATTTTCGGATATCGAAAGTAGATGTTAGCATCGAATCATCGGGAAAACTCGGAGGTACTCGGTAAACATCTACTTGGTGTTTTGCTGGCATGTATTTAAATGTATTTACTTGCGATATATAATTCATTTAACCGTTCTATGTATGTATAACTTGTCAGTTCCAATTACATGCAATACAGGGACTATAATGTGTAACTTTTATGATTTGCCGTGTATTTTAATTACTGTGTATGAGGGGGCCTATCCAACCCGAAGTACACCTGGCCTCCAAGGTCTAAATGATGTCACGTGCTGCTAAGGGGCCATATCCAGGGCCGTATTTATATATAAGGGCGCAAGTGGGTCAATGGCCACGGCCCCCCTCTATACAAAAATATAATAATTAAAAAAATAAATTAATAATTACTGCTTGGAATTCATTTCATTATAACGCTTTCAATTGTTTTAAATAAATTAAATTACTGCTTGAAATTCTGATCTACAGTAATTGGAGTAGGGGAATACTAAAGATCTACTTGGAGTTTTGCTGGCATGTATTTACAAGTATGCACTTCAGATATATAACTCATTTAACCTTTATTTGTCATGTATAACTTGTCCATTCTAATTACATGCAATAAATGGTCTTTGATGTTGTAATGAATACGAGACGAGAGATTTGCTTGTGGAAAGCTTTATTCAACTTTATATGTGCCAATAATAAATGGAGTCTAGAATGCCTTTCTTTATATAGTAGTATGAGAGTCCTACTAAGGGGAAGTAATCACTTCCGTTTCCTTTGGTACCAAAAGGGAGACCTTTTTGATTACGTTATTACCACAGATGTGTACATTTTGTGTATTTTAATTTATGTGGATGTTAAAATACCAGTATTAACCCTGCATAACGTAGATTAAGATATACTTTATAAGAATAATCAGACCTCTTGTTACCAACAGGGCCGGATTTATAAGGGGGCAAACGGGGCAATCGCCCCGGGACCCCTCTATACAAAAAATAGGATAATTAAAGAATTAGTTTCTTTAATAAGACATACATTAATAATTACTGGTTGGAATTTAATTTTGATTTCATTTCATTATAACGCTTTCAATTGTTTTAAATAAATTAATAAAAGTACTGCTTACAATTTGGATCTGCAGTAATTGGAGTAGGGGAATATTAAACATCTAATTGGTGTGTTGCTGGCATGTATTTAAATGTATTCAGCGAGCCTAGAAAGCATCTTTCGGAAAACTGACTGGGAGGGAATGGGAATAAAAGTAAATGGAGAATACCTAAGCAACTTAAGATTTGCCGATGACATTTCTATGACATCGGAAGCATCCGAAGAATTACAAAATATGCTAACCGTCCTAAATAGGGAAAGTAAAAAAGTAGGTTTAAAGATGAATAGAACAAAGACACAATTAATGTTCAACGATAAAGTCCCCAAAAAGGTCATAACGATAGAAGGCGAGATACTAGAAGAGGTTGATGAATACATCTACCTAGGTCAGGTAATAAAGCTAGAGAAAGACCATGACTGCGAAATAAAACGACGCATAACGATAGGTTGGAAAGCATTTGGTATGAATAGAGACATTCTGAGGAGCACCTTGCCAATGTGCCTAAAACGAAAAGTATATAACGGCTGCATAATAACAGCCATGACTTATGGATGCGAAATCTGGAAATTAACCAAACGAGATGGGCCGGCCACCTAGCGAGAAGAGATGACAATAGATGGGGGGAAAGATTAACAGATTGGTGCCCATGGGATAGTAAAAGAAGTAGGAAACGGCCAGACACAAGATGGAGGGACGAGATAGAAAAGTTTGCCGGTAAGACTTGGCAGAGATTAGCACAAGATAGGTTGTCATGGAAGGAGATGGGAAAGGCCTTCGTCCAGCAGTGGACCTATAATATATATATATTTTTTAAAAATACATAGCATATATATGATAGCAAATATATTCTGTTGATAATATCTATTCAAAAAGTGTCAGACACTTGATAATTATGAGTGAAGCTTTAGTATATAGGTTGAGGAAAAAATGGGTCAGGAAGTGAAAAGACCAGATACAAGATGGAGAGACCAGATAGAAAGGTTTGCAAGACGTGCCAGATGTTAGCAAGATAGGTGGTCATGGAAGGAGATGGGAAAGGACTTTGTCCAGCAGTGGACTTATAACGGCTGCTGCTGCTGCTGCTGATGATGATGATGATGCAAACCCACGCATGCTTTGGTGTTTTGGGAAGGGTTATCACGGAAACGAGTCTACATTTCATCTTCCACAGAAGTGTCCATTCCTAGGCGAGGTCCTGGTAATTCTGGTGGTCTTTCAGAGTAAAATTATCCAGTGGTGGACTTATAACGGCTGCTGCTGCTGATGATGATGATGACTTGAGATATATAACTCATTTAACCGTTCTATGTATGTATAACTTGTCAGTTCCAATTACATGCAATACGGGGACTATAATGTGTACATTTTATGATTTGCCGTGTATTTTAATTACTGTGTATGAGGGGGGCCTATCCAACCCGAAGTACACCTGGCCCCCAAGGTCTAAATCGGGCCCTGGTAACATCTATTTGTATTGTCATCTTGATATTCTCTCAGTTTTCCATTCAAACAGTCCGATAATTTCCATTTTGATCTGAGATCCTTATTTACAAAAATGATAATATTTTAGGAGATTTTAATGGCATATTTGTTAACCCTTTCATGTAACCATCTGATTCATAGATTGAATAATCGAGATGCGTAATGAAAAGCTAATTGAAAGATTGAAATCAGCTGTGTGGTGTAGTTTAAAGAGGTTATAGTTATAAGATCGATCTGTTCAAACATAGTCTCTGAAATAACACCAAGCTGTTTCACTTTCCTTTGATGTTCAAACTTTATGATATTTTTAATCGTATGATATCTACAGGGTGGGTGAGAATTAAATCCCTATTTGAAATTATATGTAACTATTGTATATCCGTGATTTATTTTCATTGGTATTAACCAGGGAACACACAAATATACCCATCCTGTGCTATATATTACGACACGTGTGTGTCTATATTCATACGTGTGTGTCTATATTTATATACCAATATGGAGTGCTATATATTACGCCACGTGTGTGTCTATATTTTATGTCTGTAAAATTCGTAAAGAAAGATAACTATTATATGCTACACTTTTGTATATCCGTGATTTCTTTTTCACCGGGCACCCCCAAAAATTCCAATAGGGAGTTTCCTTTCACCCATCCTGTGTTATATATTACGCGACGTTGTGTCTATATTCATACGTGTGTGTCTATATTTTATGTCTGTAACATGTCTCAAGGAAGATAACTATGATATGTAACTTTTGTATATCCGTGAATATCTTTCATTGGTATTAACCAGGGAACCCCAATAAATTTCCATAGGGAATTTCTTTTCACCCATCCTGTGCTATATATTACGCCACGAGTGTATATATTTATGCGTGTGTGTCTATATTGTATGCCAGTAACATTTCTTAAGGGAGATAACTATTATATACTAATTATAGAGTAGTCTCCCTTTTTGCAGATGCGCAACATTCTGGGTTCATTCTTATTAAACATAAACGAGAAAATGCAGAGCAACAGGCGTTTCATTTTGCTATGTATTAAGTACAATGCAATAGGAAAATTATTTTAAATGAGCCGCCATTTTTTGCGGCATTGGTAAACTAGTATAACAATAGAGCTAGAATAATAGATACATCTAAAATAACCATGGTCGATGGATCCGGCCTTTTGACTAAGATCAAAGGGTAATTTCTGTTCTTTGAAACCGCCATGACCTTGAGAGAACCACGGCCCTTCAGGGGTCCTTGTGGCATGCTCGGGTATCGTCCCGGGAGAAGTTGCGCAGGATATCTTGGCTCTCCACCCACCCCCATTTATCCCGGTCCTCGTGGCATTTGTCTCAGTGACAGGGATTTGGGATTTTCCCACCTCAAGTCTCTAGTCACGGAGACATGGGATCCCCCCTCCTTCTACTGAATTCAGCACTAAATGACCCACCAAGGATAGATGCGCCGTTAAACAAAACAATCAATCAACCATAAAATACCCATATTCGTCTAGGTTAAGTCCGTATTACTAAGCAAGTACAAGGCAAATGTATTCTCGGGATAGGTGCAACAAAATTAGGAAAATGAGTATGGTAGATCGGTTAATACACTAGAATTAATGTTACATCGCTAAGCAATTAGAATAACACTCTATTGATCTCTGTATACATATAGTGTATATATAGTGTGTGTTGCATAGGCAGGGGAATGTCCTGAGCCGCCGAATAAAAGGACGACTCGAAAGTTGTTTGTAAAAATATGGTTACATATTTTTATTTCACAAGATACATTTTGACGGCCAGTGGAGAGTGAAGAGGGGGAAAGAGATAATGAGAACCGACAGTCTGTCCCCAACAGGGACACCGGTCTCGTGCCTTCCGGCCAGCCTAGGCGGTCTGCCACTCTGTTCTGAGTTCCGAGTTTATCTCCGTCTCTGCGCTTCCGCGTCAGGGTGTCCGTGACCGTTCCCAACAGGGGAACCGGGCATTATGCCCTCCGGCCCGGCCGCTGTTGCCTGTCTCTGCTCGGGGTTTCTGTCATCTGCTTGTCCCCGTTCTGTGTATTCTGTTATCAAGTTTTAACGCCCACGCTTGTGTGTTCAACATGTGTACATTGTATACGGATAGAATGTGTACATCCACACATTTCACTTATCATCACAAAAACTCCGTCTTCGCTATCTCAAGACTGTCACTGATAACAAAATTAATAATTTACCTGATGCTGTCCAATATATTTTATCTTTTATCATTTTATCAGTATTTCTTAATGCCAATTTCTATCTGAATTACTGAGACGAGGTATAGTTACCATTCGATAATGTTTTCGAACCAGTATCTCAATTACACTGGTCAAACAAATTGATTTTTCTTTTTCTCACCAAGGTTGAACTAGACATTGTTGGACCAATTTTCCACGCAGACTACGAAGTCTGAGCCTGTTTCACTCTTGCATGTCTCGTTTTTTTTGCCAAGGACACGTTCTGCTTTCAGTTCTATTATGTATGAGGCAATACAGGCGAAGGT
>VCCN01002456.1:6385966-6400848 GCA_006491835.1 Architeuthis dux
ATTCCTGGAAATATATTACATATTAGTAATAAATTAAATGTGACTTTGATCTCAAATATTTATGTTATACAAATATTTCTTGATTTATTAAAAATATTACTTGATGTATTACTTTTTTATTAGTATAAATTAAATAAAAAATATGACTTATTTTATTAAAAATCGCAATTTCTGACAGCTACACGCAACCAAAAACATCTAGATTTCGATGAAAAACATCTACATGGCAAAACAGAGCAAGAAACGTAAGGGCTTTATAATCTAGAGCATTGGGCGTTTGCATTGTCATTTCTGCAATGTGAATCCGAGCATAATGCTCAGCCACACGTTGTGTAGAAGTGATCCTGTTCGGTTGATAAATCTATTATATCATTTTACAATGGTCGTTTTTAGGTTGAATCACTTATTTTTTTAAAGTTCTGACTTTACCCAGTAAAACGGTTCCAGTATGCCCCAAATAAGCTGTATATGTGTACAAAATTCACATTTGGTTACCCAGTAAAACGTTTCCCAGTATGCCCCAAATAAGCTGTATATGTGTACAAAATTTGGTTACCCCTTTCGCAAAAGAAGTATGGGTCTGCATTTGTTCTCATACCAATAATAATGATTTAATTTCCAACTATTTCTATATAATACTAAAAGTCTGATTCACCCAACCCAAATCGTCATGCATACCCAGTGGACCTAGGGGAATTGATTGATTTGTTGAGCGGCATATCAACCCTTGATGGGTCATTTAATCAGTTTAAAATTCCGAAAGACGGAGGTTTATTTAGGGTTTTTTTTTTAAATAGAGTCTTTCAAATAGAGACTTTGGTGAAAGGTTATTTGCGACTCTAGTTTAAAAAAAACAACTTTTCAATGAGCAAGACTAGCTTTTAAAAAAAACAATAACCCTTCACCATAGTCCTGCGACTTTGGTGAAAGGTTACTTTTCTCTCCAACTAGTGTCTTTTTTAATGGCAAACAGGTAGCACGGATTTTCCCAAAGCCGGGAATGTTAGTCCATGTGTCGCCTCTTACGAACCTGTGGGCAAGACTGAGGAATGAATTCTTGGATGCCGGACCTAGGGGAAGGTTTTAAAGTCAAATATATACGACACCACAAAGCCAACTAATTCTGGTTTAATTTCACACCCACCTTTCAGGTTTCTTTTACTTTACCAAATTGCTTAAGATATTCTGAGATTGTTTAAATTGAAACCTATAATTTGGGGGCCATTTCTTGAATGGTTGGGCAGGGATTCTCCTCCACTAATTCTTTCCATCATTCCTTTTGGACTATGGCAGGACCTTGAGACCCATATCCATTTCGGTATTTCGGAAACCAACGACATAATGATATAGTACCATCACAGTTAATGCTGTCTGAGTTGCATTGTGCTCAGCTTTAATCACATGCAAGAACGTGATCCATAACTCTTCAATTTCATCCTAAGACTAGGACCATTAAACATGGAAAAGATCACGTATGAAAGCAAAGATAAGCATCATAAATATATATAACAATAGGTAATCTACAAAATATAAATGTAGACTACATAAATATTGAGTACGTAAGTACATCAATAAGTCTGCAACCAAATGATGAAAAAGCATTTATTTTACATAATAAGCATTTATGTTTCAACTCCATTCGTGGCAATATACGTAATTCAGTAGTGAATATTAATCACATAAATCGAAATCTCGATCAAATGTCAGCTAACTACGAGTCAGGCCACATGCTTATTAAACAACCCTCGTATAAAAGTGCTTCCCAAAAGTTTAAGACCACCCCGTATTCTTTCAATAAAGGCATGAAATCAACGCTTTTAAACATCATATAACCACTAAAGCATTGTATTTATTTTACAAATTACATAAGACATACGTACTGACATAAAACACAATCCATAAATTGTATTTCTTAGTATCTGGTATGTCTTCGTTGTTTTTGATGACGGCCAGTACACGGCGTAGCATATAGTCCGAGGGCCGTGATCCTAAGAGTAGGGTACCAACATGTTCCTTATGGTGTCCTCTTTCAGAAAACGATGTTCCCACGAAAAGAGTTGGGAAGAACTACCTCTTTTGCTTAAAACAACATGGCCGCCAGCACACACTAAAGAAAAACAGAATTTCATATCTCGTCTCCCAGTTGACATATCTGAGTACTTTAAAGGGCTAAATCATGGTTTTCAGACATGTGGAATTCAGAAATACACTTTATTTTACCATAAAAGTAATTAATTTATAGGTATTGCAGTATGTGACAAGGAAATCTCAAGCATCTAATTCATGAAGGATATATATATATATATATATCATCAGCAGCCGTTATATGTCCACTGCTGGACAAAGGTCTTTCCCATCTCCTTTCATGACAACCTATCTTGTGCTAGCCTCTGCTAAGTCTTACCGGCAAACTTTTCTATCTCGTCCCTCCATCTTGTGTCTGGTCTTTTCCTACTTCGTTTACTGTCCCATGGGCACCAGTCGGTTAGTTTTTTCACCCATCTATTGTCGTTTCTTCTTACTAGAAGACCAGCCCATCTCCACTTTTGCTGCTTAATTAGTTATAAAGTATAATATCTTTCACTCTAGTCCTCTCATGTTGATCTTTTTCTATCTCTTAGTGTTATCCCTAGCATTTCTCTTTCCATGGCTCTCTGTGCTATTCTGAGCTGGTTTTCAGCTCGTTTTGTTAATTTCCATGTTTCGCATCCATAAGTCATGGCTGGTATTATGCAGCCGTTGTATAATTTACGCTTTAGGCACATTGGCAAGGTGCTCTTCAGAATGTCTCTATTCATACCAAATGCTTTCCAACCTATCGTTATGCGTCGTTTTATTTCGCAATCATGGTCTTTCTCTAGCTTTATTACCTGACCTAGGTAGATGTATTCATCGACCTCTTCTAGAATCTCACCTTCTATCTTTATGACCTTTTTTGGAACTCTATTACTTTTGTCTTAGTTCTGTTCATCTTTAAACCTACTTTTTTACTTTCCCTATTTAGATCGGTTAGCATGTTTTGTAATTCGTCGGACGTCTGACGTCATAGAAATGTCATCGGCAAATTGCTTGAGTATTCTCCATATATGTTTATTCCCATTCCCTCCCAATCAGTTTTCCGAAAGATGCTTTCAAGGCTCGCTGTGAATAGTTTAGGTGATATTGTATCCCCTTGTCTTACTCCTTTTGCTATCTTTATCTTATTTGTATCTTTATGTATCTACTTATTGCTGTGCCATCTTCGTATATGTTTTGGATAATGTGTATGTAATTTTCGTTAACACCTTGTTTACGCATTGCGTTGAAGACTGCCGTGTGTTCTACCGAGTCAAATACTTTCTCATAATCTATAAAGGCCAAACATGGTTTGTTGTATTCTAAGGATGTTTCGATTAGTTGATTTATTGCGTGTAGATGGTCTATTGTCGAGAAGCATGCTTGCTTGCGTGGTTGGTTTTCGTCTAGAGTGCCTGTTAATCTTTGTAATTATTTTGTGAATAGTTTATATATGTTAGGTAGTTGCCGAGGTCGTGCTTATCTCCTTTCTTGTGGAGTAGGAATACTATTCCTAGACAAAAGTTCTTAGGAACTTTTCTTTCTCTTATACATTGTGTGAATAGCTGTGCTAGTCATTTGTTCAAGATATCTCCTGCATCTTCTAGAAGATCTGTTGTTATGCCATCCTCGCCTGGGGCTTTTCGAGTTTCATATTTCGTAGTGCTGATATTACTTCTTCTACCGTTATGTCTGAGATATCGCTATTATCTATAGGTTTATTAGTTTGTGGTGTGTTTATTTCTGAGGCGTATACATTTTCATTGTATTGTTCCGTTACTTTCGTCAGTTTGTCCCTATTTCCCTGCATTATTGTCTACATTTGAGTTGCCTACTATCTCTGCTGCTTCCTTAATTATATTTGTCAGGCTATTACTCTTTTCTTCTATGTCACTCTCGGTATTCCACAAAGCCTGGAATTTGTTCTCTATCGATACTCTGAAGTTGCTAATGTTCTCTATCTCTATCTTATTGGGACATCTCTTCTTCTTGAGATACTGTTAGAAAGAGAATTATATCAACTTTCCAACGGTGTATGTTCACAATTTGTATGTGTTTGGCTTAAAAGGTTACAGCAAAGACGTGAAGCTAAGTATTCAGTATTTTACGAGAAAACTTCAAGTACACAGTCCGAACTCTATGGGTTGTGGAATTAACCTTTGATGGAGCTATATACATATATACATCGCCAGAAAGAGGCTTTTAGCGGCCTTTCAACCGTGTATGTTCACATGTGTATCTACTGGGCTTAAAAGGTTACAGCCCGAAACGTGAAGTTATTTTACGAGAAAACTTCAAGTACACAGTCCAATGTCTAATCGATTGTGGAATTAAGACAAAAGACAAAAAGTAAATGAATAATGCCTAGCTGGCCCAGAGAAAAGGGCTGATGCAATCTGACGCAATAATTACGTACAATATAAATGTCTGATGCAATCTAATCGAGTGTGGAATTAAGACAAAAGACAAAAAGTAAATGAATACTGCCTAGCTGGTCCAGAAAAAAGGCTGTGCGACCTGACGCAAGAATTACGCACAATATAAATGTCCGATGCAATCTAATCGATTGTGGAATTAAGACAAAAGACAAAACGTAAATGAATACTGCCTAGCTGGCCCAGAAAAAGAGTGTGCGACCTGACGCAATAATTACGTACAATACAAATGTCTAATGCAGTCTAACGCATTTTATTACAAATATCATTTTTTTTATTGTTGGTCTTAAACCTTTGGGAAGCACTGTATTATAGAGAAATAAGACTAATATATGCCATATAGAAATCGGTCATTATATCATGTATAAACGAATATTTTTAAAGCTCATGATAGAATACTATGATTACGTATATACGTATATACCTCTTCGTTGTTATATTAAAAAACAACATTAATAAGGCTGGTTGAGAGCCAATATTTGTATGAAAATAGCTCCGATCCTACCTTTAATGCAAGCAGCCCAATGTAATTAGTGTAGTTATTCACACAGAAGTGTTCATAAAAGGTTCTAAAGCAATATACATAATATGAATAGGCAAAAATAAAGGGGTAACGGCTAAAAAGGTGCCAGCCACGTAGGTATTGTTTCTTTCGATTGATTTGCTCTGTTGGACTTCCCAAATGCATTCAATGGTATTTCCACAGCGTTTAATTTTGGCTGGTATTCAAGTTTATGCTGAACTCATGTTGCTTAAATAGATAAGTGGTTCACACCCAATTCATCACACTACGCTCCGTTGATAGAGTTCAAGTTTGTTATGCACGAAAGGAAAATATCTATTCATCGACCGATCGATCTATCCTTCTGTCCATTTGTATGTAGAATGCTGGTCAGCTAACGTGTTATTCCAGTTTGTTCTTATACAGCCAGCCAGCTAACCAACATGCAATTGTCAATATAGTCAACGTGTTTTTTTCCCATTTTTTAAGTGATTCTGCCTGCTGTCTGACAGCTATCTATGTATGTACAGTTGATGACAGAATTATTCGCCACCCCTCTCATAATTATGAATAAAGCTGTAATACCTAAATCTTTCATGAATATTTCATATGCATTGTTTCACAAATGATGAACTAATGGATTTGAAAGAATGTGCAGTTATGCCCACAACAAAATTTCATTTAAATGTCAAACAATAATACCAAAAACATCAAACACACTTTTAACATAGGACACAATTATTGGCCCTCTTGCCTCAATAATCAATTGTGTAACCTTTATTCTTGATTATTGCCTTTAATCGTTTTTGATAGTTCCTTACAAGATCACTACACACACTGACAGGTATTTTGCTCCATTCTTCCCTGGCAATAGCTTCTAGTTCCTCCAAATTTGAAGGATTTCTATCTTGTACCCTTTTCTTCAAATAGGCCCATACATTTTCAATTGGGTTCAGGTCAGGACTTTGTGCGGGGTATGCCAATACCGTAATCTTGCTGTCATTTAAGTATTTTGTAACAATTCGTGCTGTGTGTTTCGGGTTATTGTCATGTTTGAATGTCCAGTGACGCCTCAAAGATAGCTTTCGGGCACATTGTTTTATATTAATTTTTAGAATACCCAAATGCTACTCTTTATCCATGATACCCTGTGCTCTCAAGAGTTCTCCTGGTCCAGAAGCAGCAAAACATCCCCAAAGCATAATGCTTCTTCCACCGTGGTTAATTGTAGGGAGGATATCTTTTTGTTTGCGAGCTTCTTTCGATTTCCTCCATACATACCGAGTTCATGTGACCAAATAATTCTAGTTTAGTCTCATCTGACCATAAAACAGAGTTCCAATATTCACTCCCATGTGCTAGATGGCTTCTAGCATAAGCGAATCTGATTTTTAGGTGTTTAGCCTTAAGCAAGGGAGCTTTCCTTGGACGACAAGCTCGAAGTCCTGCTCGATTAAGGCATCTAGTGACTGTCTTCGTCGATACAGTCAACCCGCTGTCTTTACATCATTGACAATGTCCTTTGCCATTAAATTAGGATTCTTCGAGACATCTCTAACAATTTCCCTTTCCATTCTCTCAGAAATTAACCGTTTTCTGCCAGTCCCTAACTTATTCTCAACACAATGAGTCTCATTGTACTTCTTGTTAATGCTCCGAATTGTCGATCTAGGAGATCTAAACGCTTGGAAAGTGCTCTATATCCACCGAAACGTCGTGTTAACAACACAAACAACAAGAAGGGGTTCAATCGTCCGAAGACCTATTTGAATAATTTACAATTATTCACATTTAATCAGTGGTTCCCAAAGTGGGCGCTACCATCCCTGGTATGCCGCTGGAAGACACAATAGGGCCGCAGTGGGTGTTGGAACTCAAGGGGATGGTAGGGGGTTGGAATCTATGGGGCGGTAGACGGGTAGGGGTCGTTGGAATCAAGGGAAGGTGAGAGGACCAAGGGACAAAGTATACACATTTTATTTTCAATGTATCATTTTTGATATTGCAACTGGTGATGGCCGAAGAATGGATCTACCGAAACGCCGTGCTAACAACACAAACAACAAGAAGGAGTTTAATCGTCCAAAGAACTATTTGAATATCTACAAGATGTTACCAAACAGTACAGAATATTTGAAATGTTGCTTACACCAACACCTTGTTGTATTTCGTTATTTCAGCCTGTTATTCAGTCCTATTGGACTGACAGTCCTTGTACCGAATTCTATATGCTTGGGATATTTCGCCCAGAAAATCCTCGGGGAATCCAAATCCCTCTGTCACGTTGGATTACAATGTGAGAGTCAGGAAATAGCAACAATACTTTCTGAATTCTATACGACCAAACACTGTTGCGTGCGTCGATGGCTAGATTAACGAGAGAAACGAAGGTTTCGAAGAAGTGATTAGGAAATTAGAATCGATACGCCCAGGCTTTCCCGGATTATTTTGATTAAAAGAAACGGGCAGATCAAATGAACGGAATATATGGATGAAAGGATACGAGGAAAAAGAAAGTCGAGATGAGAGAGAAAGAAGAAACAGAAGTATGGATGGGAAGTGGAAAACTGAGAAGGAAATATAAGACGAATGAAAGGAAGGGGATCACGTGTTTATAGGAAGGGAAAAAGGGGGCAGGGCCGGATTAACTATGCAGCAGGAGTAGCATATGGTACGGGTCCCGAGATTTTAAGGGCCTCACGCTAAATGCTTGCAAGCTGTCAATTCCGATTCAGTGATTCTGCATTGGCTCTATTACAATAGCACTGTACTGCTATCAACTCTTATGAACGACCGGGTTAACGATTTTAGTCAATTATCACCTGTAATTGGGTTTAATAGTTTAACACAGTAATTGAAGGGAGTGCGGTATCTATGTGATACATATGAAGACCACACTGGAAAAACGATCAATCTCCATGTTTTGCATGTTTGTGTTATGTGATCATCATCATCATCATCATCAGCAGCAGCAGCAGCCGTTATAAGTCCACTGCTGGACAGAGGCCTTTCCCATCTCCTTCCGTGGCGTCCTATCTTGTGCTAACATCTGCCACGTCTTATCGGCAAACATTTCTATCTCGCCCCTCCATCTTGTGTCTGATTTTTTCCTACTCCGTTTACTGTCCCATTGGCACCAATCTGTTAGTCTACCCCCCCCCAATATATTGTCATTTCTTCTTGCTAGGTGACCAGCCCATCTCCATTTTTGCTGCTTAATTAGTTGTATAAGATCTTTCACTCTGGTTTACTCTCTGACCCATGTTGATCCTTTGCTATCTCTTAGAGTTATTCCTAGCATTGCTCTATCCATGGATCTCTGTGCTATTCTAAGTTGGTTTTCAGCTCGTTTTGTTAATTTCCATGTTTCGCATCCGTATGCCATGGCTGGTATTATGCAACCATTGTATACTTTACGCTTTAAGCACATTGGCAAGGTGCTCTTCATACCAAATGCTTTCCAACCTATCGTTATGCGTCGTTTTATTATTCCATGTTGATCTTTGTCTCTTAGAGTTATCCTTAGCATTTCTATATAGTTAAACTGTATAGTTATTTACAATACAACTGTAAAAACGATCAAACTCAACGGTTATTTAGCTTTTAAGTTTACCCATCCACTAAAGAACTAATCCAAATTACTGAAAATGAGAAAAAACGTGAGTTTGATCGTTTTTACAGTTTGGTCTTTATATATGATGCATAAATACAAAAGTAGGTGAAACTGAAGTCATAGGCGCCGCACAAAGATCGACACGAATACGACCATTACTAAGAAGTCAAACATGTGTGTCGTATTATCTGGATGCATAGTAAATGAAAAAAAGAATTACTGTACTATGCAAGTAAAAAGTATTATGTGTTTTAATATTATGTGTAATTTTAATATTTAAGACCGCTTTATAACATATGCTAGAGGAACGGCTTAATTAGGCCCTGATGAGATGAATGGAAGTGTTAGCATATAGATGAAATGTAAAGCATAGTGCCACGGGATTTGTTGTCCTCTAAAGATTGGTGGCTTTTATACATTTAAGATAGTTAAGCGTATGTTCACGTTTTCACCATAAGATGCAATTATAGGCGCGCGCGCGTGTGAGTGTGTGTGTGTCTGGTTCCTTCTTTCTCAGTCTGTCAGACGGAAGAGGTCAGAACACTTGACCCCAGTCAACCCCCGCCGAGAATACCAGTGTCTTTTATCATTGCTAGCTGACAAGAAAACCTGCAGAGGGACTATTTTATAGATATTTAGTTATTACAAACATTTGCGTTAGTATATATAAAGTGTGTGTGTGTGTGTGTGTGTGTGTGTGTGTGTGTGTGTCGGACGCTCTATATGTGTGCGCATACGTAGTTACGTATGTATGAAATTGTGTTTGTGTGTGTATGTGTGTTTGGATTGCACCCCAATATGAAAAGATAGGACCATTTTAAAATGGTAGTAGGCAGTCGACCGTTGCCCAACCAAGGGCACGGGGGCGCCGGCTCACGTCCCAAAAGGGAGAACTGAATTTCGCCCAATAGTATGCACAATAGAAATGCCGTTTCCGGCAGCCGGCGATTCCTTTGAAAACACAACGTGGTTTCATCAAATATGCATCTGCACACAACGTGCATATGATGCTCCGCAAACAAGACCGGGATCGAGACCGCGACTTGTGGATGCAATAATTATGCATCGACCACGACTCACCTTGGTAACGCACACGCATGCACACATGCAGGTGGTAACCCTACAGAAAGAAGAGGACCAAGTGTTAATAGAGAGAGAAAATGAAAGACTAAAAATAAAAGATACATTTCGATGAGTGAAACTGTTTTTGGTTGTGTGTGTCGGATGCACCTATATGTGTGCGCATACGTAGTTACGTATGTATGCATTTTTTTTTTTGTGTGTGTGTGTGTGTGTGTGTGTGTGGGTGTGTGTGTGTGTGTGTGTGTGTGTGTATGTATGTGTGTGTGTTTGGATTGTACCCCAATATGAAAAGATAGGACCATTTTGAAATGTAACGCTACAGAAGATTGATTGATTGTTTTGTTTAACGGCACATCGACCCTTGGTGAGTCATTTAGTGACAAATTCAGTAGGGGGGGGGGTATCCCATGTCCCCGTGACTAGAGACTTGGGAGGGGAGACTACAGAAGAAAGAGGGCCAAGCGTTAATAGGGAGAGAAAATGAAAGACTAAAAAAGAAAGACAGGAATTCCGATGACTGAAAGCTATAGAATAAAATATAAGCAAAACAGAAGGGAAATAATGGTTGGACAAGAAAGAAAAGCAAATAAGAAACAAAGAAGACTAGCGTTCCAAGGGAATTAATGAATCACCGCCACCCATATATGTTGTGATGGGGTGATCAATTAAAGTGGCGTACATTGCATGTTTCACCCCGCGTCAAAAAACCTATTTCGGGGGGGGGATTTTAAAAAACAAAATAAAACTTTTTCCCTACTCATTGCGTGGAGTGTTTGTGCAAAATGTCAAGTTTCTACTATGAACGGTTAGAGCAGGAACAAGTCTGGATATACATATAAATGTCAAAACACATGAACAACCTAAAGCGAGCAATAAACCAGTGCTGTGGGTAGCGGTGTACGAGAAAGCAGGTAAAAATGCAAGGGAGAAAAAAGAGGGAAAGAAAGAAAATAGGCAAAGAAGAAAAAGAAAGAAAGAAAGAAAGAAAAAGATGGATAGAAGGACAACTATAGAAAATAAGTCGGCCAATGAATGACTGAATGAGAAGAAATCAAAATTCAAGGATGACAATAGATACAACAGCTATTTTCATGCCACCACATGTACTGATAAAGTGACTATGGAAGAGTGGATTGCCGTTGGAATTACTCAAAAACATCTCCGTATACAATCCTAATGTATTAGCGACAAGACTATACTCAAAATACATGATGATAGGACAAACTGCTAGGAGAGTCGGACTCATGCCTTCCCCAGAGAATTAGCTCCAATTTGTTTTACCGACTTCGCTTTCTAGGTAGAAAATCTTATAGCACCGATCACCTTCCGGTACGATGCAGGTATCGCCGATTTTACAAGTGTGTGAATGTATATGCGGGCGTTTGGGAAAGTTGTGCTGTGTTCATCATCCAAGTGAGGAGAATCTGGTTGGCTTTAAAATTTGAAATCTTGCGTTTTACCTGAGCTTGAACACAGACTATAGAGAAACACTAAACAGGCACAGAATGAAGATTAGAGGAAATATTATCAGATAAAATAAACCGAACTAGCATTCCAAGTGAAATTATGAATCACCGCCACCCGTATATTCTGTGTTGGGGGTGATTAATTACAAAATTGGGAAAAGTGGTGATCAATGAATAAGTTACTTCTCTCCCCTATGGTTGGGCTGTGATCACTAAAAAAGGACTGAATTTTCAAAAAGAAACAAGCGGGCGCAAACTAGTGACCAATTTAGCATAAACTTTCATTGCATATTGAACATACCTCTAAAAACATATTTAGTGGGAATTTAAAAAAAGAAGTTTTCCTTACTCATTGAGTGGAATGTGTGTGCACAATTTTAAGTGTCTACTATGAACGGTTAGGGCTGTGCGAAGTCCGGATACACAGATATAAATGTCAGAACACATGAATAACCTATACCCAGCAATAAACCAGTGTTGTGGGTAGCGGTAATTAAAAAGTATACAGGTATCCCCCGCTTTGCGGAAGATCGTTTTACATCACTCTGCTTTTACGAAATACCTACATTAGTAGCTGTTCTCGCTCACTGAATGAAATAAGAAAAGTGATTCCGCTTTTACGAAATAAGACGAAAAGCGAGGTATGACATCAAAACGTGTTTTAAAATAATTACGCCGCGCTTTGCGGAAGTTCGCTTTAGACCACTTCGCTTTTAAGATAGACATGCATTAGTGCAGGTTTCCCTCGCTATCCGAAATCGCGTAAGGCAAAGAAGCAGTTACAATTACCGCTGTCTTGTAAAGTTCCGGGTCAGCCCTGTGGAAGCTGCAGCACGTGTTAGCCACCCTCTGACAGCTCAGGGGGATACAACGCAAGCGATCGGACGGGGAAGGCCTGCACATAATCGATCTGCCGGCGATGCTGTTCCGAAATACGGGAGCGGAAGAGGATTCGGATGTCATTGGAGCCGGAGCAGTTGCGCCACAAATTTACCCATATTCACCCTTTGGGGGATGGCTCAGTCTTCCTCGGATGGAGCGGCGGGGCCGACGCAAAGTCAATGGGGGCTGAAGTTGGGGGCTACAAGAGAAATCATAAGATCGGTGTGCTTTTGTTTTTTAGATGCGCAAGCATCTCTTGTACCGATTGCCGTCATTGACTGACGGGCTTGCATCATCATCATCATCATCATCAGCAGCAGCAGCAGCAACCTTTTAGCGTCCGTCGTTGGACATAGACCTTCCCCAAGATTCGCCACACCTCTCTATCATGGGCGTCACGGAGCCAATACTTTCTGGACTTGTCTAGTTCATCACGCCATCCTATCTTCTGCCGGCCACAGTTTCGCATATGGTCTCTGTAGGTCCAGCGGTTGCCATGTCAGTTTTCTAATGGCATTCTATGATATCTCTGACTCCTGTTTTTCTCTAATATACTGTACTGTCTTGTGGTCTCCCCATCTAATGTTGAGCATCATTATTTCCTGTGCAGGTTGCATGCGGATTCGAGGATTTCATGCAGATGTATTGTCCTGGGTATGTGTTTCTCTTTAGTTCTGCGTTTTCAATTTGTATCGTTGTGTCTGTGTCCTCAACATGTTTGTTGCACATGACCTTTATTTTACTGGAGTTCATTGAAGACCAACTTTCTTGCTTGTTTTCATTCAGTTCGTCTAGCAGTATTTAGAGATCAGGGAGGTCATCAGCAAAACGGACGATGTCATCTACAGATCTGAGGTTACTTAAGTATTCGCCGTCTATTCTGATTCCTTTATTTGCCCAGTCTAGATAACGGAAGATCATCTCGAAGCAGGCGGTTTGGGTGAGCTGGTGCCGCTTTGTTATACCTCTTCCGAGCTGAAAGGGCCCAGAGTCTTTATGTAGCTGGATAAAGGAACTGTGTCAGTAGATATGTTGTAAGCCACTACCGAAATACAATTTTGCCGATTTAGCTCTTTTGGGGCTAGATCTAGCTCTTTTGGGGCTAGATCTTGCTCTTTTGGGGTTAAATCTAGCTCTTTTTGGGGTTAGATCTAGCTCTTTTTGGGGTTAGATCTAGCTCTTTTTGGGGTTAGATCTAGCACACATATGGTCTGACGTTCAGGCTTATTTCTAAAGGAACTGTGTCAGTAGATATGTTGCAAGCCACTACCGAAATACAATTCTGACGATTTAGCTATTTTGGGGCTATATCTAGCTCTTTTGGGATTAGATCTAGCTCTTTTTGTTGCAAGGGTGAGACCTAGCGCATATATGGGCTGACATTCAGGCTTGTTTTTAAAGGAACTGTGTCAGTAGATATGTTGCAAGCCACTACCGAAATACAATTCTGACGATTTAGCTATTTTGGAGATAGATCTAGCTCTTTTGGGGATAGATCTAGCTCTTTTGGGGATAGATCTAGCTCTTTTGGGGTTAGCTCTAGCACTTTTTGGTGCAAGAGAGAGAACTAGCGCATCTATGGCCTGACGTTCAGGCTTATTCTTAGTATCATTCCTGATCTTGTGCCAGACTAGAGTGTGGTTTTACAGATACCAACAATGAAAGTTAAGGGACGAAGACAGGACAAATTTAATCACTTAAATTCCGGCTTTCTGCCAATTTCCACGTGAGAAACTCATGAAACATGATCGATGGTTTTATTCGTTTGTCTGTACGAGTCTGACAATAAAAGATTGGACAAGCAAAGTGTATGAATAAGAGAAAGAAACAACCTTTTAACTCTAGCTGGCAAAACTTAAGGAAGTTAAGGTGTTTTGAATTTCGTTAAATCAATATCCAGCAACTCGATCCATTTAATCTCGGTAGGAAGATAGTCAGTGTGCAAAGGAGAAAAAAGGTGAAATCGAGCCGTCACATTTGACTGAATTATTACGACACGTCCACAGGAGGAATCATATGTAAAAAAAAGTCCAAGTTGGAGTTGACTTTATTTCCCACGTGTAACAAGAACAAGAACAATCCTCACCAAATTTAGGGGAGTAATCTCTTCACTATTTGTCTATCTCGTCACGTTAAACCAAAACGATATACAAAATTAACATTTCCCTACAGTGATTTGAAATCACGACATAGTGATTGATAGGCAGCCCTCTTACCAACTGAGCCAAACTGGCAGGTCTTATATAGTTACGGATGTATTTATTATATATACAATGATGAAATCAAGAAATGGATAAATTTGTATCCGACAGAATGTGATAATTATAAAGACAAGTATTAATTAATAATTAATTGAGAACCCACATCAGCCCGGAATCGGTGTTAGCGATTAGTATATATACAATGTAAAAAGTGGGCGTATGGTTAGATTCTTCAGCTTGTTTATCTTAGTATATACTAGAAACATGTTTTAATAAACTAAACCCAATATTAAAATCGCTTCAAATGCACCAAGTTGTTACCTGCGAGGAATGTCGACAGGTCTATGAAAGCCAACATCACTTTCTTTCCAACCAAACTGAGAAAGTTTGAAAGCGTCCAGAAGAAAGAAAGCGAAGTGAGAGTGATTGCTAGGCAGCTCTCTTAACAACTGAGCCAAACTGACATGCCTTATATAGTTACGAATTTATTTATTATAAATACAAAAGGTGCAGTTATCGTCTTCATTTGGAATAGAAGAAGGGGCGGAGTTTCACCCTGCACGATGACTCATTTGAAATTACAACTGACAAGTAAGGTTTAATTTCAAACAATTCTTCTTCTTCTTCTTCTTCTTCTTCTTCTTC
>VCCN01002465.1:0-17419 GCA_006491835.1 Architeuthis dux
ATTCTTTGTGTCTTTTTATATGATTCAAAAGATTCCTTGATTTTGAGTTCTTTCATTACTAATTGGCATTATTGGTTTTCTAGCGTGCGTCATTTATTGATTCGTGTAATAAAATGGATAATTCCGATATGTCAAGCTTTTTTATGGCAATTGTCTGGTCCACTATCCACTAATTGAAACGCGATCCGGCCCGTAGAGGCAAAACGAAGAGATGAGAGAAAAGACGTCTCGTTCCGGGGCTGCACATTTACGGGAGGGAAATATACACACTTTGTCCATACTGGAGAAAAGACTCGCACACATGGCGGGAGAGAAAGACGACAAAATTCAGTATTTTCAATTGAAAATATGGGTTCGCTTTATTCCCGTCGATAGCTTCGATTCCGGGCCGGTTCGCGGCTCACTTTGAGGCATCGAATTCTGCTTCAGTTAAAATTCTAAACGAGAGGTCAATTTGCTGAATTACTACCAGTGATGCTAGTAATTCAAAAATCAAGGCTTCTTCCTCCTATCTCCTCTGCTGGTTCAAGCCGTCGCTCCTGGGTGTCGGCTGCTAACTGCCTAAACTGCCGGCCGATTTGAAAAACCCCGGCCATCCTTAAACCACTCTGGTTGGTTGAACGCATTTTCTTTTGTTCTGACTTCGTCGGCCGTTTGACCTATTTTCTAGCCCCGGTAATATGATGTGGCCTTTTGGTCACATACGCCCCAAAACGTGCGAACACACGAACACATACAACCAAATTGTATTTAATTACACTAACTCAATTAATAAAATAATACTCGAATTACCAAAAAGGAGAGAAATTTGATGAGATTTCAAACTGGCGTTGTTGTCAATCGGTGTAAATCAAGCCAGCGTAAATCAAACCGGCGTAAATCAAACCGGCGTAAATCAAACCGGCGTAAAATCGTGACTGTCTGTACTTGCAGGTCTTAGTTTAGTGCCGAGATAAGCAATGAATCTCATAAATTATCAAGCGTCACTTTAATTTTTATTGATTTATACTTTTTATGACTTGAAGATATGACGAACGAAAGATTACGTACGGAGTTTGAGTGGGCCCAGCTGCAAATCAATCTATTTACTATATATGAACAGTGTGCTTCCAAAACCCGATAAACACCATTTTGACGAACGAAAGATTACGTACGGAGTTTGAGTGGGCCCAACTGCAAATCAATCTATTTACTATATATGAACAGTGTGCTTCCAAAATCCGATAAACGCCATTTTGACGAAAGATTACGTACGGTGTTTGAGTGAACCTATACCCGTGTCGTCAGAAATGACAACTGTTTTTATTAATTATAGAGGATGAATAGTTTTACTTTTCAACAAACAAAATAATCTCTTTTGAGAAGTCTCGCCTGTCTCCTTTCCACCTTTTGCATTACTGGTATACCAGTGTCGTCAAAAATGGCGACTGTTTTATTAATTATAGAGGGTTAATCATGAATAGTTTCACTTTTCAACAAACAAAATAATCTCTTTTAAGAAGTCACGTCTGTCTCCTTTCCGCCTTTTGCATTACTGGTATATCTGTGTCGTCAAAAATAACGACTGTTTTATTAATTATAGGGTATTAATTTTCTTCTAAACCAAACATAGCAGGATTTTATTATTTCTAGTGGAACATTATACAATCAAAACGGATATTATCAAGTATTATTTATGACCTCTGTTGCCAAAAATATGAATTTGTTACCGTCCAAAAATGAGTACACCCCTACGAAATATATTCATCAACATCCAAACACCCCCATATCTCTCTATCCAAGTCTATTCATGTCTATATCTATCTATCTCAGTCTGTTCATATCTATCTATCTCTGTTGAGAAAACCAAACTCAAAATAATATTTTATTGGAGCATACCTGCATCAATGGAAAACCAGATACAATAACCATACTATATCTTTTTCTAATCCAAACTATAAAAACAACACAAATTTATCTAATTGAAAATTTATCTTTATTGAAAATTAAAAGAAGGATTAGATCCAATTGTAAAATGGTCAATACTAACACACAATAAACCTACCAACAGTCTAAGTGATAGATCCAGATAAAGAAAACGACTTAAATAATAGAAATGAAATAATATCCAAATGTCATCATAAACGGAAATTTGAATTATCAAATATAAAAAATTAGCAAACATACATATACTTAAAATAAGTTTAATAAATGACTACTTATGAATTTATAATTTATTATTATATCATCATCAATTTTTATTATTGTTTTTATTATTATTTGTGTTGCTTTTCATCTAGTAGTATTAGTAGTAATATTATTTTTATTTATTTTTTATTTGATGAAGCATTGTCAACCATTATTAATTTTTGACTAGTATTTCTTTCGAACGGTTTTGATTAGCACGGTTTTAATTAGCACGGGGTTTTCAAGGAACTAATTAACCATGCTAATAGGGGGTCTGCCTCACACGCAGAAGGTTCTGGGTTCGAAGAGCGTGGAAAACTTCGTTAGGACAAATTTCCCTGTTCACTCAGCAGCTAATTGAGTACATTCTTGAGCTATGTGATTAGGGTGGAGGTATCCCTTCGGTGGACTTGCATTCTGCCGAGGGGGTGGTCATAAACAACGTGTGAGTTTAAAGTCCTGGTCTCAACTAGACTTGAGACTTGCAAGGATCACTAATTTGATACATGCAAAGAAAATGGTCACGATCTCCACGCGCCCTGCTGCGCATTAGAAATAATAACTATCCGAATAAAATATGAATTTTCTGTTTAACACCATTACATTAACATCTGCACATGAGAAATAATAATATAAGAATAATCGGGGTTTACTGTACTAGTTAAAACATTAACAATCGTAAAATTCAATAAAAATACAATTTCAAATTATTATGCGCTGTTTATTTGAAAAAGCATACTTGTTATAATTATAAACATTACATTGAGGTCGAACTAGCGCATCAATGGTCTGACATACCGAAACACTTCCACCACCTCTCGTTTCCTCCTCCTTCTATATATGTCTGAAAGTGCAAGGAAGAGAACTCGTCTTAACTGCGTTTCTGAGAGTAACTTCCCTTGCTAGATTTTTCACACAAGAAAAGATGTCGTCTGCTTCTGTCAATTGATATAATTTGTAAAGGAAAACAAAATACAATTTCAAATTAGTTTGCACTGTTTATTTGAAAGGAATACGTGTTATATTTCTAAACAATACATTGAGATCGTACCAGCGCATCAATGGTCTGACATACTGAAACACTTCCACCACCTCTCGTTTCCTCTCCTCCTCTATATGTCTGAAAGTGCAAGGAAGAGAACTCGTCTTAACTGCGTTTCTGCGAGTAACTTCCCCTGCTAGATTTTTCACACAAGAAAAGATGTCGTCTGCTTCTGTCAGTTGATATAATTTGTAAAGGAAAACAAAGATCTTCACACAAGAAAAGCATTGAGATCGAACTAGCGCATCTATGGTCTGACTTCCAGGCTTCTTTTATTAGATGAAGTATTGTAAATCATTATTTAAAATGTTTAACTGCTATTCACCTTCATCTTAATTGATTAGTTGTTGTTTTTTATGACTACTTAATCCAGGCCTTCAATCTCCGGAAGTGAACAAACAGCGCCGATCGGAAGTAAAGAATAAGATCTCGGTGGGCTTCCGATCGGCGCTGTTTGTTCACTTCCGTAGATTGAAGGCCTGAATTAAGTAGTCATAAAAAAAACAACTAATCAATTAAGATGAAGGTGAATAGTAGTCAAACATTCTAAATAATGTTTTACAATACTTCATCTAATAAAACATGTCAGACCATAGAAGAGCTAGTTCGATCTCAATGTATTGTTTAGAATTATTCTTTTCAAATAAACATAATAAAGCATAATAATTTGAAATTGTACTTTGTTTTTCTAGTACACATAACCAGTGTTGCTAATATTTTCGCGCTAGTTTGACTGCCAAAAAGCGCTAAATTTTTTTCTATTGCCAGAAATGGCCCAAAACCACCAAAAGGTCGCTAAAAATGGTCTAAACGCGCTAAATCTAGGGCGAAACGCTCTAAATTGGCACCACTGCACATAACAGTGGGGTCCAAAGATTTAGGACAAAAAAGTTATTTCCCTTGAATACACGGACATAGGCGAAAATAGTCCCTTATTTAAAAGACGAGGTTAGAAAACAACAAACTTCATATAGCTAATCGCAAATAAATTTCCTTTTATTTAAGACTGTTACGGACGACCGGCCCAGAATGGCTACTCCTCATAAAATACGAAAATAAGGCTTCCTACTTTTCGGCCGATGTCACAGCTCAGCTGCTGCTGGTGTTAGCTACTATAAGTAGCTAGGCTCAAACCCCTACCTTGGCCGCCCCATTTCTATCTTTCGGCCCGTGTCCGCAGCACGTAAAACCTTTGCTCCCGACTCTACCACTTCTCTTCATGGTCTGTTCCGCACGACTTCGTTTTGTCTCTAGTCGTCTCAGCCAAACATCTCTCCGGCGCCCCCACGCATCTCTGCCTCACCCGATGTCTTTGCTACCGATAAAACCCTTAGTCTAGCGTTTCTTCACTACTACTGTAGTGAGTTGGTCACACGCGCCGAGCGTAAACGTTGTTCTGTCCACCGTGCGAAGCAGATCACGCACATCCCTCGCCTCAAACGACAAACACGTTTTGCCAACTCAAATCGCTTCATGACCAACCTCTTCTACTATGTAACAACCTTCTCCTTCGAAATAACTCTTTCTCTCCACGATCGTTTTTACCCCGCATGTTTTTATCCCCATTTTATTCGACATGCCTTCTTTATTAAATGAACATTCATTTGTAACCACTATATCTGCCTTGTTTGTTTTTCCTTCGTAAACGACCCCTCGTGTCCACGTTTATATTTCCGCGCCATAAAACCAACATGGCGGCGTAACCCTTTCTTCGTCAGACAGCTCTCGACTGACCAGCCAATCCCCGCTCTCCGTTTGCATCACGTGACCTCGACTCCTGGACAGTGGCCTCACAGCCTCCTCAAGCAGCAAACACGTGTGGCCATCTTGTTCCAGCACATCAACAGTCCTTTTTAGGACTCAAAGTCTTTTCACGCTACACCGGTCAAATATATAAACGCGGCCCTTTTCAGGGCCAGCAACAAAGTCTCTACATGCTAATATGCACACCAGCCCTTTTAGGGCTAAAGAAAGTCTCCTCATCCTCTTTCCATTCAACACACCAATACATCCATGCAGTATCCCCCGTACATAGCCATAAACTAGTGTAATGCCGATCTGCGTTTCTTCTGGTCGCCGAGAGAGAAAGAGATGGTGATGACTCTCGGTCCGGGTCTGTTGACGGGAGTTGAACTTTCTGTGGAGGGAAATTCTGACGGTGGTCGGGCCTCTTTGTCGACCTGTTGCTAACCGCTTCAGATCTCAATCCCTTCTATTTTCAAATCTCGGCCCCTTTTTTAACGGTTTCCGGACATACGATTTCTGTCCAGTTTGTCACGTACGCAGTTTAACACAGCTCCCTCCTATTTTCAAATCTGGCCCCTTTTAACGGCTATCGGTAATACGATCTGGGTGTATTTCGTTACACTAGCCGACCAACACACCAGTCGCTAAAAGACTATGTCAAAGACAAAACTAAGTAAATTTGTGGCGTAAACATCATTTTAAAATGAAAATCATAACCGACACGGTTGTTCAACAGTTTTCTGTCACGTGATTGATCATACTAAAATTATTTTAATACGTTAACCTGTCGACCTGTCACGTGACTGATCATACTAAAATTATTTTAATACGTTAACCTGTCGACCTGTTGCTAACCGCTTCAGATCTCAATCCCTTCTATTTTCAAATCTCGGCCCCTTTTTTAACGGTTTCCGGACATACGATTTCTGTCCAGTTTGTCACGTACGCAGTTTAACACAGCTCCCTCCTATTTTCAAATCTGGCCCCTTTTAACGGCTATCGGTAATACGATCTGGGTGTATTTCGTTACACTAACCGACCAACACACCAGTCGCTAAAAGACTATATCAAAGACAAAACTAAGTAAATTTGTGGCGTAAACATCATTTTAAAATGAAAATCATAACCGACACGGTTGTTCAACAGTTTTCTGTCACGTGACTGATCATATTAAAATTATTTTAATACGTTCAAAACAATTAAATAACAATGATTTGATACACAATTTTATACAAAGTTATTTTATAATTTATATTAATAGTTTATTTTAATACAACATTGTAGCTAGTAAATATAATTAGTAACATACTGTTCAACCAAAAACTTCAGCTATGTAATATTTTTTTTAAATAATAGTTTTTATTTTATTTTAATTTAATTATTTTAATTTAATTTTTAAAAAGTTTTGTCTTTGAAATAGTCTTAATAAAAGGAAATATATTTGCGATGAGCTATATGAAGTTTTTTTGTTTTACTTGATACCCACTTTCATCTTTCTTTGTTTTGTTATTTACTAACCTTGTCTTGCGCGATCCAAAACAATTTTTAAGTAAGGGATTATTTTAACCTTTGTCCGTGTATTCAAGGGAAATAGCTTTTTGTCTTAAATCACTGGACCCCACTGTTGTATGTGTAACGTTTTTCTTAACTGACGGAAGCAGACGACATTTTTCTTGTGTGGAGATCTAGCAAGGGACGTTACTCTCAAAAACGCAGTTAACATGAGTTCTCTCTCTTGCACTTTCAGACATATATAGAAGGAGGAGGAAACGAGGGGTGGTGAAAGTGTTTCGGTATGTCAGACTGTCGATCAGTCAGTCAGTGATGGTCATCGGTACTAGAGATGCTCGCGCATCTAAAACTGAATAATAAAATAATACATATTTATGTTTGAAGAATTTACGTTGTGCCAAATTCACTTAATGGGATTTCTTATTCATATATAGTTATTCAAATGGTTCTTCGGACAATTGAACTCCTTTTTGTTATTTGTGTTGTAAACACAACGTTTCGGACGATCCATTCTTCAGCCTTCTTCGGGTGTAAAATCCGTGTGAGATGGGTTAAACAAAGTTATGTTTAAAGGGGGGGTAACCCTTATAGTACATGGCCGGGTGTTTCTGTGTCTTTGTCTTGTCGGGTTTAGATTTGTTGAGAAGTGGAAGCCACATCGGGTTGAAATCCGCACTTGTCTGGCTAATGCATTTAGTCGACATTTTGATGTGAGCTGCCTCTTTGATTTTTCTCTGCTTCCAACAACGTTCTCTGTCGATAATCTGGACTTCCTCCCAAAGGGGAAGATGCTCGCCGTTCTCTCTCCAGATGTGGTCGACCATAGCCGATTCATCTATCTCGCCCCTGATTCTGGCTTTCTTGTGTTCATCAAGTCTGACCTTGAGGGGGCGGCCCGTTTATCCGGTATAGACAATACCACATTTACAAGGGATGACGTAAACACAGTTGTTCACCAGTTTGGGGTCCTGAGTAGGGTCAACCTTATTTAGCAGACCTCAGAGTGTGTGTGAATGTTTGAAAAATAGTTTTATTCTTTATTTATATATATGTATCATTCAGCAGACAAAGGCTCGTTTTTTGGCATAACCTTATATATAAAGTTGTTTTTTTTATTGGCCCACAATATTGTCTATATACCTAGCTTCATAAAACCACCTGCTGACCAGTTGTCAGCATTGTGCAATTTTCAGTACCGGGGTATATGTGAGCATATCTCTTGATTACAAAAATGTGATGAGCAAATCTGTTAATTAACCCTATTAGGAAATACTGACCCCAAATCCAGATAGTCTGTGATGAATTGGGCTTCGATGGAAGTCATGAAGTCAAACAAAATATATAAAAGACAACATACCTGTTTTTCTATGTGGAAACACAAGGTGATTAGTCTGTTTTTTCAGTTCATCTGTTTCTTCTTGATATTAGCATTTGTTAAATTCTTCAAACATCAATATGTATTATTTGCTAGTCGGGTCTACCGTGCATTCATGAGTAGGGTACCAAAAATATTCCTTAGGATGTCCTCTTTCAGAAAAAAGATGTTCCCAAGAAAAAAGAATGTTATAACCTCTAGACAACAGGAGATAGCGTGTACTATTTTAGAAGCAGCTCCTGTTTGTCTAGAATGTTGACCTTGGTGCGAACGTCTACGTCTGGCATTTGCCGCGCTTTTAGGAAACCCCGGCAGTTCAAGTTAACCCCACAAGACTGGTCGTGCCTATTTGGCGTTTCCTAAACAAGAGCCATATCTAAAGATCAGCTATTTCTTCTAAATGCTAACCACACTATTAGGGAAAGCCCCCTAATTGTTTTATGCAAATGAGGTAGTTCTTCACAACTTTTTTCTTGAAAAAGGACATCCTAAGGAACAGTTTGGTACCCTAAATGTAGGCCGTGCTGGCATCCGGCTTAGTGGCTTTAGTACTGGTTAGTAATTGAGACAATAGGGAGGGAAAATAGAATAGACTGTGGTTAGCATTTAAAAGATTTACCTGGTCTTTAGATATGGCTTTTATTTAGGAGACGCATGTAGACACGACCAGTCTTGTCGTGGCGTTAACTCGAACTGCCGGGGATTTACGTTGACGTTCGCGCCAAGGTCAACTGTCTAGACAAGTGCTTCTAAAAATAGTACAAGATAACTCCTGTGGTCTAGAGGTTATAAAATATTCTATAAAACCTAGAAGTATTCTAAGTGTATTGTTATGTTATGCTGAGGTCAAGTTACCCTGGTTCACAAATTTGCAGCGGTCTTCGTTAGATTTGGAAATGCCCAAACTGACCAAATGTCAGCAAGTTTCATTCTCCCAACACTTTGGTGACAGACCCTTTTTGGTGTATGTGTACCAGCTGACAGGCAGGTTCTTTTTACCCCTGCCAACGAAAACAGATCAATTTTAAGCAGCACAGTCCCTAATTTCAACTTCAACAAACGCTTTACACATTCTACAGACCGTTTCAGCTGCTTTTGTTCCAAGTTTAAATTCATACAATCGATCAATTTTTGGTCTGCCGGGTTGATTTCACTCGTTACTATTGTAGGTATACACTTCTAAAGGTTATCTGGCAATAAAAGTGTGTACGTTATATGTTGCTGAAAATGCTTAGGGACTGTATCAAATTGTAATAAATACTTGTCAGATGGGGGGGGGTAGACGGATTTTGGTTTGGAGAACAGGGTTTGCTAGATTTGGCCAGGTGAGATAATCCGAGCTTTATCTCAAGAGACTTAAGCAAAACATTGAATTTGGAGCCAGTCTGGAAGCAGAAGTTCAAGGCTAGCCTCAAGGAGCTATTGGACACTGCTCAATTTCCAAAAGTCGATACTATTCCAATGCCTGTGTTGGGTAAGTCGACAAGATAAAGCTTGGATTATCTCCCGTCAACTTCCACCCCCAACATTTGACAAATACTTATACTTACCTTAGAATCATTATGATATGTAACCAAAACTGTTGCTGATGATAAGTAACGAAACCATATCCAGGAGGTTCGCTAATGTCTACGTAAACTGACATTTCGTCAGGCATTTTTCAATTTCTTTTCTAATTGTTTATTAATGTCATATCGAACTGACACGTGGCTCTGTCCATTTTCTCGTTGTTTGTAATATCCGAATGTGATGGGGTAACTTCAAAGGAGGTAACCCTTATAATCTAGGATTTGGGTATTTCTTTATCTTCGCTTGGGCAAGTTTGGGTTTGTTGAGTAGCGGAGGACACATCGGGTTGAACTCCGCACTTGTCTGACTAATAGATGTGGCTTAAGTATATTTGCTATAGTTTTGAGAAGGGTCATTAACATTCTATAGTTATTCGGACAATTAAATTCCTTCTTGTTGTTTGTGTTGTTAACACGGCGTTTCGGCCGATCCATTCTTCAGCCTTCATCAAATTTTGCACCTGGGGAAGGCCGAAGAATGGATTGATTAACAACACAAATAACAAGAAAGGGTTCAATCGTCCGAAGAACTATTTGAATTTATATTATGTTGATTTATTAGAATGAAATATTAATTTAATTTAAAACTCGGTCCGAATCTTGTCCATAGGATGGGTATTCGACTAGTAAAGACGATTGAATTGCAACGAGGAAAACTACCGTCTCTGCAGCTGGACTTTTGATACTAGTTCTCAAACGCTAATGTTTCTGTTTGAGAACTAGTAGTATTAACAAGTAGCAGGGAATTTGTTTGTTTGAGAACTAGTAGTATTAACAAGTAGCAGGGAATTTGTTTCTGAGAACTAGTAGTATTAACAAGTAGCAGGGAATTTGTTTCTGTTTGAGAACTAGTAGTATTAACAAGTAGCAGGGAATTTGTTTCTGTTTGAGAACTAGTAGTATTAACAAGTAGCAAGGAATTTGTTTCTGAGAACTAGTAGTATTAACAAGTAGCATGGAATTTGTTTCTGTTTGAGAACTAGTAGTATATGGGAATGGCAGGGATAAAAAGCGCACAACTCCAATGGAGAAATCCTAAGCAAAACTCTGTAGATAATGGTCCTCCACAGCTTCTATTCTACAGATTAAATTATTCACCACCAGGGTCTAATGCACTTTTAAATCTTCCTCATCGCCCTCTCTCCTCCCTCTCTTATGTTTCTCATCCCCTCTCCCATTCTTAGTATATTATCCCCTCCACTGCTCAAACAAAAAAATTAATTAATTTTGACAAGCAATTAAACAAATTTTAAAAAAACCTAAATGTATTTCTACATTTCTGATAAATGCAAGCATTTAAAAAAAAGAAAGTTAAATAAAAAATAAAAACTGTTTAAATTTTCTTTTTTGCACAATTACAAAAAAATGGAGAGCAAAGATTTTTTTTGTTTTCATACTTTATACAGATTCTTAAAATTAGAAAAGACAGCCTGCTTAATAACTGGATCTTGACAAAAAGAATTCAGTCATTGCTTCAACAACCACCTAGTAGTAGTAGTAGTAGTAGTAGTAGCACTCTTCTGTGTGTCATAGTAAAATACCAAGCCATTGGGAGCAACAAGAAGCAAATCATTTATTACCAGTAACAATTGCGCTAATCAACAAATGACCCTAGCCCTACCATAAGGTAAAGTGTCCACCTATTCTCTTAAGTGACAACTCCCAATCAAAAGGAATTGAATCCAGGACCTTCTGCGTGTAAAGCAGATGTGCTAACCATTACACTATCCGAGCAGACACTTTGTTCACGAACAGACTATTTGATGAATACAGTTTTGACAATGTCAAAGCAATCTTATTTTCTGGAGGCGTAATTGTTAAGGCCATATACTTTAAAAGGTAAATCTCTTATTATTATATTGTAGCCACAAAGACAACATAATCCGCACCAATGTGGTCTGTATGCTTTGCAAACGTGTGCTTGAACAAAGACAGAAACTGTTTTGAGGCATACCACACACCATTAAATTAGCCTGTTTTTGGCTGACACAATAACATTTAAAATCAACCTGGAGGTTTTATTTCTTTTTGTCAATATCAATATCAATTTTTTGGTATCTATTCATTATATTGAATGTTATTCTTTAATTCTAGGTTTTATTTAATTTTCTACTTTAATTTTTTATATTTTTGGTCACTTTTGAGCGAGGCACCATATATGATCACATAAACAAAATTTCAGAAAACTTGCAACTGAAAATATCTTGTAATTAGGTCTAGTTTAACATACAAAAAGGTTGTTTTGATATCTAAAATATTATCAGGGGTGCCCTATAAAGGGTTAAGAGATAACTCCCATTGGAGTATGGAACCCGGTGACGAAGACCCGGTTTCTGTTGCATGCGTCAGCTTAGTGATCTTTGGAAGTCTTAAGTCTGGCCAAGATCAGGACTTTATTCCTATAAGTTTTTATGACCACCCCCTTGGCAGGATGCAAGTCCATGGAAGCTCCACCCTAATCACACAGCTTTAAGTGTACTCAATTAGCTGCTGAGTGTACAGGGAAATTTTGTTCTGATGAAGAGTTTTTCACACTCTTCGCTCATACCGGGAATTGAACCCGGGACCTTCTGCGTGTGAGGCAAGACATACTAACCATTACACTATCAGTGGACCCTTTTTATTTTTAATAAAATCACTAACAAAAATTATATTTCCAGCGTGCCAAATGTTTTTACATGCCATAGGTTCACTACCCCTGCTCTAATGAATGAATAGCCCTAACGCTAAGTTATTTCATTAATCACTACAAACCTCTATATAAAAGCTTTTTTTTAAATTACATCTTGTTATAAGAAGCCAAGATATCATTTATTACCAGTAACGCTAGCTCTAATCAATGAATAACTCTAACCATTCTTTTTCAAGAGCGCTAAGATTGTGTGCACTTAGTAACTTTGAAAGCCTGTAACTTGTGTGTCTGTTCCTGTATGATCGAAACTGACATGAAAACAACTATGAAATTCAAACACACTATTGTTGGGCGATCGGAGTTGCATGCAATGGCAGTACAAACTTTTTGCGTGGCGAACAAAGTCACCTACAGAGTGATAAAGGTTACACACCACAAACCTCTATCTAAAACCTTTTTTTTTTTTAAATTACTTCTCATTGCATCACCTTGCTTCTCGTATTTTACAGGGTCCGTTTTTATGTTGCTACCATAGCTAGTATCCTTAGTTCAGTCAATGCAACGAGCAGCATGTCAACTGATGACGACTGGAGAGCATACAGGTCAAAATGTTATGAAAAATACAAAACAAAGATGTGGATAATACCAACAAGAACTTTTAACATTTCAGATTCCCCAATATTTTTTTTTTTTTTTTTTTTTTTTTTTTTTTTGTTTGTTTCAAAATTTGACATTCCCCCGGGTGTTTCTTTTCTTTTTCAATTTTTTTTTTTTTTTGCTCTTAGCTAATAAGGGTTGTAGAGATAGATATAGCCATGCCAATACGCAAACTGGATTAATAGTATTTATTTGTTTTTCTCTTAACATTCAAGTTTGTTTTTTTTTTCTCTTCTTCAGAACTAGTTCTTTAAATCAGTGGTCCCCAACAACCGGACCGCAAGGAAATGATATGATTTGGCGATATTTCTTTGTAAAATAAATTCATTTCCTCGGATCTTGATATTAAATTCGTTAGATAAACCCTTTTAGAAACGAAATTGAGTGTATTTATAAGTAAGTTGACATATCTCTATTCCAGTTGTGATTAACACACCACCCCCAACCCGCCCCAGTGACCAGTCCGCAAGAATATTACCAATATTAAACCTGTCCATGGTACAAAAAAGGTTGGGGACCCCTGCTTTAAATTACAGACCCATTCTTTTATATACTGTAGATAAGACGGACTTTCAATAAAAGAATTGTAAAAAAACAAAAAAAGACAATGCAAATATTACATTGTGTCTAATGAGCTTCGCTAGACAGCCTCCTGGTCATAAACTAGGAGGCCGTCTACCGAAGCTATAGTTATGGGGCTGTAGTGAGCTGTGGTCCTCCAAACATCCTGAACCCCCACGGGAACAGGATGTGACACAAGGTCGGTTTAATGTGGAGATACCATACACGCGAACGTATGGGTAGGAACACCTCAAAAATTCTCTTCAGTCCTCGTAACGATTGTCACAAAGACATAAGATCAACTGGTTTTGAGGTCTCAGTCTGAGTCCCTTTGACTTAGCTACACAGAGCAGTACCACACCTCATGTGGTAAAACCTCATTGGCTATGGCACATCTTATAATCCGGCATATACAGTACCTTTTTTTTTTTAATCTCCCCGCCCCCCTCTAAAAACCCTAACAGTGTGTGCAGATACCGATGACTTTACTTTTAACCTTTTCAAGACTAATCTGTAAAAATGCTTAATGTCTGAATTAAAATGTCCCAGTAGACTTCTAAAAAGAGACCTATGGGACATATATATCCCAGCAGTCAGAGAAACCTTGGGATATATATGCCCCAGGAGTCTTGAAAGAGTTAAGTAATGGTCTCGGAGAGAACAATGCAGGCAAAAACAACTTTGGGGGGGGGGGGGGTTCTTCACTACCTATCTACATGCTTACCAGTAACTATAGCAACTGGTTACCGAGGTAACACGGAACTAAAACGATGACAAAGATAACAGAACTTCATGTACAATAATGGCAAAGAGGGGAAATTTGTGGAAACCTTGTGGCTGACGTGATAGAATTAAGAACAGTAAATGGTGCCGGGTGGAGAGGGGGGGGGGCAGCACTGACGGCCAATTTAGAGGGAAAACAAAAAGAAAAAAAAGAATTCCTAATAAAAATTAACCCACTAACTGCAGAAGGTGGCAAAGAGTAATAGTTATCCACTGCAAGATAAAAGCCCTTGTCCACTGCAAGATAAAGGACCTTGTCCACTGCAAGATAAAAGCCATTGTCCACTGCAAGATAAAAGCCCTTGTCCACTGCAAGAAAATCCATTGCAAGATAAAAGCCCTGATTCACAGATAGAACGGAGTTGCCATCAGTCACAATAAAACAGAAATTTTATAGAGTCAACCATAGAACTGCAATGACGGAAATTTCCGTCAACTGCAGGTAGTGGGTTAATTTTTGTCTGAATTTCTGAGATGAGGAATTATCATTATTATAGACTGATTTAGTCGAACTAGTGTCCTCATCTTGGTAGTTATATTCACGCTTCAGCCATTGTAGCCTCCAACCTTCTTCAAGTGTGAAAGGGAAATGAAGTCATATTATTAGAGAACATTAGAAGATAAAGAGATTGAAAGAATCAGCACACAGGCTAGGCTCTAATAACCTCATCAGTAGGCCTAGCATAGAAATGAATATTATATGAGAGCCTTTAATTAAGAAAGAACATTAAGCATAAGACTCTAAAATTCCACGTCCTGACACTATGGGTAGTGAAAAAGTCATTTACTCTGGTACAGCAGAAGAGGTAGACAAGCAACATTAGGTTTAAGGCTACCATATTGTTATATGGGACAATGGCCTAGTGATAAGAGCATTGGTTAAGCATATCTACAGGGTGTGAGAATTAACTCCCTATTAGTATTTATATGTAACTTTTGTAAATATTGCTCTATTTTTATGAAACTAATCTTATTTGTCCATAGAGTGATAGAATTTAATTTAATTAACTTGGAATAACTGGAAGAGCACATCGACATGTCATGGCCAACATACTGCAATGGTCTATCAAAGCCATACTGAAACGCTTACATTAATTTGTGGACAATGCTAGTGCCTACATAGAATTTTAAGACAGCAGGCAAATTCTACCATCGTATGGTCCAAAATAAATCTAGTTTGACTAAAATCGACCAATAAATAATAAAGTTATTACCAATTTCCAATAGGGAGTTTCTTTTCACCCACCAAGTATACACCAAGACACAAGTAGATGCAGAAGTTCGCCAGGGTCTATCAAGGCCTTACCGAAACGCTTAGAGAAATTGATGCCTATGTTGAATTTTAACACAGCAGAGAAATTCTACTATTGTATGGTCTAAAGTAAATCTAGTTTGACTAAAATCAACCAATAAATAATAAAGTTATTACCAATTTCCAATAGGGAGTTTCTTTTCACCCACCCTGGCGGCCATGAGTAATGCAAAATGGTCACACACTCTGGTTCAGTGGAAATGGTAGACAATTGGCATCGCTAGGATCAACTTATCCAAGATCTCCTTTAGAATGGACAGCAGAATGAAAACAATCTACCCGTGGATTGAATAAAGGGTTCGATTACCAATTACAACAGACACCTGAAGAAGGCCACAAGGTACAACAGCTGAAACATAACTATAACAACCAAGATGAGGACACTAGTTAGAGTAAAATCAGTAAGAGAGTCTTAGAATGGCAAAGGAGGAATCGGCTATAGTAGTTGTTTGGAATAGAAATAATCCTAGCGGTGAAGTTTGGTATCAGCATAGTGCTTGCCAGAAGGGGAGATAATCCAAGCTTTATCTGAGATTCGGCAAGAAGGGGACATAATCCAAGCTTTATCTCAGAAACTTACCCATAACGGGCATTGGAATAGCATTGAATTTAGAAATCCAGCAAGTCTGGAGGAAGAGGTTCAAGGCTAGCCTCAAAGGGTTGGTATTGAACTCGCTCAATTTCCAAATTCAACACTATTCAAATGATGGTTTCGGATAAGTCTCTGAGATAACGCTTGGATTATCTCCCGCTTCTCTCCAACTCCAGCGTAGTGACATTGTTAAAAGAGGTCGTGATAGAAGCCATACTACATTGCACTGCAACAATATTTCTCACCACAGCCATAACTGCAACATCAAAATTTACAAAACAATCCAGCTTGGGAAAAAATAGTTTTGAATAGCAATGATAGTACAGTACCGGACCATTTATCTGGCTTCCAGAAAACCTGAACATCCAGAAAACTGGCTAGTCTTTAATCTGGTGGGCTTCGCAGTAGTCAATGCTCAGCCACTTTTTGTTTTAATTTTCGTAGAGTGGTTGAATTGTCTTCAGATGAAGATTAATACATTTAACTTTATTTCATATAAAAAAATTTAAATGTTAATACAAGCGGAATAACTACTGATCAAAGTTACCTCCCTTTGAGCTTTAGGTGAATTTTTCAAATTTATTTCATCTGTCGTAATAATTTTAACAAACTTTATTTCCTCACTGAGGAGTTCCACTGTCAATTAGGTGCGGTATCTAGCAGTTCATGTATTGAAGAGCTAATATTGGTTAAACAGACCCCGTGGTTAATTTGTATATGTTATAAACAGTTTCTTTATTTTTCTTTGTATATTTTATATTCTACAGGGTGTCACAAAAGTAAGTCCTTATTTTAAGGGAAGCAATTTGTCTGTTTAAATGTTTCCAGCTTACTGGTAATTTTAGGTTGATTTGCTTCCCTTGGATGTGCCTGGTGTTAATGCTATTTCTATCCAAGGGAAGCAACTCAGTCAAAATTGCTAGTAAAATTGAAGTCTTTTTGTTAATTAATCAGACAAGTTGCTTTCCTTAAAATGAGGACTTACTTTCTAGACACCCTGTATATTTTAAGATTTTTTTTAAAGTGGATTAATAAAGATCAAACAGACCTGGCTTTAAAAGTATTAATTTGTATCTGTTAAATACAATTTCATTCTTTACTTTTCATTGTTTATTTCATATTTCAAGTATATATTAATCCTTGGACCAGAAATCGGGAAAATGCTGACCACATCCCGTTGCAAGTTTGCTTGATAAATGGTCCGTTACTGTAGTTGCACCGACAACAGATGGTGGAGTGCTTTCTCTTATTTGTCTGCAGAGGAGGAGGAGTTGTTGTTGTTGTTGTTGTTTCCGATGAGCACGACACTCCAGGGTTGCCAGATGTCTTTTGCCGCACAAGACCAAATTTGTACGGTCTTGGGACCAAATTAAGTAGCTTCAGTACCAAAATATTCAAATAACTTAAAATCCATAATCAGACTAAGCCTGTAGGAAAAATGGATTAAAATACATATTTTTAATCTATTGTTCA
>VCCN01002466.1:35071-49891 GCA_006491835.1 Architeuthis dux
GGATCCGCCCTAAAATTTAACCAAATCTTCCTTATCCCCCATTGCCCACCCTTCCACAAAAATCACATTGAGATATCGTGAGGGCAGGAAGACAGACAACTGAATACATATATCTCTCAAAGTTCATTGGCATGACTACTATTTGTTAGGTCACAGTGGTCGGCTGATCATCGAATGTTGTCAGCACATGAAGATTAAAGGGTTAAAACCCAAGCTAGTGTACGGGCATATGCTATCAAAACAATCCTGCTACTCATACCATTATAAGTGAGCATTTTAATTTAAGTGTAGCAAGTTTAATTTTACTTGTTATCCTGCCATAAGACAAAGAAAAACAAACCAAAAAAACAAGCGCATGTGCATGGTTTTTAGATAAGAAAGAAAATTAAAATATCCAATCATTAGAGCTGATCTGGTCAAATTGGTATCTAATCAGGGTTCATAATATTCTACAAAAAAGCTATTAGACTGTTTAATATCAAATTGATATCTTTAAGCTTGATATTTTTAAAACTGATATTGAGTACATTGGAGATACTGGTTGTGACAGCGATTTATGGTGGACAATTCTTTAGCAACGTCGAGATGTGATTTTGTTTCATAATCAGCGATTGTTTTCCGGAAACCTAGCCAGAGTTTGGAACAATAGCGATATAACTACAATGTAGATAAAGAAAAAAGCGGACTCAAAATTATTTATGATAAAACGGCATTTTTCTCACCGAGCTACATTTTTTAAATAGATTTCATTCCTTGGATTATTTGGAGGCAAACATAGATGATTTTCACATTTTATACTTTTCCAAAATTCAAGCCATGGCCACAACAGAAGCTGAAAGGATGACCACATATACTTGTATAATGTCTGAACCAGTGTTGCCAACTCAAAAAATATTTTCGCACTAGTTTGACTGAAAAAAAGTGCTAAATTTTTTTTAAATTGCCAAAAAAAAAAAAAATGGCCCAAAATGTTTAAGGTGAAAACTTGCTATTTTAGCGCCTTTTGCACTCCCAAAACACACTAAATCTAGCACAAAACGCGCTAAATTGGCAACACAGGTCTGAACCCCCTTTTTTTTGCCCAACAAATCATGCGTTTATCATACTCCATGTAATGCTCAAGTCCAGATTTTAAAGTTACCAGTAATAGATTCAGAACATTTAATTTGAATTTTTGTAATTCAAACAGGTTTTCCCTTAGCGTAAGCTATCCGATTAGGTTTCAACTCAGGCCATTTTAACCCATCGTATATTGGGATACAGTAAAACATTTGTAGTATTATTTTTATATGAAACTACATAATTTGTTGACTTCCGTTGCTTAGCCTAGGCCCAAATCTTAGGCCTAGCCCCTGGCTCAAAATCTTTACAGTGTGACCAAGACTTGCCAGTTCAGAGACCGAAATGAGTGCATGTCACTTGTATATGCGTCACCGGCAGTGGCGTTGAAAATTAAAATAAGACCTTGAACAGTACGCACAATTTTGAAACAAATTAACTGCACTAATCAAGATATACTTGTAATTTAAGAACAATTGGCAAGGAAAAAGAAATAAAACTCAATAAATGAGGTCCATTTGAATAAGTGAGTTGTAAGTCTGCTTCAATTATGTTTAACTATATGAAAGATCCACTTTGGTACAGTATTGTAACTTGCAATGAAAAATGGATTTTATATAATAGTTAGAAAAAGAAAATCTGCATAATCAAGTGTGGATAAGACTGAAACATCAACCAAAACATTATCATCCTTGGAAGGTTATGGTGAGCATTTGGTCGAACAAGAGTGGTTCGGGATATCAAAGCTTCTTTTAGAGTGGTCAAGTAATTAATGCATCTAGATATGTAAACCTGCTTAAAATGGCAGGGTCAAAACTTTTACAGCATCCAACTTGGTGAATGGAAAACTGGGATCATTTGAAGGCTAATACCACTAATGCTGCAAAAACAATGTAGAATCAATTGATCATGAAGATTATTGAAACCAACCTAGGGATTTTCTTTGATTTCTTTTAAATAAATTTTTTCTTAGTCTATCAACCCTTGCAGACAAGAACTTCAATTAGATAAATTCCCACCCTAATGGGTGGGATAATTGATATATTTTTAAAAAAAACAAAAAAAAATTAAAAAAACTTTAAAATCCCAAAAGTTCAATTTGCTTGTAAAAAGTGGTATTGTGACTAATGTTTTTAACGATTTTAGAAAAATATACATAAAACACTGCTTAAAATAAACAAAGTCATTTTTCCTTTTACTCAGCCCTTCAGCAAACATTCATTCTCCCTGCTTTCTAAAGTCCCCACTGCTTATTTTCAGCAGTATGAAAATCGACAGCTGAAAAACTGGGCACAAAAATGTTTCCAATTTAGCATGAATTTACAGAGAGGGGGTTAAAAAAAGTTTTTAAAACTTCCGCGGGGTCAAATTGGTACACAGAAAATTTCATGTAGTTATGTTGTGTGGTTTTTGCAGTAAGGCCATTAAAGACAGACCGACTTTTGGTGAATTATAACAAGATTGGCAAAAGCCTTCAATAAATATCGGTCCTAGGAACAAGATTATTCAGGAAAGAAATTTATAACTATTTGCCGACCAGGTGGAATGGATGTATAGAGGCTGAGGGGGAATATCTTGAGCGAATAAAACTTTCAAAACTTAGTTTATTTAAAATCAGTAATTTCATTTTATCTATGAAAGGTTTCACCACATTGGGTACGATAAATTATAATTGTAGTTAGGAAACATTTCAAGTTTGCCATATTTTATAATTTGCACAGTTTTGAGACAGTTGCAACTAATTTCCAGGTTATTTGTAAACATGATTCCACAGAATAAACAGTCAAAGCCACAGAAGTATTTTACATCTCCAAGGAGGGCCAAGTGACAGTATGATAACATGAAGGCTAAACATTCTGCGGAAGTTACAAGAAGTGTTGATTCATCAAGATAAGGCATATGCCTAAGTGTTGCTGGTCACACAACTGGGGCTTTGGCATCTTTCCGAGGGAGAAGGCAAAAAAGAAATTTACAATATGAAAGTGCCTTTTTAGAAGTCTTAATTTTTCTATAACAAATCTGCAATATCCGAGCAAAAATGCACCTCAAAGATGTTCAAAATAACTACCGGAGATTGCACTATCTTAAGCAAATAGTTTTATCTTTTACAAATCACTTTGAAATTTTTATAAAATATTTATAATAGTAAAAAATTTACAAATCTGACCCTTCGTGATGATTAAATCCAGACTTAACACAAAAGCAAAATATATTCCCACCACTAATATCTATGATGAAATAACTGAAAAACCTGCTCTTATAGGAGGTATATAAAATGCAACCCTTTAGGCACCGAATTGCAACCATAATCCCTAACTCAGTCAGATGATATACAAGAAAATACAGCTAGAAATCTGTGCATATGACCAATAGGTGACGCGCATAATTCTGAATTAAAATACTATGGCTATTCAATTCAGATTTTTCCGTAATTTCAAAGTAAAACGTGCAGGTTCTGTAAAAATGTTAAGTTGTACTAAAAATTCTAAAATACAAGATGTCTGCCACCTGATGATGTCATATGCAAATCAGATAAATTTCTCCTTGTGACATACCTATTTCATTTCATTATAGTAACTATTATGAATCATCCTCCCTCTATAGCCCCTCAAAAGACACTGACAAATTTACGAGATTGTCCTCAAAAACTTGCGCCTAAAGGGTTAATTACACATCAACAGCTACACAGATAATGTAGTTTCCAAGGGGGTGGGGCAAAACACTGACAGTTCGATGCAATAAGTCAAATGGCACATCAACATTGCAGCATCAGAACGATACAGTCAAGGAACACCTTGCTTATCACAAGATGCTACCAATGTACAATTACAACGATGCTCCGATTGGCAAGCTTAGAACTGACTGCCATATTGTCACCGCCTGGCCTTTTATAGCCAAAAAGGCTTGCCACATCCAGGTTGCTAGTGCTCCACATAGGGGTTACTGACGTTCCACCTCATCTATATCTGTCAACGACTCGTTCATTTGGCTTTTGTTTCCTGGACCTTCCACAAAACAGACAGCAGGCCATGCACAGTCTTTTTGCTCTGGGCAAGTCCGTTTCTACTTCGCCACAGATAATGTGCATTGTTAAATCTTCATATAAAGCTGGAAGTTTCCAGTTGTATTCAGTGATGATTCTACAGAGGGGGCCAGGCACTTTAATGTAGGGGTGTAGCCGACATACGATTGATTATTTCAGATTTGAGAAAGAAAAACTATGCTGTAAGAATATAATTTTGAACATGGCAGCTTTTAATGTCGTGTTTCAGCACAAAAAGCTGTGGACAAAAGGGGAGACGACCTCCCTTCCCACTTGAGCGCTAGGGAAGTCCCCCCCCCCTATCTGGAGATGTTCATCCTCTAATTATAAAAATGACCAGTCCCAAACTTTGGTTTTGATATATCCTTTGTCGCCTGACAGCTTGGGGTTGCGAAAGTGAATTAGCGCCCAACTATATGAAAATTGTTTGACTTAGTATTTTATCCAATTTAGTAAAGTATTCTTATATTTTAAAAATCATTCATATAAGTTGAATATATCAACATGATGAAGTATAAAAATGAACATTTCTCGTCACATGCATTTAGAGTTTTACCCCCACCCCAACATTCTAAGAACTAGAAACGCCACTGTCAATGGTTCCAGTACTATAATTGCAATATCGCAGGCCAGGGAGAGCAAGGTCTAGGTTGACGTAATGCATCTGGTAATTTCTTTATCTAATAGTTGGCAAGTGACAGCTGTCTATCCGGAGGTAAAACAATCGCGTCAAGGAAGATCGGTTGCGAAACTAAGCAAACTTTGATAATCACTCGTACCGTCAGCCGGGAGAGAAAGCAGGAATTAATGCCTTTTAATTATTCTTGTACGGCCAGTCATCAGATGGGCGATAAGTCTAAGCCACATTTGTTCGAGATTTATTTAAATGTATTAGGAAAGAAATAAGATTGAATCTAACCAGTTAGCTTGCCACCCAGGAAGATAAGAACTTTATGAATGTAAAAGTCAAATTTCTTAGAATAACTAATGCTGGAAGAGAAAGTTAGAGAATAAAGGCCAACAAGTGCAAACTGTAAGATTAAAATATTTACAAATTGGCACACGGTCATCAAATTCTGTGCCTGTAAGGGAAAAATATGGAGTTGAAATATATTGAGTAGACTAACAAATTGTAAAAGTTGATTTTGGGGGGAGAAAATGTAACGTGTTAAGATGCTACCATGCTTTTTCTTCAAGTGCAACAAACAATTTTCCAATCACTTATTTAGTTTAAAATTTGAAATTTTACTTATTAAATTTGGGGATATTCAGTGTTGCTGTAAGGTTTTATTCATACAAAACGAATCAGCATTTTATTTTAACAGCATATCAACCCATCTAGGGTTATTTAATGCCAAAAATAAACTAGTGATCAAATTTTAAGAGCAAGATTATAGAATAGTGATCAAGGTAGGATATTTTATGTTGCTATTGCAACATACGATTGAATTATAATTTGGAGTATAGATTTACTTCTACCAGGAAGGCTAATTTTTTTTATATTAGTTACAAGTTAACGCAAAATGAAACTTTGTATAACCACCAGGTCATGCATTCCACAAATAAGTAAATCTTTAAAAATAGACATTTATACTTTTTATTGTATCAATTTAAATAAAAAGTCAATCTGACCACAAAGATATGAATCCTTATGTCCGTATATCTCCAGGGCCATGATCAAATTTGATTTTACAAGCAAAATTGCCTTTCCACCTACAAAGGTCATTTTTCTATAGGGAGCATGGGAAAAACTTTAACTGATCAAATATAATATACAGGTGTGGTTAGTCACTCAGTAGAAGCTGTCACATGACCAACATCTTTTGGGAGCATGCCATGTTGGGGAGGGTGATCAATTAATAAAAGAATTTAAAAAATAAAAACTTTAAAAAAAGCTGATCAATGAATAAGTTACTTTGACTTTTGTTGGGCAGTGATCACTAAAAATAAAAACAAAAAAGAAGCCTGAACTACAGGACCAATTTAACATCAACATACATTGTAAATTTAACCTAACAAAATAGCTGTTTCTTCTAGACATAAGGAGTAAAGGTAAATTTTCAGCCCTCTAGCTCCATTGGTGCGGCCTGTATGCACAATACATAGACAGCCAGCCTTTCCTAAAAACTGAAGAAACCGGGGTTGACAGTTTTGGGTCTTAAAATCTTTAGATTTCTACATACAAAAGATATTAGTCATGTTTTTTATACCTAATATTTTGCCCAATTTTCTCTTGGAAAATTATAAAAAGTGGCTATTTTAATTTCATTGAAAGTGGCTTTCTTACCACACAATACTATTTCAAACTTTTGAAGTAAAAGTATTCAAATAAAAGTATTAACATTTTTCTATTAGAACAATTTAAAAATAACGGCCAACTTTATTATGCAACATTTTAATGATATGCAATAAAAATATCTGATTAACTATTGTTCTATAGACTATTCTCCAAATCTAGGTCTTTTCCTCTATAAAAAAAAAAAAGGAAAAAAAAGTGCATAACTTAAATTCTTGTAAGAATGTGATATAAGATACAATGCCTATCAAACTGCTCATAACATTAACCAAGCCTGGAAAGAAAGAAATACTAGCAAATGTCTAATGTGCCATTGGTTTCTCAAGTTTCACAATAGACGCAAATCATTAAAATAGGACAGGTTTTAAAAATTATCAATTGTAGAAATTAAAAGAGAACTTGGGTGAGGATTTGAGAAATGGACCTAAAACTAGGGTGATCAAGTTTTAAGAGCAAGAGTACAGAGTAGCTATCAGGGTAGGATGTTTTACGTTGCTATTGCAATATATACAATAGAATTATAATTTTGAGTAGAGATTTATTTCCTTCAGGAAAGAAAATATATATATATATAGATGTTATCAAATAAATCCTTCAAATTGTTTGCATTGTAAAAAAGTTGTCTGGTAAGAGCAAAACTACATTCTATCAGGAAATGTTTTACAGTGTAGAGAGTGTGGCAGGCTATGCATTCAGGTTGATCTTGTGTAATAAGAGGATGTTAGGGGTGATCAATATGTAATCTAGATAAAATGACTTCCCTTACAAGGTTTTCTAAAACTGGGTTGCCATTCTCCCAGAGTGGGTTTTACCGAGTATAGTTCATTATGTGTGTGTTATTCCAACGTTGTTGCCATTTTAGATTGGTACTATGTTAGTATAATAAATATAATATAAATAATTAAATATTGAAAATCAAATTAATAAATATTTTGTAATTGTGGCCCATTGTCGGCTTTCAAGCCATCCGTAATTTGTTTCACTAAGTCAAAGGGACCTACGACTTCCAGTGACAAAAAACAAGATCGCTTTCTATTTAGATCTAAGCGATTTGAAGTTGGAAGAAGCTTTACAAATTAGGGGCCACATGAACAGACAATTGAAAACAGCATGCATAAAAGACTGAATAACTGAAATATTTCCCCAAAATCAAAGCTGCAAACAGATTACAATTATTTTATGGCGGTCTTCAAACATACAGGCCTTCCAGTTATAACATGGTTTGCAATGTGAACCCCAAAAGACAAAATTGACAACCCTGGTCATCATGGCTGTGTTATAAGGCGGTTGGCTTTCTAGGATCCCAACACCCTTGGTATAAAAAGGGGGATGCCTGTATAGTCCAGTTACCTTCTACAGAGCAATAATTTCATGGCAAATGAAGAGAGGCTGCACTAATGACATTTCAAAAGCTCATGGTTACAAATCTTTGCTGCATGCACTAGCCCCCCCCCATTAAGCATTTAGATAAAACAGGACATGTGCAAAAAAGCCATATACAGGTAAAGATCTGATGCTTGTAAAGTGGAATGTTATCATTTTCTGAATAACTTTATATTTTTAAAAAGCAAAAGAAAGCTATCAGCTTTAGAAGATAAGAAAGAAAATCAAAGTGATACATACAATCATCACCAACTGGTCCGGCTGAACATTGTGCTGGCGGATCCCTACCCAAATCTTGAAGCTCCTGCAAAAAGTGAAGATGTATGCATAAAAATGATGGCACAAATTGATATATGCAAGTTCTGTTAAATAAGAGAATGTTAAAATAAATTTTTCAATAAGGAAACAGGTACATTCAGATTTATTTTGAAGAGCCATTGATATTAGAAATTATTATGCCGAGGAAAGGGGGTTGAATTATATAACTTTCCTTAACACTTTATGGGGCAAGTGACTATATGATCACCCAAGGACCCGTCAGCCACATGCAAATATTGTGGCCACAAACATAAACTGCACCAATGTGGTCTGCTAGCTTTGCAAAGTACACTTGTGCTTGAACAAAGTCAAACCGTTTTGAGGCATACCACACCATTAAATTAGCCCATTTTTGGCCTGCACAATAAAATTTTTAAAATCAACCCAGGTGTTATTTTTTTTGTCAATATCAATTTTGTATCTATTCATTATATTGAATGTTATTCTTTAATTATGCAAACTTTCTAATTTAATTTTTTTTATATTTTTGGTCGAGGCACCATATATGATCACTTCGTCAGAAGGGGGTTTTGCCCCCTTAACATAAAAATTTCAGAAAACTCAACTGAAGATATCTTGTAATTAGGTCTAGTTTAACATACAAAAAGATGTCTAAAATAGGTTTAGAGGTGCCCTATAAAGAGTTAAGAGTTTTCATTTAAGAGATATTAAAATACATTGTACAACCCATATGCACTTCAATGATCAAGCAGGATTAGTACTTGAATGGATTAACCATTCTACCTAGGATAATCTTCTGTATTCAAAAGTTAAAATAGCTGAATAATTTTAGGGAAAAAAAAATTCAGTTTATATAACTGAAATATACCAATCTTCATAAGAATTTCAAAATTTATTTTCACAAATAGCACACCAAAATCTTAGTACTTTATTTTAAATTAGGTGCTTTAGGTACTAACAGACAGCAAGACTGTACACCACTGCTTGTACTTTGAATATATTCAATACAGGCCTACCGTTATAACGCAGTTCATGTTATAACATGAATATATTAATCAGCTCGAAAATGGATACATGTTTTATTGCGGTTGGCTTTCTGGGACACCAACACCCGTTATAACAGGGGACACCTCTACCACTAAGCATAAAATGCCTAACTAGAAAGACTTCATCTCTGCGTAGTCGGATCAAAAGGTGTCCAGATGTCAGTAAGTAAACATTTTTTACAATATAACATTTGAGAAATCAATTAAGCATAACATTCCAAGTGCTTGTTGAATGGCTACAGTTACTAAGTGACATACTTAATATAGCCATTGTAATTTATGCTAAAATACTCGGGTCTATAGCTCAAGGAACAATGATTCAGCTAGTGTCAGCTTTGAATACTACAGTGTTAAACAGCTAGTGAGAGCGCTGGCTAACGAATAATTCCCAATAGGAACCCAATTCCAATTTCCTAATTAAGCTGTTTTGATCATTTTAGTCTGGTCCATTTTTTTGGCATTTTTAAAATAAAATGCAGACTTCCAAAAACTATCCTATAAAAACTTGAAATCAAATTCTGGCTAACATCCCAAATATAGATCTTGAATGTTCTGCATCACACAAAAGGCATAGTAATTTTGCCTCTGTATTAGAATTAGTTTAATGGTTGCTGAAGGCGGACTTTAAGCAAGTGTTATTAGAAAAAACATTTATGAAAGAGAAAGCAATTACACCTACGATTTTAGTATGAACAAATTAATCCTTTCGCTGCTAGTTATAAACGAGATGTATCCTTATTTGAATACACACTGGAGTAAAAAATTTTAATGGTTGCTGAAGGCAGACTTTAAGTGAGTGTTATTAGAAAAAACATTTAAGAATGAAACAAAAAAAAAAAACAAAAAAAACAAAAAAAAACACGGCCATTCTCTTGCACAATCACGTCTATTTGGATCATTGGCACAAAGCAATTACACCTACGATTTTAGTAAGAAAAAGTTAATCCTTTTGCTAGTTATAAACGAGATGAGTCCTTATTTGAATCCACACTGGAGTAAAAAAAATTTAATGAATAAAAAGTAATGCTTAAAACCTGACAACTATGTCAATTGAGATAAAAATTTTGGGTGGTGGCCAACTCTGTCCTGGCAGCCACGGTTTCAATTTACAATGTAAGTTTATCCTAAATTGGTGCCTGGCATTGTGAAAAGACCAGACACATTCAGGTAGGTTGCCAGGGCAGGTGGCAACCAGCCAAAATTAATTTTTATCTCAATGATATATTTGTCAGGATTTAAGCACTACACTTTTGAAATAAAATAAAACCTTATTTTCAACCACCCTAATCCCCATGTGTAACAGTGACCCCTTAAACAATTACCCATGTATAATTACATACAAACATAACTGAAGTCTATTTCAATCACTTTGCCGGTTTTTAGAAAGATTTTGTAAGAATCTTTTATAATAAGGAAGACTTCAACAAAGGCATTTCATAGGGAAGAAACAGGGTATAAATGATAGGGAGAAAAGTCCCTATAGTCATAGATAAAAATTCAGATATTCAACAATAAAATACTAAAGTTCTTAAAAAATAAAATACAACCTAACCTAGTAACTTCTAACAATGTTTAAGTTTTAAAGGCTATTTTAACCAGGCTTCTCAATGCCGAAAGATATCTTGGCTGTGGCTAGGATCAAAGTGGAGTATGTTCTTCAGGGGTCCTCGTGGCATGCTCGGGTATCTTCGGATATCTGGGAGAAGTTGCACAGGATATCTTGGCCAGCTGGTCGGGAGGCGATCACCATTAGCATGCGTGGGATTCGTCCTGAGAAGCTTTTGACCAAAGTCCAGCTTACCCCAGTCCTTGTGGCATTTGTCTCAGTGAGAAGGATTTGGGATTCTCCCCCCTCAAGTCTCTAGTCACAGGATCTCCACCCCTTTCGTCTGCATGACCCCACCTTAAAGACTTCATGTCATAATTTGCTGTCGTGGGGAGGCGAATAGAGAAATTCTCAATGCCGAATGCTTAAAAAAGAGTATACTTATAAGATAAGAAATATTTTGAGCTAAACCTAATTGTCTTTTCTACATTATGTAAAACAGATACTATACCTTTCCCATGCAAATTACCAAGAGAGGAAAATAGATAAAATCTGTATTAAATGAATTTGAACATTTTAAACTTTTATTTTAGAGGTTAGACATTTTTGCACCATAATTGAAAAGTAGAAAAGGTTTGAGGTTCTAAAAGAATATAGCTTTAAATTTTAACGTAGTCATTCATTAAATGAAATTAAATCTTATAGTATTATATAGTATACAGAGAAAATATGTTGATAAACTCAATAGGGAATTAATGTCTAAAGATAGCACTAGGCTGAACATTATATAAACTGAATCAGTTTGTCCACCTCCCAAACATTGACAGTTCAACAAAATTCGACGTGTATACTTAATTTTAAAAAAAAAATTTTTTTTTTTTTAAATTAAGGATTTTATATGGGGGAGGCTCTATTTACAATGTTCACTAAACTGAACCATTACTTTCTGTTCAATATACATTGACTTTAAGAGAAATTTACTCTAAAAAGATTAACTAAATCTTATATAGAATTTCACAATTTAAAGCTTTCAGGCTTCCCAAAATATTTATTTCAATGTTTTATAGTAAATTTCATTGCAAAACATTTACAGTCTTGTTTTAAACCATGGTATTACCATATTTGTCTATATTGTGGTCAGAAAAAAGAAAGTTGCAGTTTATCAAGCCTCTGCAGAGTCACATCAATAAGAGATTTATTTCCAACTTGAATGCTGACAAAGCATTCAAATATACCTGCAGCCAATCAATACAAGTCTGGTCTATTGCAGGCAATGCATTACTACAAAATGCAGCAACTACCAACAGTCTTTACTACTGCTACAAGCGGAGGAAATATTTTACAAAGGGCAAATGTACTTGGATTGGATTTTTATTTATATATATTTGGATAATGATATGCAACAGGATGATATTAATGACAGTGTGGTAAGAAAGATTGAAAATTAATCGGGAAAAAAAAAAATGAACAGTTTCATTTTTGTAATTTCGTATTATTGATGCTGTAACCAGCGAAACAAAATTTTACCCCCCCCCCATGTGCTTCTTTCCACAGTCATCAATGTAATATTTTATTGAAGACATTTTTAAATATTGACACTTAAATGGTATAAATAGCATAGCCATGAAGGAGAATGAAGTTCTTGTTTAGAGCAGATCAAAAGGGAAATATTGTAAAAAGAAGTAACAAGACTATAAATACTAGTTGATGTAATCCGATTTCATGGTTAGGATTTATTAAAACCTACATGAAAACTTTCATTCTAATGATATAGATATATAATGACAGCAAATACTAAAAGGTATAGGGAGCAATACAGGTATACCTTGATTAGTGTGGTCGATTTGTTCCAAAATGTTCCATACTGTCGAAGGTCTTATGATAATTTAGGCGTTTTATCTTTCAGCTTATACATAGTTACATTAATTTGTACAGCAATACCTTAACCATATTCCATAAAAACCCACACTATTCAAGGTAGATGCCAAAATTTAATGTGTGAACAGATATAGCAAAGATACAAATTTAAAAAAGTTAATTTAAGACTTATGTTATTGCTAATAAGCAAATACAAAATATTGACTTTTGAGGCATGCTTAGGGTACATTTGAAATTGCATATAGAATTCAATTCTTATATGATGACTGGGATTAGACAGTAGTTATTAGGTAACTATTTTAGTATCCCTAGTAATTCAACTTAATTTTTCCTTCAAATAAATATCACTATTATTAGGCAGAAGTTCTCTTTAAAAGTTCAGACATAATTAAGAATTCTCATTACCCATAATGGTTTGCATGGTCAGATATTTAGACAAGTATCAGATTTTACAAGTACTACACCAAATGGGAAATACACTGGGTTTTTCCTTTTACAGAATATGCCCTAATAACCATCCAACACCAATTCTAACCGTAAGTGCTGGAAAATAGACACGTATTAAATTCCTGTTCAACTAGCAAATTTTTACTCACCTATAAAAAGGTTAAAGTTAAGTCAGTAACAAGCCATAAATCAAACAGATGGAAATTTTAATGGTTCATTACAAGCAGTACTGCTGATTTCACAAAGATCATAATGAATTCATTATGATCTTTGTGAAACCAGCAGTACTGATTGTAATGAACTATTAAAATATTCGCTCTACTTTTGTATTGAGCTCTCTTCAGATCATAACTATAGTCTACAAGGATATTGATGTATAAGTGTCATACAGCCAATATATATAAAAAATTATGCCAACATACTAGTCTATCCTGATTAGAAAAGAGTTTAATAGGGTGAAGCCACTGCATTTTTTTAAAAGTTTCATAGCAAAATTTACAAATTTCTCAGATAGTTATGCCTAGACATAAAATTAACATTGACAAAACTCATTAGTAAAACAGCTCATCTTATGACCTTGTAAAACTAGGAACAAATCTTATGTTAGTATGACCCCCAGGTACTTTTGCAGACACCAAAAACCTTGTCACACTGCTACACACAGCAGTACATCTCATTTTCACAAGTATAAATATAAAATATCCTCAGTCTTATTTAAATTTTGTTCTGATATTACCAAGTCCCAATATATAGAGTAAATATTATGAATTTATATGAACAAATGAAGTGAATTAATTTGACAAAACCTACATTTTAAACTAGAAAGCACACGCAGAGCGCATACCTCTGTCAACACCAGTAATCATAAACATCATTGAAATCACTTAATGGATAGATCAGAGACAGGGTAGTTAACTGTTTAAATTGTGACTGTTGCATACATGAAGCTGAAAAGGAAATCTATGTAATGAAAAACCCTGGACATAATGACATAGGAGGTAATTGTGCATGGATCCGCTCCAAAATTTAATCAGTTCTTACTTTGCCCACCCTTCCAGACAATCTGAATTAAATTCCTTGAGAACAGGAAAAATGCGAACAACCAAAACATACTTCATTGACAGAGGTAAAAAGTTGAATTAAAATAAAACATTAATAGTAAAGAGATTCAAAACTAATGAATTGTTCCTTTATTGCATACAACAGTTTAGCAGCTTCTATTTTGTAACATTCTAAATTGGAGATATATTTACATTTTCTTTCTTCCAACAAATAATGCAAGTGGGAGGGTAGTACCCCAAAGGATGCACTTAGTGCAGGTGGAGACACCTGAAAGTCATAATTTTAATTAAAACCAGACATTGAAACGGTCAAGCATCAATTTTTTTTTTTTATAACAATAATGCAAAAACCAACCAATGTTTTACAAGCAGGGCTATGGATTTTTTTAGGATATTTTACAATTAATATTAAAGAACAAAAAACAGGCCTTTTAATTTCATTGTGTTAATGATGAATGTTATTTAATAAAAAATTTCTTAAACCTTTACTGTTTGTAACATTTACATCCGTATAACCAAGGGTTACACATTTCCAAAAATAGAAGAAAAATTTGCAAGTAATTTGTGCTTTCAATCCATAAGACTTACATTTTCTCAGGAAATTTGTCAGTTTTGAAAAGTTAATTTTTAAAGTTTTGCAGAGGGTTTATTTACATTCAAGCAGGCCTTCCACAGGTAGCTCAAAACCCTATTGGGTAGGTTTTCAAGTAGTGTTACAATTTACATTTACTCAGAGTTGTAGTCAGTATATTTTTACCAACTCCGACTCCAGTCAGTAAAAT
>VCCN01002466.1:50686-61976 GCA_006491835.1 Architeuthis dux
AAAAAAAAAAAAAAAAAAAAAGCCAAGGAGCAACACTTTGATCCTAGGCAAAAGTGCCGATGTATGGATCAGGCTGAGCCATACATAAATAATCCCATTATTTTCAACAGCGAATAAATATAAATATATAAAAAAAATTTTTTTAAAAAAGGATGGGAAGCCCCATGAAGTTATCAACTTTAGCAATAGCACAAGATCTAGATCATACATTTTTACCTAGGTTCAAATAGACTATAGACTGAGGATGGGGAATTAAATTTGTTTAACTCTTTCCTCCATAAGAGAAAAATGTAATAAGTTCCCTGCCTGCCTGAATCCCTTCGTCTAACAAAGTGCCTTGTTCCCAAAAACTAGTCTAACAGCCTGTTGCTGACCAAAAAAAATACAAGGGGCAGTAAATAAATTGCTATATATCTTAATATTAAATGTACACTTACTAAATTTTCATTGATTATTCCCAATGTATCACTTCTAAGTCCAGTGAAATAAAACCAGCAAAAAGTTAATTGAAAAAAAAAAAAAAGGTATAATTATCAAGTGATTAGCATTGTCATGATTTAAGTGTTTATTTTTAAAAAATTTTTAATCAATACTTAAAGATTTTCGTTGTTTATTTTCAACAAACACTACATAGCACAACTAGACAGGTTCAGGGAAAGAACGTAATTTTTTTTCGCCATGCCGTCAGGAAGCTTTTTTTTTAAAAATCATGCCCCGAGATGTTTTCAGGGAGGAATGAGTTAAAGTTAGTGGAACCAGCTAATATCCCAATGTATTTTTATTTTTATATGAAGGTCACCTTTTGACCCCAAGAGTTCAATAGACCCCCTCCCGGGCATTTACCAACCCCTTGGATAGTCACATCAACACCCCAGGGGGTCGACATGAACTACTTTGGCAACCCCTGGCTTGAACCAAGATTTTATAAAGATAATTATTAAAACACTCAGACTACTAAGAGAAGATTTTATTTATAACAATAACAAGAGAAGAAATGCAAGAGAATTGTGTAGAAACATTTAGGTGTTGTCTGAACACAAAGTTGAATTATTTGGTCTCAAATTGACCATGTCTTTGTTACTGACAGTGAGTACTTATTTGTTAATAGTTGTTAGATTATTAATGTTACACAAATTTATTCATCTTTTTTTTCTTTTTTACAGTACATTATTTTTGTATGAATTTATTCACAAGAAACATAATTTCCATTTTTTGTCGTAAAATTGATGAGAATTACAAATAGATTTAAGGCCTTTGTTTTAAGAGTCAATTTCCTTAAGTTGAACAGGAAAACTAAATTCAACAATACACGCTCTAACCACAAATAAGTTTAATTGCAAATAAGATTATCCTTTTTGGGCTGTATATACAGTTGCATACGAGACATTCCCGTTTAATATTACCAGAAAACGTCAAAATATTAATATAGTATACGCCTAGCTGTGTGGACTATACATCCCATGATAACTAGTCTGATGTAACTAAGCTATCTCTTTGAGGTGAATAGGCAAGACAAATCTTATCAATATGACAATATCTGAAACTTTATACTTTGAATATATTTTATCAATTCTTAAAATATTGACCTTTTTAGTGCCAATGAAATTGAGAAAACTGTATTATGAACAAGATACAATATTTTAATTTTGACTAGTTTTTACCTAATGTTTTAGTTGCTTTTTATCACAACTTTGACTGACCGTCATTCTACGGCAACAAGTCAACAGCATGATTGGAAATAAAGAGTAAGTCCACGATGTGAGTCGAACTGACACCCTCTAGCCAGAGGGAGTCCAGTATACACCTAGCTGCCTTTAACCAGTCCGCCACAAGCTGATTCTTTACAGATATCAGACGCCACACTGGTTTATATTTTGAGACCTAGTAATCTTAAAAACAAACTTTTAATTTTTTTTTTTTATTGGATGAAGTATAATATTTTTATTAATTAATCACTGCTACCAAAGGTTTAGGTTATTCATGTGTTCACACATTTATATGTATCTGGACTTTGCCCAGCCCTAACTGGGCACAGAAACTTGAAACTTTGCGCAGACACAAGTAGGGAAAATGTTTTTTTTGAAAATTACCCCCTAAATAGCTTTTTAGGAGGAGGAGGAGGAGGAGGAAGAGGAGTTGCAATCATATCTATGTATATGGTATTTGCCCAGCCCCAACCATTCATAGTAGAAACTTGAAATTTTATACACACTCCCCTCAATGAGTAGGGAAAATGTTTTGCTTTTTGAAAATTCCCATCCAAAAAATAGGGTTTTAGTAGGTTCAATTTTCAATGTAAGCTTATGCTAAATTGGTCACCAGTTTGTGCCCTCTTGTTTTTTGTAAATTCAGACATTTTTTTGTGATCACAGCCCAACTTTTTAATCACCCAATGCAGCATATATTGCAGTGATTCATAATTTCCCTTGGAAGGCTAGCTTTGACATTCATCTTAATTTTTAGTTGCTTTAAATAAAATGAAAAAAAAGTTTTCCTAGAAAGATTGTAAAAACCAAGTCATCAAAATTAAAAATATTGTTATAATACTTCATCCAATAAGAATAAATCACAAGAAACAACACTTGTACTGGTATCAGATTACAACATTCATCAGGAGCCGACATCTTCACTCGGGGGGGGGGGGGTTACATACAATAAAGGGTAGATATTGCACGGTATTCATATAAATCCCCCTCTCTTATTTGCTAGCAGCTGCTGTTAACACTAGACAATCCAGTTGAAAGGAAAGATGTTATCAAAATCATATCAACTAATTGAGCAAGCATCCAAAAAAAAAAAACACCCAAAAATGGGGACCTTCTATAGGCCAGATACAAAAAAAAGAAATCAGTGACTTAAAGCTAAACCCATGAAATTAAGACTGGGGTCTCATCTTATCTGAAGGTCACATCAACTGCCAAAATACGGTAATTGGAAATTTTTTTTTAAAGCTTATATGAAAATGAGACTAGCCGGTGGAACAGTGAAATATTCAACCCCCAAAAACTTCTGAAAACTTAAATCTTTTTGCTATCAAGCAAAATACAATTTTGTCTTACTATACTTGATATTTTCAAAAACATGACTTGAAAAATTTCATTTCCTTCTCAAGTGTGTAACTTCGAATTGGTATTTAAAATATTTATGAAGAGAAGAGATGACTCATGGGCAAAGTGTAGGCAAGTTAGACTTCAAGTCTTACTTTAGGTAATGATATCATCCACACAAATTTGATTTGAAGCAATGTAATTTCCTTTTTGTAATCAATAAAATTTAAAACTACAAAAATACATACAAAACTGAAATACCATAGACGTAAAACTATTTTGAAGATAGTTTCAGAAAAGATAAGAGTTGCCAACAAAAAAAATATTTTTGCGCTAGTTTGACTGCAAAAAAGGGCTAAATCTTTTTAAATTGCCAAAAACACTAAAAAGATGCTAAAAATGGTCAAAAATAGCCAAAAACACTAATTTAGCACTTTTTGCAATGCCAAAACAAGAAACACATTAAATTGGCAACACTGGAAAAGATAAGCTTCTTACAATGTAAGAGTATACTATTTGTGGAGACAAAACATTTTTACTGTAGATATGCAAAATATTTGTTTTAAATCTAGACCAGAACAAAATAATTAGAGATCAGCCATTCATTATAAAATCTAGCTACCTTTATGTCTCTGCGGGCCGGATCATGTATTAATGAGTGAAATTGCCAATGCAGAATGCTTAAGAGCATACTTATAAGATAAATATTTTGAGCTAAATCCAATTGTCTTTTCTACACTATATAAAAGATACTTTCCCATGCAAATTACCAAGAGAGGAAAAAATAGATAAAATCTGTATTAATTAAATTTGAGCATTTTAAACTTTTATTTTAGAGGTTTAATTAAGAGTTTAGACATTTATGAAAAAGATTAATGAGCGGACAGTGGACCAGATAAATGCCATAAAAATTTATTTTTTTGAAAAAGCTTGAAATATGGGAATTGTCCATCTAATTATATTGTTTCAACTCAATGAATAGCACAAACTAGAAAATCATTTGTGCATATCCAAGGATGCTAATTACTAATCAAAGAACTCAATTTAGGCATCTTTTAAAGAGACAAAGAATATTTAAGACATATCTATTTGTTTGCAGGTCTTAGGTTGCCTATCCCTTATCTAGACCATAAGGTTTACAAGGTGGGGAGGGTCTTTTACAAATATAATCAGATCCGATATGGGCTATTGCTAATCTATTATCAGGAGTTTAATTCTAAACAATCTGATTTTTCTAAAGTATTAAACTAAATATCTTTAACTATTCCCAAGTTGAAATTAATATTATGCCAAATCAACCTGTGAACATTCAGCTAGTTTAGGATCATTTTTTTTTAAAACACTACACACTATGCTATGAAAACTTGTAACAAGCCATTATTGTTGAAATCCTAATTCATATCCTATTCTGTTATTGCCTGAGTAGCTGTTAATAGTATAAGACTACTAGCCCTGGTTAAACATAACATCCTTGGCAATTTGGCAATACTTGTTGGCCGTTGCCACCTACTGGATTTTAACTTAAAAGCAACCAATTTTTTCCTGCTAGGTCTTTGTACAGTTTCTCCTGTGTGTGTATATGCATGACTGTGTCAAGTTTAAAGTTCTTTTCCAAGGGCATTAGCATTAAATGACTAATAGCCAATTGTCCGATTTGAAACCACACCACCAGCTCTAAGTGTTGCTATCCAACTCGACAAGAAATTATATTCTGGCCCATTGCCACCAGCCGACAGATTAAGCTTTTAAGTTTCATTGTTCTTTATTTTATTTTTTTTAACTTTTAGATTATACAAAGGGAAGCTTTCATTCAAAATTTTACGATTTATTAAAAACGGGTACATTTTATGCACTGTTGAAAGGAAATGTGTATAACATTGATAAGGTGTTCAGCAGTCAAACCTACTCATTGCTTGCAGTTATCAGTCTGTAATTATAGCATGCATTGATTCTAACAGAACAGAACCTAGCATAACATGGGAGACCACTGCTAATGATAGCTTGTCATTAAGTCAGCAAGCTAACACTTTAAACATACACATCAACCAATACAAAATCTTAACAGCCAACAGCATTTTTGCTGTCTAGATGAGATTTGCATGTGTGTAGCTGATTCTAGAATATGCTTAATTGTTAAAAGCAGTTATTTTCAAGAAGAGCTTTTTTTTAAAAAAATACTATATTCACAAGATGAGTTTTATGATTGGCAGAAAGGAAAAGGTTTGAAAGTCAATTTTATTTATGCTAGATTAGTTGGAATTGACAAAGCAACAGATATTGAGATTATATTCTCAGGTTTTTGTTACTCAATATTCTACAACAGCCAAACGAAGCACTCTGCATATTATTTGGTTATTGTTGCATTTTTTTTTTTTTAGAGTACTAGACACTAATTAAGAAAATCTTTTCATCTTAAACAAGTATTATGTGAGCATTTTGGACAGGATTTCAGATCTGGGCAAAATCTGCAGATTTGTTCGCAGGCACTTCCCGTTTTAGGGTGTTTAGAACAGCCTGCCATAAAGGTCATTTAAAATAGTTTTCTGTCCGATGTACGAAACTATAGCTTCAAAGTAGTTCGGTTACTTCTCTTCAGTGTTGCAAATTTAGATATTTTCTACCTAATTTGGAAGATACTTATTTTATTTCTCAAGAACCGATAATCCAAAGAACTTCAAACTCAAAACAGCAATGCCTTGTGCCGACTAATATATCTGGCGAATGTCAACTTCGTACAATGTCTAGTTGTGGAGTAATCATGGTGCGTACAGATTTCCTCAATTATAGTTAGATACAGGTATGTTTCTAGAAAGAACTTTCTGTAAAACACTGATAAACATTTTCCAATCTTTAACCAAAATCCAGTTTCTCTCCATCTGGTCAAAGAATTAAGATTCAAATTTAGAATATAATTAAAACAATTACATCTAGTATAAGCATCTGATATTATAAAAATTTAAATTATGTTAAATATACATACATACCAAACTAGAATACAAAGTTAAAACTGAAACACTAGGACTAATGTGTTGACACAGAAAATAGTCATGTGCTTATCAACATCATTTGATGAAGTAATAAAACTATTTCAAAGTGTTAAACATTATGCACATACAGTAAAGATGGAATTTAATAGTAATGGGCTACTAGACAGCCAGAAATTAACTGCAAATATCCTGGATGGAAATACAAGCTGTCGAATTTATGCCAGGATGTGCTCGTAGGAGGTGACGTAAACAAAACCTGCGCAAAATAAATCCATTATATAAGCATGTTAAAATAAGTTTACTAATAAATATTAATTTGTTACTTTATATAAAAATAAATAAACTTAATACTCCGAATTACACAAAGAAAAAAAAGTGGGACAAATTTCAAACCGGCATTATTGTAAATCATAAATCAAACCAGCTTGTATAAATCTAAGCTTATTTTTCAAATATACTTTGAAGTTTGTAGTTCAAATTATTTAAATAAAATTCATATAGTTAAGGGAAAATTGTTTTTTTTTTTATACTACTCAATCCATAGCATCTATTATGCGGATACATTTCCATACTTCACTACTTACTAGTGTCCTACTTTAAACAAATTAACCAATAACAAACAGCCTTGTGCTAACTATTCAGGGGAGATAAGGAGGTGAAGCAGGGTAATTTCAATGCCAATCCCAAATATTACAGTTACATGCGCAAGAAAACCCTGCAGCTAGAAAGCTTATAACAAATACTTTACCACAATAGAAAGATTTTTTTTTTTTTATATTTATTAAAGTTACTAATGAACTATTAAAATTAGGATTTAAGATTCACTTTAGTTAACCAAAAAATAGAAAGAAATTTCTGCAGTATTTTTTTTGTGCTTTTGACCCAGCCCTAGAACCTTCCAGGAATGTTAGTTTTTAGAAGAGAGAGAAAAAAAAAAAAAAAAAAAAAAAAAAAAAAAAGTTACATTGTAAATAGAACCCCTCATAAACCTAGAAAAATATTTCTAAAAACTTGCAAATTCCAAGAAGTTTATAGCGTCTAATTCACGCAAAATTACTGCCAAAGAAATCTTTTCCCAACTTTGTTAGCTAAAGTAAATCTTAACCAAAATAAGAAAAAAAAAAGTTATTCAAGTGCAGAGGGAAATTTAGTAAGCGCCTGATAAGATAAATACACAATATTGTCCATATAAAAAGCTCAGGTTTTATGAAGTTTTACACATACATTTCAGATTTTACTCTGAATAGCCTGACATTTCAAACATTTAAGGTGTTAAATTTAATACCAGTTTGATTTAGGCAAAATACCAGAAGTTGCACTTGTGTATACCAAAAATGTTTACATTCTTCCAAACAAGATATCTGTGATATATACCAGTATGCCTTGATTAGTGCAGTTTTCGTGCCAAAATTGTACTGTTCAAGGTCTCAATTTAATGCCACCCCCATATAGTTACAATAATTTGTACAGCATAACCGTACATCAAAACCTGCACTATTCATGGTATCCCTGTAGATGAATCTGCCAAAAATTAAGGATAATCCTAAAGTCAATTGAATTCTCTAAGTAACCTTGCTAATATCAATTTTACTGGTGCAAGTCAAAATCGGTAAGTTTACATGTAGCTTTAACAATCACCAATGCAATACTTTTCTTGTAGTTTGTACACTGTAGAAACTTAAGCATTTTTAAATTGAAAAATTGAGCAAAGAACTAATACAGAGTTTATGCCATTTTCAATTATACTTGATAATAGTTGCTTAAACTTAGTTAAAAAAAAAAAAAAAAAAACTCAGTCTGGGAAAATTTATCAAAATTACATTGTCATTTGAAAATATAAGCCTAAATATTTGTAAATTGAATTCCTATAAACAAAACTGAAAATAATGAGCTCACTTTTTTTTAGCCAACTGACATGAACTTATTGGTTTCACATCTCAGTATACTGATTTACATTTGTTTACATGTACTTTTGAGATAAGGTTTCTGTATAAATGTATGCAGACTAAGCTTCTTGCATATGATGAAAGTTAAATACTTGGAATTTCAAGGTTTCAAATAGACTTTGAAGAAAAGGTCATTAATTTAAGCAACAATGAAAACAGTACAGAAAGGTCTGGTACTGAATGAAAAGATCAGATAAAGCTATGCAATGAATGATAGAATCGGTCCCAGGGGAGAGACAGACCCTTTCTGAAAGCTGTTATCGATTATCTAGTACTTTTGACAGGAAAATAAATGCAAGTACTAAGAATAAGAATCTAATAAAAAAAATTACTATTCAAATGACACTAAGATACAGATTTTCAAGAAGTTTTGTAAAATCAATTATATACCAAGTTTTTTTTAAATTTGAGATGAAAGTACTAAAGTATATCAAAATTGATTGGAATTTAAAAATAAAAACAGCTCTTGGTGTCATTTTCTTTTAAATACTGACAACTACAATTGAAATTTTTGTAACCGCGATTACTAGACAACAGCGATTGTACGAAGTTGACATTCGCCAGCATACAAGGCAGTAGTGTGTAGAGTGAAGCTTTTTTTTTGGGATCAGCAGTTCGAGAAATATAAAAGTTGAAAAATTACAGAACTTTCATAGTTTATCTCACTTCGCTCTTTAGAATTATCTAAATTTAGATATAAAAATTTCTAATTGGAAACATAACCGAAATTTTTCGAAAGCCATAGTTTCGTATGACGGACGGAAAATTTTACATGGCAATTATGGTAGGTTGCTTCACACTATAAAGTCCGGGCCCTTCCAAACATGCACTTAGTGGTACTAAATAAACGAATAGATGAAAAAGCTTTCAAAAATTAGACTTGGATTCATTTTCATAAGATCAGACATGTCTAAAACGACCGGGTTGAATCTTTCTCGTAGCAACCAAACCAATAGGTTTTGTAACCTTATAAATTCGCAATAAACTAACATTGTCACGTATGGAAAGAGAATAAGAGAAAGATTACATGTATTTGTGATAAATGAAAAAAAAAAAATTCTAAAATCGATGTTCGAGCCTCAGAGAAGTTAAACATCTCCGGATGAATATGGAATTAGCGGAAGTGACCTATTCACGTACCGACCATTTGACCCACTTAAACCGTAACTACCCGCTAGAAAAGTCCATATTTGTTTGATAGATAACAAAGGTTAGGATTATTTAGTTTCGATTTACTGCAGGATAAAAATAAAACAAAGAAAAAATAAACGGGTCTTATTTTAAAATCAATTAAGTTGGCAAAGAAAAAGAAAAATGGTGACTGCGGAGAGACGAGAAACTAAAGTGATCAAGGGAGCTAACTGAAGACAAAACTACTCCGATCACCTGCAACTGATGTGTCAAAATTAAGTACTACTACATGAGATGACCTAGGAAAATTATCACAAGACAAATTACAGGCAGCAATATGAGAATGGAAAAAAAATAATGAGGATTATCCCAGCACAACCATAGATCAAAAAATCTATTTATTACAATTAATGATGAACTGATCCGGATTTCCTCTTATACAACTTAGTAAGAGACATTTGCACCATGTTAGTTTTACAAATAAACCAATTAAAAATGATTCTAATGAACAACTGTACAATGTTTTTTCTTCCTTAGATCTTAGTGTTAATTTAAATAACTGAAATGAAGGTGTTATGTAACTATAAATGAGAAAACTAGAGATTAAATAATTGTTTAATGTTTATATACAGAATCCACTAAAGCAAATTAGGTCATCCTTAAATAGAAAAAAGGATTTTTCCAAGAAGCGAAAACGTTTTTAATTGGAAATTAAAAAATCGAAAAGGTCCGTTACTGATTTTTTTTTTTATTAATCAGGTCATATGGTGACGGTAATAAAAATAGATATAAGAAAATAACGTTTTTTCTTATTCAATCATTTGATTAGGACATGGTTAAATTCAATTGTGTAAGTTTAATGATAGTGTGGAATGGTGATTGTTTTGTCTTTTGTAGTGTGGCAGGTTAGCAAATAAAACATTTTTGCTACGGGTGGAAATAGAAATACTAAATGGTCAGGACAAGAGTAGTTTAATCCAAGGTTGGTTGTTGGAAATTGAAATAACTAGCTAGTTTCAAATTTTAGTTACTATATTTCATGAGCAAGATATTTCTAGAATGGATATCAATTTAAAAACCGGTTGACATGCGTAAAAACAAGGATTTTTTATAATTCGGAGAGGTCAAGAGAAATTACTAGATTTCCTTCAATCTATAAATTAAAATTGATTTCAAAGTTAATAAATATTTTGGCATATCTACGTCTTTAAGGTCATGTAAAAAACATTCGCCTTTATTTTTTTTTTTATTACAAAAAAAATAAAATAAATAATCACCCAAATAGTCCCTTAGAGGGAGAGAAATGTTCAATATCTCAATTTCTGTTGCAACAATGTAAATTATGAATGAAAGGGTATAACTCAATACAATATATGCATACAATACACAAGTAAAAACGGATCGATTGCTACAAGTCATTTATACCACCTCCCTTTTCATAATATAGATTTATCCATTTAGTATTAGGTTGTTCAAGGCTACACAATTGTACAAAATATTCACACCAGCTGTTTTTCTATAATTCCATTATAATACAACAAAAAACATTCGTTAAACATTACAAATAAGGAGAAAATAAACTACAGATCTTAAATAGAAACTCCTATTTTTTAAAAAGGATCTTGCCACACCGTAGTACAAATGCGACCCCCACTTTGTAGCTAAAAAATTGGTAATATATGTTTTGGTTTTTTTTTTTTTACACTAGTATAAAGCTACCCCCACCCCCTATTTCGACCGATCTTAATTAAATTTCACGCATTAAACACGAGTAAATACAGTAATTGGAATCTTAGTTTCATTATCAAAGGGATTCCTAGAAATGTAATACGCGATCTGAAACGGATCAATTTCTAATTTAAGGACTAAGAATTTTACTTAATATAAAAATGAGTCATAAAGTGAATTATATTACTACTACAAATTTATTAAAAAAAATATTTGGCATGAATCCTCAGTTTAACTGAAAAGAAATAAGCAATTTAAAGATTTCTAGATTTTTCCACGTCAGGGGAAAACCGGCATTATATATTCTATTATTCGTAAAGAACCTTAGGTTTAATAACACTTCCTAAAAAACAAAATTTAGTCAACACTTGGTTGATGATGAAATCAAAATATTTTTTTAAATAAAGATTCAATTTCAAGTTTTACCAGAAAAAAAAAAAAAAAAAAAAAA
>VCCN01002466.1:138622-149891 GCA_006491835.1 Architeuthis dux
AAAAAAAAAAGCTTTTGAATGAATTACATTTTCAAGTTGTAGGAACACAAGTATGATTAACTAACTAATTATTTATTCAACAGATGATACGAAGATTTAATCTCCCTCAAATATCAGATTAATTTTGATCTCCAGAATTTTATCTGCTTTTTCAAACATTGTGGTTGGTAATAACTACAGTTCACTTTAAGTTAAAGTCTTTAACTATCATGCAAAAGTATTCTTTCTTTTTTTGTGCAACTGACTTCATATTTTTTGGCAATTAAAACCATAATTTAAACTTGTAAGAAGGTTCATTAACATATCAACTTTTTGGAGGACAATTTAAACATTCCAAGATGTAAAGGAGAGTTTAAATTGTCTGAAAAAAAATTAGATTATAGATCTTTTATCTAAAATTATAGATCTAAATTTAGATATAAAATATCTAAATTGGCCACACTGAAGAGAAGTAACCGAAATACTTTAAAGCTGTAGTTTTGTACAACGAACGGAAAACTATTTTACATGACGTATGGCATGCTGCTCCACACACCATAAAGTCCTGCCCTTCCCAGACATGCACCTTTGGAATGGGCACTGCCCTAGTATGATTAAATAAGGTTCATATTTGTTTTCTATTACCTTGATAAATTAATAAGTTTTTTTTTCTGCAGTTTGGTAATGATTAAACTAATCTTTTTTTTCTTTCATATCAGTCAAAACCTTTTTTGTTTTCAATTTATGAATCTAATTGGATCTGGTTTTTGTTACACATCAAAAGATATTTATCTGGAGGAAAGTAAAGCTGCAGCCTATTTTTTTTTGTTTTTTTAAAACACAGCCATTTATAATATTTTTCCTTTTAACCAAATCATCAACTTTCTGAGTAACAGATAAAAAAATTATTTCATTGAGTTAGTTAAATCTGTGGGAGTCTAAGTGGCATTTAAAATTTAAATTAACAAAATTAATTTAATAAAGTAATATACCTTGGTACAGGAAATAAGTTACACATATACATAAGAAAAGCAACCACTACAAAAAGCATCTGAAGAGAGAGATTTGGGTGTTGAATTTGATGAGCAATTTAATTTTGAAAAACATATCTCTTCAGCAATCACAAAAATTGGTTGGGTTACCGGAAGTATTTTATCAAGAGATCCATGTTATGCTAAAAATTAATAAACCAATAATACAACCATATTTGGAGTATTGTGTACAAGCTTGGGCCCCTATGTGCTACACATGGTAATTGGAATTTAATTTTGAAATTAGTGACAGTACAGAGAGAATTTATCAGAATGATACAGGGCCTGAGAGATTTAAGTTATAAGGATAGACTAGAAAGGTTTGAGAGAATTGATGCAGCTACTTTTAAAAACCATTCCAATATGATACAGATGTTATTCAATTCATAAAACTGAACAATATTGAAATGAAGTACATTTGTTTGTGGTCCATCGTCAATCTAGGCATTTATTTAAAATCTTATATAATTTTTCTCAGAAAGTCAATTTTATAATTTATATTGTAAAATTACTATTGTTTTGGCTTCACAAATCAATATAATAATTGTAATTCATGTTTGTCTAAAATAGAAATTAAGTATGCTTTGTAATACGCTCTACATTTTTTAAGTGTGGCCCGAATAAAGATCTTTTGTCTTGTGTGGCCTGCTAGATCAAAAAGGATGCCCTGCCTGTAGTAGAGGGACCAGAAACCATTGATATTTTATGAGATTTGTTCAAACTTCAATATCTACAGTAATGTCAACAGACTAGCATTTAATTAAAAGCTTGAATTACTTTTGTAAAAAATTAAAAAATGCTTTAAACACACACACACACTAAATGAAATAAAAAGCAATTATTTTTTACCCCGCTCTCATATCCTATCAATGATTGAGAGATCTGCTTTACAATCTTAGGTGAAAAAAATTTGAAATATTTGCATTTTCTAATTCTTTTAAAACTCACCTATTACAAATTTCCATTTATATTTTCTATACAGTTTTTCTATAGCTCCACAACAGTTGTTTCACCTCAACCAAAGGGAATTTTAAAAAAACAACATTTTAGGCTTTTTAAAAATCTTTTTTTGGAAGAGCAAGAAATCCAGAATCCAGTATACATCCATCTTGATTCACAAAAGATTTAGAAATATCATTTGTTTAGATTGTATTCACAGCCTAAAGTTTTGGTCAGTGCATAGGCTGTCAGCGCAACACCTGATCTCAAGAATGTTTAGTCCAGTGGTTCCCAACCTTTTCAAAGTCATTCCCCACTTTTGTCAATACTAGTTTTTCCCTCTTTCCATTTAAGTAAGTTGCAACAAAGACATTTTTTTTTTGCCAAATGTCAGTGATAGTCACTAATTATATTGAAATAGAATTACCTCAAAATCAATTCTGGGAAGCGAATCTCGCAGTCGTTTACGAAAATTAAAAATGTTAAAGTTAACACTATAATTAAATTTAAAATAATTTTAATAAACAATGCTGGTAAGGAAAATTCAGACCTTTGGTTGCACAGTCTTGTATCGCACATCACCACTACTCTAAAAAGCCTTTATTGGGCACACCTAAAAATATTTAGGCTTCGCAGCCTTTTGGTTAAAATCAAAGTGTAGTATCTGTTCTTCGAAACCTCCATGGCCTCGAAGTTCAGAGGTCCTTGTGGCATGCTTGGATATCTTGGCCAGCTGGTCGGGTGGCGTTCACCATTAGCATGCTCAGGATTCATCCCGAGAAGCTTTTGGGATCTCCACCCCTTTTATCCCGTTCCTCGTGGCATTTGTCTCAGTGACAGGGATTTGGGATTCTCCCCGCTCAAGTCTAACAAAACAATCAATACAAATTTAGATATCAAAATATATTAGATGAAACATGTTAAAAACTTTATGTAGTTATTGAGCGAAGTGACTAAATATGAACAGGTGAAGAGAGACACCGATTACAGGAGGCTGGTCGTAAGATCAAATATGACCATTAATTTTTTTGCAGACTTATTTTACAGTCTTAAAGTTTTCAACACAATTTGTTGATAACAGCGTATCAAACACATATCTGAATTAGACACTGAGAAATTTTCTGGAAAACTGGAAGTGGTCACGAACGAAATCACTTTCACAAAGTTTTGAACAGTGGATGACTTGAAAAATATATTGATTTCTGACAGATTCTGAAGCTCTATTTTCAAAAATTCCCTAAGCAATCTTTTGTTCATAATTATCTTCATCAATTTAGATATCTAAATATCATATCATCTCCATCAATTAAATAGTGCACTTTTTACAATAGGGGTGTTTTCCAGCGATCTAAAGGACGTGGTCTGAAAAAGAATTTCCCCAATAGGAATTTTGTTCCGACGGCCCTGCATATACAGTATATTTTTACTTTTGGATAATTAGGCTTTCAATCTGATATTGACTTCCAAGACGAGTGTTTAATGGGACAATCGTCACTCGTTAAAAGATGAATTGAGGATATTAATCTCAAAGGAGTAATAATTACAAATCTAAAAAAAAAAAAATTTTTAAAAACTTTTTTTTTTTTTTAAACTGACCAAAACATCTAATGTTTTTGCTTCCCTAGAGTTGATTGGTGAAATAAAATATTTATATTAACATGTTTTGTTTTTTGTTATTTTTATTCTGAGTTTGTCTGAGATAACCTTTTCGTGAATGTACAGACCCATTTTCTCGGAAAATACCCAATTTCAACTTAACTGTTTGATAGATTCAACTTGAAAAGATAACACAGCAACCTTCTTTTAGGCTCCTGGGTAATAAGTGTTATTTTCTGATTATGTCTAAACAGTATAGAAATGTCAATTATTCCATTCAAACTCTGCTTTTGTAACCAGGACAGTGATAATTTGAAATCTACTTATTTCCAATTGGACAACTGAGGAATTTGCACATTTTTAATCACATAAAAGTAAGAAAAGCAACTACATATGAATATCACTGTTTGTCTGTCTTTACTTTCCGAGAAACTGGGACTATACATTCACAAAAAAGTCATTTAACTCTTTCTTCCCTGATAACGCCTCTAGGCGTGATCATACATAGATGCGTGATCTCGTATTTGCATTATTTCCCAGGCAACAAAAAGAAAAGAAATTACTAAAAAACACATTTAAATCATGCCAATCAATCAATAATACCTTTTTAAATTAACTTTTTGCTGGTTTTATTTCACTGGACTTGGAAGTGATACATTTGGAATGATCACTGAAAATTTAGTAAGTGTACATTTAATATTAAAAGAGATATAGCAATTTATCTGCTGCCCTTTATATTTTTTTGTTCAGCCACAGGTTGTTAAATTAGTTTCAGGGCACACAGGCACATTGTTAGAGCAAGCAGTCAGAGAAGTAATCAAACATGGCTGTCAGGGAGGAAAGAGTTAAAAGAACAATATGGATCTTAGCAAGACTTGAGACGGTTGTATTATTCACTTTTTTTGGTTTACTGAATAAATTTAGTCAAGTTTTTACAAAGTCAGGAGAGAAATATAAAAATTTAGAACCGTTAACATTACGTTCCTTCAGATTTTAAACTTCACTGAATTTATTCATTCATTGTTTTGTTTTTCAAACCTTTGTGAAATGGCCATTGTTAAAACAAAATCAAATTGTGGGATTTATGTCGACAATGTATTAGTCAGACAAGTGTGGAGTTCAACCCAATGTGGCTTCCGCTACTCAACAGGGACAAGGTACGGAAGCCCAAACCCGTCAAGGCAAGGATAAAGTAACACCAAATCCTACGTTGCCTCCTTCAAAGTTAAAAACTTCTGTTTACCCCATCACATTTGGATATTATGGCTGAAGAATAGATCGGCCGAAACATTGTTAATAACACACAAACTATTTGAATGTTAATGATCCTTCACAAAACTATACAACACAAACAAGGAGGAGTTCAATCGTCCGAAGATATATTTGAATTATACGTTTTTTTTAAATGACTTTTGCAAGGGAGATAACCCTTTCGTGAATGTACAGACCTATTTTCGCTGCAAGTACCCAAATTTTAACTTAACTTTAATTTTAATAAGTGTTATTTTCTGATGCATTATGTCTAAACAATATAGAAATGTCAATTATTCCAGTCAAACTTTGCTTTTGTGTCCAGGACAATGATAATTTGAAATCTACTTATTTCCAATTGGACAACGGGCACATTTGCACATTTTTAATCACAAGTAAGAAAAACAACTACATATGAATATCACTGTCCTGGCCACAAAAGCAAAGTTTTAAGGGAATAATAACCATTTCCTATATTCTTTACACATAATCAAGAAACTAACACTCACTACCCAGGCACAAATCATGTTGCACAGTGTAATCAGCAGTAATAGCTTTCAAGACTCAATTTATTTCTAAATTTTACCAGTTTCAATGCAATTCAAATACAAATTGTGAGCTACCTACACAAGTTAACCCCTCTATAGCATATATATTCCTGGTAGGATTATCTTTACTCATGAAATTCGATCTTATCCCCAATTTTGAAGAACACTTCCAGATTTGGTTGTAAACAAATAGGCTGACCTGTCTAGTTAATGATTTTAAGACCACAGCATTAATATACAGCAATACCTTGATTAGTGTGGGTTTTGATATAGTACGGTTACAGTATTGCTGTACAAATTAATGTAACTAAATATAAGCTGGAAAAAAAACAAACATTAAATTATAAGATTTAAACTGTGCGGTTTTGAACAATACAGAAAATTTGGGAATGAATTTACTGCAACAAGAAGTTCAATAGTCCAAAGAACTATTTGAATGTTAATGACCCTTCTCAAAACTAGAAAAAAAATCTTTGTGTCGCAAAAAATGTATGTGTCACCAATGCAATAAGTCTCGAAAGCTCTGCCCCACAGAATCATTGATAGAAAAGAGACAAATGTTATTAATTGGTAATTTTTATATTTGTCTGAAAGCTTACCAGATACATACATAGTAGCATCTCTATACAAAGAAGTGAGGGTTATACACAAAAGAAATGCAGGTCAAGATCTTTGGAACTATTTGTAGCTAGTCATAGTTTTTCATACATCTCCAATTTTCTCCTCCAGTTTTCTTAATTCACGGTTGGAGACTTCATCCATTTCGTCTTCAACCTAAAAACACACAAAAAAAGCAGTACAGTATGTACACATAGAGGATGCACATGTAAAAAAAGGAAAGATATGTATATTATTGAAATGGTTCTTCGGACAATTGAAAGCCTTGTTATTTGTGTTGTAAACACGTTTCGGCCGATCCATTCTTCGGCCTTCCAACAACGTTCTGTCAATAATCTGGACTTCCCCCCAAAGAGGAAGATGCTCACCGTTCTCTCTCCAGATGTGGTTGGCCATAGCCGATTTATCTATCTCGCCCCTGATTATGACCTTCTTGTTCATCAAGTCTGACCTTGAGGGGGCGGCCGGTTTCTCCAGTATAGATAATATCACATTTACAAGGGATGATGTAAACACAGTTGTTCACCAGTTTGGGGTCCCGAGTTGGGGCAACCTTACTTAAGGGATACCCCCCTTTAAGCATAATTTCTGTTTAACCCATCACACTCGGATTTTAAGAAGGCCGAAGAATGGATCAGCCGAAACGCCGTGTTTACAACACAAATAACAAGAAGGAGTTCAATCGTCCGAAGAACCATTTCAATATTAATGTCCCTTCTCAAAACTATAGAAAATATATGTATATTAGTTGTATGTCTATATATTAGAGGCCAGCCAATTAATCCGGCCAATATTTGACATTTTGAGATAATCGGCAACGGCCAATTATTGCGATAATGAGGCCGTTTTATATTCTAATAGGAAAAAGTACATTTTAGTTTAAAATTAAAACTGAAAAGTTGAAAGAGGGGGGCAAAATTTGTAAATGTGGGGTAGTAAAGAGTTAGGGATGGTGGAGGCAGTTGTGTTGTTTCTTAGTCTTCTTTCTTTCCTACGAAAGAAAGGAAGGGAAGATAGGCTTAGGCTTCTTTAGAGGTTGGCTGGTTGTCACTCGAAGCAAAGCAAATAAAGTGTAAACATTGTGATTGATTGATTGCTTGCTTGGTTTAGCAGCATATCAACCCTTGATGGGTCATTTAATGCTGAAATCAGTTTAAAATTTTTAAAAAAATAGTCTTGCAACTTTGGTGAAAGGTTATTTTTTTTTAATTAGTGTCTTGTGTCTTTGAATGGTTCTTGTTTTAACTAGTGTCTTGCGACTTTGGTGAAAGGTTCTTTAACTAGAGTCTTGGAAGTCTATGTAGGTATATACTCCTATAATTTGAACAATTAACAATATTTTGTCCCCTTAGAAGAATTTCATGGTTCTCATTGATTGATAGTACATGAAAGTCTATGTGGGTATATACCTCAATATTGAAAAACAGCAATAACCCAATTTTTTAAAAAGCTGTTTCTATAACCTTGTATGATCATGATTTCACTTTTATTTGCTTTGGCCAGCAAGGGATAAAAATATTTCTAATCCGGCCCACTTCCAAAATGGTTTGCCGACCCCTGACTTAGAATGTTGTTTATTTGAAACTATACCATGATGCATCCGTGTGGTGCACCACCAAGATACTGTTGTGGAAACTCCAGCACTTGACGAGACTGCAGTTGTTGGTTCTTCGGGTCACAGCTGAAAATGGGAAGGTGGGTCATCTCGAAAGATAACGAGGCAATGTGAAAAATAGGTGTTTTTAATAATTCGATTTATTTGCAGTTTTTAGAAACTGCTCGATAAAATGAGAAGACACAAAGCGAATTACTATTTCCTACATCTACCCCTCATCCCATCTTCAGTCACCTGTCTTCATCGTACCATGGTCAACTCCTACTGCTCGTAGTAGTTCCAACGCCTGGTCCTAGACATTCCAGGTCTGCTCTGTCCGGCTTCGCTCTGCTAACTCATTTCCTCCAAAATCCCAAAAGGCCTCCCTTTTCCTCAGCTGAGCCAATATCCAAATCCCCTGATGACCTACTTTCTGGGGAAAACCTTTTTAAACTCAAAGTTTTTCCAAGACACTTGTTCCCTATACTAACATGCAAAACGCTTTATTTCTATTAACCCCCGCATTACTTTGCTACAAATGCAACATTGCAAACAGAGATGAATAGCAATACTAGCAAACCTACCTGTTCTACTTCTCTGACCTCCGGAATATAGAATTGCAGCATGTTTTGGACTCCATTTTTCAAGGTCACTACAGAGCTGGGGCAGCTGGTACAAGATCCTTGCATTTTCAGTTTGACTATGCCATCTTCAAAAGACTTCAAATAGAAATTTAAAAAAATTATTTTAAAAAATTGAAGAAAAAAAAAAAAAACCACCGACAGGTTTTATTAAAGTTTTGTTGAATTGTAGACTATGTTACAAAAAATCTCTCAAACATTCGTTGGTAAAACTTATTCAGTCCCAAAATCAATTTAAAAAAAGAAACACAAAATATTAATACTTGGGATCTTCACATTAAAACAAATGTCATTTGGGTCATTCCGACTTGAAAATCTAGCCCCAAGTATTTTAAACATTGCTCTTTTCAGTGGTTCTTGGTAAGAAATTGTGCAGATTGTTCCATAAGTACATTTATGCCTTTAAAAAAGGTGCATTTTTGTAATTCGGGCAATTTTTGAGACCTGATATCTCAGGTCTAGAAAAGCTAGAAAGATCCAGATTGTAATGTTTTGTAAGTGCATTGACATCACTTTCTTCCTTGCCAGACAGAGCACACAAAGTTGGCTAGGTCCTGAGTAATGATTACTTAAAAATGGCTTCTCGGAAATACCAGTGAAATTTGGAGCCCACTTTGACATCATTTTCTGAAAAAATGATGCTTTCTAGAGCTAGGCTGATAACATTTTCAAAATCTACATATAAAGTTGACCATGAGAACAAATTCTCAGGGTAGTAGAAGCACCTGTTGTGGAATGGTTGCTAGTTGAAAATGGCAAAAAATAATTTGGTTGTTGTCGCTTCGAACAAAGTAGTCCTTGTTCTTGGAGCCATAGTGACTGAACGAGTAAAGATATTGAGCTAAAATTTTACAGGACTTCATTTCAAACCCAAATGAACATGTGAGCAAAGTTACAGCAAAATCTGAGATGGTCGAGTGGGGACCACTGGTCCACTTGACATGTATTTGGGTTTTGTGAGATGCTAATGATATGGGCGATGTAGAGGCAAAACTTTAACCTACAAGCCCAGCCACATCATGAATGGTAATGTTGTTGGATATTTAGGCAGGCGTGGGCAGGGGTCACAGATTTGACCCCCAAAGGTGTTGAAAGTTATAAACAGGATATTGATAAAAAACCCAAACTGCAAGGTGTCTAGGACCGGAAACAGACACACCAGGTGTTCAAAGGCATAAACAGGATATCAAGTAAACCCAGGCCGTGGACTGGAAAACCAGCATGGGCGTTCGAACCCTATAAAAGCCAGAGACGCCCTCATTAGGAGAGACATACCGCCTAGGCCTGGGAAGACACAACACCAATTTCCCAGTTAGGAAAAGTCTGCCGGCTCTCAATATCTCTCTCTTACTCCGCCACAGCACAATATATCTGGTGCAATAAAAATATATCATCATATTTTTATAAACTAAGTTTCGAGTCTTCCTTTTTCTCCAATTCCAAGATGGCTATACAATAATGCGTTGAACAGGGTGGTTGACAATGAAAGCATTGAATGCCTGAGTGTAAAAAACTCAAACATTCAAACACGCACTCTACACACACACATTTACACACGCACTCTACACACTCAAACATTTACACACGCATTCTACACACACACTCAAACATTTACACATGCATTCTACATGCACACAAACACACGCACTCTACATGCACAAACATTCATACAGGCACACCACACACACACAAACATTCACAGTCCATACACTGAGACATACAAGGGCTGAAGTTTGTGACTAAAATGGGGAGGCAGAGTCAGCATAATCATAACATTGTCCTCTGCAACGTATATGGTTCTCAAAGAAAGATGGGTCTTGTGATTATAGTAAAGGACAAGCAAAGGATGTTCCTTCCGTGCAATGAATGAAGTGCTCCATGAATGTCAAGAAATTTTCTTTTGTCATCCAACCTGTTTTGTAAGCTGTGCCTACAGATCCCGGGGGAGCACCATTTAGCATGAATTTATTAAAATTCACGCTTGGAAAGACTAGAAAAGTTCAGATGGAACTACCTGCAGTGTTTACAGACGCAAGAATGGTCACTAGGTTTCCTCTTTCAGCCGAAAATCACCTTTTGAATTTGCTTGTCTTTCTTTACAGCTACCACCTTTTGATGACTCACCCTCTGCACAGTAAGGCAATTGATTTGTTTAACGGCACATCAACCCTTGGTGGGTCATTTAGTGCCGAATTCAGGAGGAGGAGGGGGGATGCCATCACTAGTGACTTAAGGGGGGAGAATCCCAAATCCCTGTCACTGAGACAAATGCCACGAGGACAGGGATAAAGGGGGTGGGGGGGGAGATCCCAAAAGCTTCTCAGGACGAATCCTGAGCATGCTAATGGTGATCACCTCCCAACCAGCTGGCCAAGATATCCTGTGCAAGAACCCCGAAGGGCTGTGGTTCTCTGAACTTCGAGGCCATGGTGGTTTCGAAGAACAGATACTACACTTTGATCTTAGCCAAAAGGCCGCCACAGTAAGACAAGCAGTCTCATAAATTTCATGCTGCTCAACAAGGACACGGTATGAAAGTCCTGGTCTAACAAAGAAAAAAGTCAAAAACATCTACATCTTACGTTATAAGCGTTGCTGCTATGAAAAAGAAATTCTGTTTGTTATCATTACTTGATACTACTCAAAATTAAGAGTCTCCTTTTTTACATTTGGGTGAGTACACCTGAAGAAGGCTGTAGAATAGATCGTCTGAAATGTTGTGTGAACAACAAAAACAACAAGAAGGAGTTCAATTGTTCAAAAAACACTTTGAATGGTCTAAACAACATGACACACAAAAAGTAAAATCAAACTGACCACAAAAACAATGTCTCCTCCATCTTCTTGTACCGTAGGACGGATCCTCGTATCTAGAAGTTCCTTGATCATAATCACTGTCTCATCATCATCCTCATCAATAGCTGTAGAGGAAAAAAAACACAGGTCAATAAGTACAGATTTAAAAACTTGTAAAGTAAGTTTTATAAGAAAACGAGTTAATCCCGTGAAAGAATGTACGGATATATCTGAATTTCTATCAGATGATTCTTTTTAGAAAAGAAACTATATATA
>VCCN01002466.1:213445-223984 GCA_006491835.1 Architeuthis dux
CAATGTTATTAAGAAAAATAAATTTACCTTACTTCTCAGAGCATTGATGTGACCATGAGTTTGTACGTGTAGTCAGTGACCAGAGTCATTTCCCTAACCCTTTTCCCCTTATCTCTTTCTAAAATTCTTATGTTCAGTGTCCCGGTTTTTCTAATGACACACATCCTTAGAAGGAAATATATATACTAAGTAGTGTATTTAACTCGAACAATCCTCAGCTACTGGGTAGTACTGTTAACTTGCCATGGCTCCCCAGCAGTTTCGATCAAAAACCACCTCTTCAAGTTATGATGTTTTACGATTTTGTTGTTAGCTTAGATCAAAATGAAAAGCTTTAGCACCTTTGGTGCCAGGAAGATACTCAAAATACTAGGATATATATATATATATAGTAGACGAATATTTATTGGTTCATTACAACCTGTACAGTTGGTTTCATGAGACTTCGATCTTCAAATATTCATCTACAATATTCGCTCTACTAACGTATTGAGCCTCCTTCAGTTGGAAACAGAGGTCCATTAAAAAGTTATGCAGAAAAACTGACGCATAATTGGAAATGAGTATTATATATATATATCTTACTAGAATTCATCAAATGTCTGTCTGTGGTGATCCAAAACTGGAAGTTGTCTCCTGTAGATTGGAACTCTCCAGTGATGGGTTAAAGCACATCCAATCAGAACGTGAAAAATCCATCACGTGACCGGAAATCTTAATCAGAGAACAATTCTCCCTCTTTTTACACCAGCCATTGTGCTGAGAGACGCATTCTCCCTTAGTCGCTTTTCGATTGGGTTCTCAGAGAAAAAAATAACATTTTCCCTACTCATTGAGGGGAGTGTGCGAGCAAAATTTCAAGTTTCTACTATGAACGGTTAGGGCTGGGCAAAAAAACAACTTTTTCCTATGACCATCAGTCTGTGACTTTAATTCTAGTTACGTTTTTTAGGTAGCTCAGCGTGCTACCTACATTGTGACTTTAGTTCCATGACTCTCGGGACTAAGACTTTAGTTCCGACATTCGAAAATAAGATAAGCTGCTGATATCTCATGATTGTTTCAGGGATTTCAATAGTGATAATAATCATGACAACGTTAAATTAATACTGTACACATGCCGAACTTATAAGACTTATGTCCGTCGACACCTAGAGTACTGTGCACAGCCCTGGCCTACCTTTGCATATATAGACAAGAACTCATTCCTTATACTATATAAGACTTATGTCCATTCACACCTCGAGTAGTGTGCACAGGCCTGGTCACCATACTTGGAGAGTGATAAAAATCTTTTAGAAAAAGTCCAGAGACGAGCAACTAAATTAGTACTGGAATTACAAAGTATGAGTTATGAGGATAGGCTAAAAGTGTTAGGATTAACATTGTTAGAAAATAGGAGAGATCAGGGAGACTTAATAGAAATGTTCAATATTATGCATGGTTTAGAAGTAGTAAACCCTGATGTATTTTTTATTAGAAGCAGGTACAAAGGACTGAGAGTCCACACACATACGGTAGAAGCAAATAGAAGTAGATTGAATATCAGAAAATTATTTTTTAGCAATAGAGTGGTAGGACTTTGGAATAGATTATCAGAATATGTAGTTCTATCAACAGATGTAAATGATTTTAGGAAGAATTATGATTTTATTACACCACCACAAAAGGTTTAAGGCCCTAGACATTGTGTAAATATGATTGTTATGTGTGATTGTATATACAAAGTGTATACCTTTTTTCACACTAAAAGGTTTAAGGCCCTAGATATTGTGTAAATATGATTGTTATGATGTGTGCTTGTATATACAAATTGTATACCTTTTTTCACACTAAAAGTTTTAAGGCCCTAGATATTGTGTAAATATGATTGTTATGATGAGTGCTTGTATATACAAATTGTATACTTTTTTTTCATACAAAAATAAAATGTTTTATAATGTTTTATTCTTAGTTCTCTGACACTGACAATGACATCTACTTTTTCTGCTCCTGACACTTCTTAAGAAAAGGGGACTCAGTTTTTGGTCTCTTAAAAAATAAAAAATAAATTGTTTTCACGACTAATTCTTTTGTGCTTTCAATCCATAAGATCCCAGGGTACCCAGGGAATTTGTCAGTTTTGAAAAAGTTATTTTTTTAAGGTTTTAGGAGGGGGTTTTGTTCACAATGTAAATATAAAGATAAAGTGGACACATACCTTCCATCATTTTTACAGAGGTATGGACGGATGTACGGCTTACAGACCTACCAAGTTTCTGACGTTTCCCAGAGACTCCCGCATTTTGAAGCTAAGTGCTGTCTCCAACCCCGCATGTAATGAATTTGTATGAATCTCCCACATTGGAAAAAATATGCCTGTAAAAATGTTTTCCCTCCTATTTGCAGACCTACCAAGTCACCCGCATTTTGTTCATTATCTTGGTTTAAAATTATGTTAAGATAGGTTTTCAATAGACTGAAATAGCTGTTTTAGAGCTTGTAGAATTGAAAATTATCTTGGTTTAATATTATGTTAAGATAGGTTTTCAATAGACTGAAATAGGTGTTTGAGAGCTTCTGAAATTGAAAATTTACTTCGCCCCCTCACAATCATGGTGGACGGGGCATTTTTTAGGAAATCTTCCTCCTGAGAATTTCTAAACTTTGGCAGGTATGGGCTTATGGGTTTTATGAATTAAAAACACAAAAAGTTACTCACAAAAACATTTATTTTTTATTTTTAAGAGGCCAGAAACTGAGATACTTTTTCCTTGGAAAATGAAATTTTAAACTTACCAAATACGGGTAGACGGATCTTTTTTGAGTCTCCAAAAGTCACCTCAACGCCTTCTGGGATGGAATTTACTGAAAATGGTGTCTCACTCTGTCGTTTTTCTTTAAGTTTCCGAGTATTGGTTTGGTGAAGGGTTCCCTGATTTTTCCTGTCATTTGCAGATTCTTGCGGGTCAAAATCCCAAGCTGAATTTTTGTTGTGTTGGGAACTACATCTAGAACCCTTAATATCCATTCCGTCTGCTTTTAATTGACCCCGGACAGATAGAGGGTGGCGAATTAAGGGTAGGTTCAGTGGGGTTCTGTTCGATGAAGACTCAATCATGGGTAGAGAGGACCTCATTGAATTAGAACTGTAAAGGTTAGTTCGGTCGTATTCATGAGATAAACATCGGGAGAGGCTCAATCGTGACATTTCACTTCAAATTAAATGATTAAATCAGACGTCTGTATTTTATAATTTTTAAATTACTGTTTTGAAAAACTCTGAGAATCTTAAAATTTCAAACCATTAAATTCTTTTTGATACCATATTCTTCAATTCGATTTGTTTCTTGGCGAATAAGTTTGAGGTAGAAACTTTTTTCCTTTTTCAAAAATTTATTTTCAATAAAATGAATAATTTTAAAGCTTATTTTTTTTCTTTAAATTATATTAAAAGTCTCTCTAATTAATTTCTTTCAAAAACTACCAATATGTTACCATAGAAAAAAACAACCTACAGGACGTCCTTTTAAGCAGGTACAGGATTACTACTTTTGATACGTTTATATCAAATTGGTATTTTTGACTTCTTTTGGTACTACAGTCAGAAAATTTTATATGAGTGGAAGCAGTGTGAAAAACTGTTAAAGATGTTTCCAAAAAGTTGATTGGTTTGAAAATAAATCCGAAAATTTTGCCGTTTTTTAATATTTGAGTTAAACTTGATTAATTTCTTTCAATTTGTACTTATTTGTTTTTTTTCCTGTTTTTTGTTTATTTGGCACTTTTATGGATGATTTTGTACGTTTGGTACTACGGTCCGAAAATTTGGTAGAATTGGAAGCAGTGTGAAAAACTGTTAAAGATGTTTCCAAAAAGGTGATTGGTTTGAAAATGAATACAAAAACTTTGCAGTTTGTACGTACTTGTTTTTGTTCTGTTTTTTTTGTTGTTGTTTATTTGGTACTTTTAAGGTACGTTTGGTACTACGGTCCGAAACTTTGGTAGAATTGGAAGCAGTGTGAAAAACTGTTAAAGACGTTTCTGAAAAGGTGATTGGTTTGAAAATAAATCCGAAAATTTTGCAATTTGTACGTATTTGTTTTTTTCCCTGTTTTTTGTCTATATGGTACTTTTATGTAGGACTCGGTACCTTTTGTGGGCTATTTGGTACTTTAATGGACGATTTGGTACGTTTTGACCTCAGATTTTGGTACATTTGCTAAAATCTCTGTGACAGCCCTGGGCGGGTATCAACTTGAAATCATAGTGTGAACATTTACAAAAGTTGTTACTGGGTGGAAAGAAAGGTATAGACTGCAGTTATTTAAGTCAGCACCTTTGTGTATACTTACCTCCCAGGTGTTTGTCGTCATCAGGGTGACCATAGCAACCTCTACTTACCAAAAACTTTTCAGCAAAGTAACCACAGAAACAGGGGGGGGCACAAGTCGTCGCCCTTCCCCCTGGATTAGGCCTTCTCACTGAGGGCGACGGGTTGGAAAGTTAGAAACTTATAGTAAATAAACGATAATGGTGCAGTACAATTGTTTTATGTAATTCCAAATTAATGTTCCCGTATAAAAAGACTTCATTATTATTCACTGGTGCTCGCTCTTTCGTGTTACTCCAGGGTCAGATCATGGGTCTCCCTCAATGGTCAAGTGCACCATCTGACATACATGATCATACAGTGGGCCGTACTTGCTTACACTACAAATGGTGGGTGGAATGCCTATCATGTAACAAGGTTGCCATTAAGATATATTCCAAATATACCCTTTTGCCACCCTGCTGGAATTATATGCTTTTGCTCCCCCGCCTAGAAAAGTGGCAGCAGACACCCTGTAATGTTTATGTATGTATGTATGTATATGTGTAACAGACTAATACATATTTTTGCACTCACGCATACGGTCAGTAAGTGGAAACCACTCGACTCATTTTCCTTTGGAACGATCCAGACTTTAATTCCGAGAAATAAGGTTATCTTGTCTTTTAGATAATCAGTTTTGAGGACATGATGAAATCTGTACTCGACTCTAATTTAATGTGCTTTGTAGATGACAAGTCTGGCAAAATCATGTATCTTGTCACCTCATATTCCATCTTGGAACTTTTGACAATACCCAGTTCACCGGCCGATATTTTTTACCAGCCACACACCACCACCCAACTCTTACTATAAGAAGACTGATCTATTCTTCATCTTTGTTCAGTCAATATTTGTCGTTTCGACAAATATGATGGTTCCACCAGAGATGCGCCTTTCACCAAAGTCGTAAGACTCTATTTAAAAAAAAGAAAAATATAACCTTTCACCAAAGTTGCAAGACTCTATTAAAAAAACCCAAAAAACCTTTCACCAAAGGTGCAAGACTATATTTTAAAAAAACCAAAAAACCTCCGACTTTTGGAATTTTAAACTGATTTCGGCATTAAATGACCCATCAAGGGTTAATATGCAGCTAAACAAATCAATCAATCTAAGCTATGCGAGAGGACAGAGATAATTTAGCATTAGCTGTCTCTCCCACAGAATTAATAGCTTAAGTGAATATCTGACTCCATTTCCTTTAAGCGAATTTCAACTACAAATAGTGTAAGTCCTGAATGGAATAACCAAGCAGCCAAGCTATGTGAGAGGACAGGGACAATTTAGTACAGACCTGCCAAGTCTCCCATATTTTGCATAGTGCTCCTGCAATATTCTTTGACTCCAACTCTCCCCCACGTTTTTTGTTGAAACCTGTTTTCTCCCACATTTTTGTTTGAGAAAAAAATTCAGGATAGATTGTTATCCCCCCCACCCCTTATTTCAATGTTGTGAATTACTTGAAATGGTTTCCAATTTTTAAAACATTTCCGGCATCCTTGCCCTTGCTTCTTATAAACAAGCTTTTATTCAAATAACTGATGTCGTACTCTTACTTTCTATATATTTCAGGAGGTTTGCTTAATACATGTTTTTTTTAATATAAGCCACTCGGTTGCTGAGATTTTAGTAAAAATCTTCGGCTATTTTCCAAAATATCAGCTTTCAAAAAAATTGTACAAGAAAAAGGCGCTTTCCCCCATAAGCATTTTAAGTATACAATGGTCAGGTAGGGTCAGTCCAATTTTGAAAAATTTATATACAAATATCTCCCGCATTTTACTATACTATTTAGTATTAACTTCCTTTCCCCACATAGCAGTAAACCACAGACAGCATAGATTAGGTGAAGGAAGGAAGGTTGAAGTTAGAAGATATCAATTTCAAGAAACAATTGATTTAATGAAAGAAGAAACTTGTGTTTTAACTATTGAATGAAAACTCTAACAGGTCTGGTTAGTCACTCAATAGAAACCGTCACATGTCTTTTGGCAGCATGCCATGTTGGGGATGATCAAAAAAAATTGGAAAAAGGGGTGATCAATGAATAAGTTACTCCTCTGGCCTCTCGCCACTGATCACTAAAAATGTCTCAACTTTCAAAAAACAAATGTGAATGATGCCAGACACAAATTAAAGGACCAATTTAGCATAAACTTACATTGCAAATTGAACCTACCAGTAAAAAACGTTTTTTGGGTGGTTAAAAAAAAAAAAATGTTTTTTCTGGTCATAATAAGGAGTAAATGTTTAAATTTGGTGTGGCCTGTATGCATGACATATACATAGCCAGCCAGACCAACTTAAAAACTGAAGAAACCTATGTTGCCAGTTTTGGTTGACGGTTTCTAATAACATTCAACAGATACAAAAGAAAGCAGAATGATTTTGTATGAGCACGGGTTTTCATGAAGAACTATTTGAGTGGAACGAAAGGCTCATTGAACACACATTTCAAATGTGGAAGTGTTCATTACTGTAAAGTTTGTGGGATTTGGTACTGTTAACTATTTATAAGTTAATATGAGTTGTGTCCCCCTTCATGATTGGCTGTTTGGAGTAGATCAAGGTAGATGGCACTTGAATGGCAGTGATTTACATAGCCTTGGGGTGCCCCCATTGGTATATTAGCTTCCCATTTTTTTTTTGGAAAGTCACTTTCTATTGTAAGCTGAAGGAGTGGAAGACCTACTTGAATTGCAGTGCTGATAATTTTGAATCGGATATTTACAGTTTTATAATGTTCCACCTTTGAATGATAATTAATCAATCAACATTTGTTGATTGGATCAAAAACGGCCTTATACCCATTTTTATGGTTTTGAGATATGAGCAATTAAATATCTTGAACAGTTATATTTGATGGCAGAAAAAACAGAAAAGGTGACTGTAACAATGGTAATTTTGCAATCTTTCCACAGCTCTGCTTATACCACATGCTAAGGCTTTCTTGAATCAATGCACTTAGAGTTAAGGCCTTTTTGACACAAGTTTCTGTATTTGATTTATCTTAAGTGAAAGTCAATATCTCTAGATGTGATAGCCTTTTCATGAGTGTATTTGGACATAAGGCTGTTTTGAAGTAAGAAACTGATGTAACATTTGTAAATATGTAAAAATGTTATTTTTCCAAAAAGTGGACATACAGCTTTTGATCCAATGCGACGATTTGTATTCCTAATGCCAAAACATCAGTCACCAAATCAGATGATGCCTAATCACTCATGCCAGAACTCCCAAGCCAAATAGTCCCATTCAGAAGTTTGTGTGTGATGTACAAAGAAAAGGTGGACTTATTTGTTCTGTGTAGTTTTTTTTAGTGTGCGTGTAGGTATGAAGAAAGGCAGAATTGTGCAGCGAGAAGATTAGGTAGAAGCATGCTTGTGAGAGTGACAGACTGTCTAAATGGCTTGGTCAGCCCTTTTTATTACAAAAAAGGGGCTCCCACCTAAAGGTGTCTGAAGACGTTCGGCTGGACCTTTGATTAGTTGATAAATCCAATGCAGGGGCATAGCAGATTCGGCTTGACACCCCACCCTCCCCAATATTTAATGCAGGGTTCTCAACCTGGGGACTACGGACCACTGAGGGTTCACAAAGGTATTACTGGGGTCGATAGGCAGACCATTTCAAAAGCCTGGGGTTCGTGAACTTGTTGAGTAGGTAGACTTTTCAAAAGTCTGAAAATTCACTTAAGTAAACTGGGTTCTTGGTAATGAAGAGGTTGGAAACCACTGATTTAGGGATATTTGTTATAAATATGACCCCTATAGATAGATAGGATAAGTTTAAATGCGTATATTCAAAATTATACAAAATGTGTTTGTTAGGCCAAGAATTAGGATGAGGGCTATATTGACAAATGGTAAACAAAATGAACTGTTTTATTTGGTTGAAATTGAAAAGTAAGTTATTAAAATGAATGTTTTGTTTTGTTAAAATAACAAACAAAAATATAATGTAATGTTTTAACATCATGAAAAGATCAAATGTTAAAAATGGGCATACCAATAAATAGAGGTGAAAACCCAAGGAGGAGGGGGTGAGACCAGGGCTAGCTGTCCAGAGCTAGGACTTGTGTCTGCCGCCCCACAGTGAACGTGAATGCTGCCAGACACAAACTAAGGGATCAATTTAGCATAAACTTACATTGCAAATTGAACACCCACTAAAAACCTAGCAGGAGGGGATAAAAAAAGAAAAGCCAAAAATTTTTTTTTCTAGACATAAGGAGTAAATGTTTAAATTTTCTGCCCTCTAGCTGCAGCCTATCCATGCGACATGTACTGCATAGAGAGCCAGCCTGACACACTTAAAATCTGCAGAAACCTATGTTGACAGTTTCTAAAAAGAATGAGTTCAAGTTTGAACAACTCTTGGAATGATAGTACCTCTTCTCAAAATTATAGAAGGTATCTTCACTTTATTTAAAATCATTAGGCACTTATATTTGTGAATCACCTTACAGATGCAGTACAGGTTTCCCTGGCTATCAGAAAGTAGAGAATGCCAATGAAGGAATTGGATGATGACTTCAAGTGATGATTTCTATTGAGTGACTAACCAGACCTGGGTTTTTTTTAATCAATGCATATTTAGTGGGTAGGAGAGTGTAGGGAGTTAGAGTTGACATGAGAGAATAGTATGGGAATAAACAAGGCCTTTATACAAATAATTTAGTCACAGTACGCACACTCATACATTTAAATATATTATGCATTTTATTCAGATTGATTTTTTTCTATTAGATGAATCATTGTCAACCATTAATTTTTTACTAGTATTTTTTTTAGTTGCTTTATTTACACTAATAGTATTAGTAGTAGTAATATTATATTGAATTTTATTAGATGAATCATTGTCAACCATTATTAATTTTTGACTAGTATTTCTTTCATCTTAATTTTAGTTGCTTTATTTATACTAGTAGTATTAGTAATATTGTCTTGAATTTTATTAGATGAAGCATTGTCAACCATTATTCATTTTTGACTAGCATTTCTTTTATCTTAATTTCAGTTGCTTTTCACAAAACAAAGTGAATACAGTAAATAAGACACAGATTTAAGTTCATCTATGAGGAGAGCTTCCTACTGCTGTACAAGTCTCTGGTACATCCCCATCTGGAGTTTGCTTCCTGCATATGGTCTCCTTACCTGAAGTACAACTCCATAGAGAGTGTTCAGATGAGAGCCACCAAGACCAGTCAAAGGCTGGGAGATATATCTTACACTGAAAGATTAAAACAACTTAAGAAAACATGCTGACCTACTAGAGATCTATAGAATCCGGAACAACATACATAGAGTGGATGCAGACTTTCAAAGCTCAAAATGCCTGGATAAGAAAATGCTGACTTCATCTATGTGCAGTAAAACCAGAGGACACAGCCATAAACTACAAATTCAGACCTCTACTGGTGTTAGAAAAAAATTTCTTCTCAGCAAGAGTAGCAAACGCATGGAACAGCCTGAGAATATCAATACTTTAAAAATAATCTTTATTCTGATATCAGACATACCAAATTTAACTACCATTTTTCTTATTAGTTTAAACACAGCCCAACTACACTTAAGTTGGCTCAATGACGCAATTATCTGCCGTACAAAAATAGCCTATTTTATGTATAGGATGTCCCATAAGTAATGCTAGTTCTATCTAAGGGAAGCAACTATTTAATAGTTGTTTTTAATAGTAATGTAATAGTTGCTTCCCTTAGAACTGGCATTAATTTTCTTTTTTCTGTTATTAAATATTCATTGTTACTTTAATGCAGATTTTCAGCCTGTAGGGTGCAGCTGCTTATATGATTTGGAAATGCCATAACCTTTATGGGTCACCACCACCTATCTTATGTTAACCCTGGAGTCAACGTACACAAATTCTGCTTATGGCATTGGTATTCCCCAATGGTCACCCATCCTGGCATTGTTCTGGCTCAACTTCAGTGATCTTACAAGAACCTGTGTATCCAATGTGACCTTAACTCCTTAGCCTTGGGGAGAGCTCTGATTGAGGAACCTCTCAAGAGGTTCCTCAATCATAATCGTTGTGCTGAGCACTTAGTGGAGAGGCATTGAGTACCATTTAAAAAGTCTTTGGTATGACTGAACCATGGCCTACCAAATCAGAGACGAGTACGTCACCAATGGGCCACAGTGATTGGGGGAGAGAGAGAGAGAGAG
>VCCN01002466.1:273571-295567 GCA_006491835.1 Architeuthis dux
TAGCTACTGCACCTTCAAATAACCTGTATCTGAGTACAAACTAATTAAAAGTTCTGTACGTTGATTATTGAAATGTTTAGTCTACTTCATTTCATTTTTACCATTTGTTTCTCGGTGTAAGACAAATATATTTCTTAGTGGGCGCATGGGAGGAAATGTCTGGTTAACGTCTTCAAAGGGAAATTCAGTTTTTATTCACTTTTTTTTTTTCTAGGAGTGGCCGATAAGAGTATAGGTAAAAATGTTTGGATCCACCACCCACCCGTCATATATTGTGAACCATGTCATATCTGGGAACACTGGCCCTGTCGGCTGGGGCCTAGAATACACTGAGGGGTAAGAACCCTCCTATCAAGGGCCCGGGCCTGTTGGCTGGGGCCTAGAATGCGCCGACTGCATCCCCTGCAGAGGGGTAGGAACCCTTCAACCAGGGGCCGACTGTTCTATCACCAAAGTCACAAGACTCTATTTTTCAAAATTTTAAACTGATTTCTGCATTAAATGACTCCTCAAGGGTAGATATGCCGCTAAACAAATAAAATATATATATATATATCTGGGGAGGATCCAACTGACCTCTAAATAATCTAACGTGATACCATGAGGTTGGGCATGCTCAAACATATGAAGAGAAAATTGGGCACATTATTCTCTTTGAAATGAGGTCAAAATTGATAGGAAATGTGTGTACAGGAGGCTATTCATATAAACGGGGGTTGCCAGATTTGGCCAGAAGGGGAGATAATTGGAGCTTTATTTCTCAGACTTAGCCAACTCACGGACAGTGTTGCCGATTTAGCACGTTTGTGCCTAAAACATTTTGGTGAGTTTTGGCTATTTTGGCTATTTTTGTCAAACTTGTGCAAAAATATTTTTTGAGTTGGCAACACTGCTCAAGGATTGCAATTTGGAAATTAAGCAAATCTGGAGGCAGAGTTTCAATACCAGCCTCCAGACTGATTCAATCTCCAAATTGAAATGCCTCTGAGATTTTTTTTAAAAAATAGTAAAAAAACGATAAAAATACAGCCGGACCCTGTCTCGGTAAATCAGTGAACAGGGACCAAACTTGTAAATCTGGTTTCCACTCTGTGATGATTTGGGCTTCGAAGGAAGTCACAAAGTCAAACAATGTAAATGAAAAAAGAACCTACCATATTTTCTAGAAATTTGTTAGAAAACACAAGGTGAGAAGTCCGTCTTTGTCTGTTGTCTGTTTCTTCTTTAGTATTAGTATTAGTTAGTGGCTTTTAGTAGTGGTTAGTGATTGAGAAGATAGGGTGGAAGAATAGAATGGTGTTGTTAGTATTAAGAAGATTCAGTTGAGCTTTTCATGGGCTGATTTAGGAAACGCTGAAATAGGTGTGACTAGCTCGTTGACAAGTTTATTCTGACTCCAGAGTGAAAAGGCGCAGCAAATTAGGGACGCTGAGGTTGACCCCAAGCTCAACTGTCTAGACAACAGGAAGTGCTTCTAAAAATAGCACAAGCTAACTCCTGTTGTCCAGAGTGTTATGACACCGTCGATATACATTTCTTCACCCGATAGAATTGGCAGGTTGCTTCGTAAAATTCTCCATTTTTTTCCAGTTGTGTTACAGGCAAGCTGTACAAGACTCTTCTTGTCACACTAGGATTAAAATAGCTGCTACCAATGTACTAATAAGTAATCGTTCACTAGTCTTTATAAGACAATAACATGGAAGAATCGGTCCCCAAAACGGTCACCACATTTATAGTTCCACAAAACCAAAGGGCCGCAACTCCGCATCAACAAGAGTGCAAGGGGAGATAACCAAAACATCAACACCCTTCTGTTCAAATAAGGCCACCTTGAATGAACCTGATAAAAGACTGTAAATCCAGTATAGAATTCCATGCTGTGTGGGTATCTATGCTTAATTGAACTAAAACAACCATAAAAACTTTCTGTAACTCAAAAAATGGTGTCAACAGTATTTCATTCACAGGCTATGAAAATTAGCTTTCGTGGATCTACTCGGTACATGTAGCTGGATTTTTTTCACACTGAATTGGATTACCACAGTCTGCAAGACTTTCAGATTCCCAGATCTAGAACCATCTCTAAGAGAAAAAATCCTGTTGGATGAATTATACACTGAAGGAATTTTGTATTAATTTTGACCAATGATGTAACGGAATACCAATCTGAAGTCTGATTCCAAACTAAAAAAAAATTAAATTAAATTAAAATCCACGACTGTTAAAAAATATTGGGTGTCTAAAATTTGAAACTGGTGGCAGTGATAATTTTTTGTGAATATGGTGCCGAATATTTGACCGGATTGATATTCTGGTACATCACTAAGATAAAAAAATATGTATTTTATTTTTAATCCATTTTTCCTACAAGCTTAGTCTGATGATAGATTTTAAGTTATTTGACTATTTTGGTACCAAAGGTACTTAATTTGGTTCCAAGACGAGACTAATTGGGTTAAAGCTGTATAATATATACAGTTTGTATCCGATACATTTAAAAAAATCATTTTAACATCCTTATACAGCTTCACAATTAACAGAATGTGAGTGTAGCCGATACTTTTGAACTCACTGTAGGTGTTACTGTAAGGCAATTGAATTGTTGCGGAGGAAGCGAGAGAAGGCTACAACTAGAATTGTTACTTACGGACATGAATCAGAGAGAGAGAGAGAGAGAGAGAGAGAGAGAGAGAACATCATCGCGACCCCAAGGATTCACCTGACGAACTCCATTCTACTGCTACGCCTACTATTTTTCCCGTGTTTTTTATAATCTCTGCGTCTTTTTTAGCCACGTTTTCGCACATATGTTTATAATAACTCTAAGATCGTATCTCTTGAAGTGGTCATCTCCGAAAATTGCTAATCTATTCCTAACGACTGGCTAACATTCCATTTTGGCAAAATCTGGCGCCCAATTCTTCACCTTCGACCCTAGCTGTCTGGGGAACGAAACCCTTTTTCCTTGTGAGAAAGATTTTCAACTTGTATTTTTAGCTACATTGCTTCTCGCTGACCATTATGTAACAAAATCAGTCCTTATGATGCCATCCATTTTTGACGATTAAGTAGTTAAACTTTGCCATATACTTTTTTTTCACATTAAAAATAAATGTTATTCATTTCTAATACAAACCCTTTCTCTTTGTAGGTTATTTAATCCATGAATCTGCTGTCTGGAGTAGAGTGCACCAACGTTGGTTCTTTCTCCCAAGACGCTTGAGCCAACAGGCATACGATGAGACGGCTGATGAGCGTAGAGCAACTAACGTTCTGTTAAGTTGCAATGAACGTTTTGGTCAAATCAGGGTCACACGTATCGGGAACCCGAACCCGACTCATGGCTACTCGACCTTCAAGTTTGTGCCTGGCACACGAGATACTGTGATAATTGCATTAAAGTCGGAAGAAGATGACGGAAACATTGCATCATATATACAAGCATTTAATATCAATGGGCAGGTCCTACTGTCCGAGACAAAAATTGGTGACCAAAAGTTTGAAGGGATTGAATTTATTTAAATTAATAGTTTTTTTAACACTTAAATTCATGAATCGCTTGATACCGCTCCTATTGACAGTGGAACTCTTCTGTGAATAGAATTTTTTTTTAAATTGAAAAAAAAATATCTAAAGGTCAAAGGGAGGTAACTTTAATCAGTTATTTCCCTTGAAATTTCCATTCAAATTTTTTTATATGAAAATCGAGAGTTGATCTACTGACAGAAGTTGCTATAAAAATGTCTATGCCGTATTTAATGTCTTCGTTAGTGGAGGTATCACTGCAGATAGCTTGCAGACTGTTATCTTTACCACTCTGTCATCCTTCTCAACAGCTCAATTCTCCAACCATCTTCAGGTGACATGTCAGTATTTTTTAAATAAGAGATTCAAAATAATCTATGGTTTATTTACGTCAGTGGTTCCGAATTTTTCTGGGACACTTTTTTTTTTGTCTACATACTTTTTAAAAATGTTTATTTTATCATCCTTTTAAGGTCCATTGTTGGACATAGGCCTCCCCCGAGTAAGTGTCAGGCATGGGGAGTGATTGGCCTTACCCTGGCATGCCGGCCCATGACGTGTTGGCAGGACAAAGGAAATGGATCCATGCCTTTCCCAAGGGCATTATTGCAACGTGAAAGCAAACTAAACTGGAGTCTGAACTGGGCTTGCCGAGTGCATTCTCTGTGCTGTTAACCACTCAGCCACTTCGCACCTTCCCCGTCTACATATATTCATCCCCTAATACTTTTAGCTCTATAAAGCAATATTAATGATAGCTTGTCAAACTCTCTCAGGAATAAACATTCAAACATTGCATTATTATACACTGATTTACTCTTACTAGTGTGCAGAAGGCTGGAGGGTACAACAGGCGAAACGTTGTGACTATAACAGCGAAGATGAGGACACTAGTCAGAGTAAATCAGTGTGATCGCTGCCACTTGATTCGAGGATAACGGCTCCTAAGAGAGCACACAGTCCTCCATGGAGCCACGCGTGAGAAAGGACCGGGTGCACAGTTCGGTCCTAGTTTGGCAAGATGTTCTGTTAATCAGTGGCAGAACATAGGCCGAGATGGCCGCAGAACAATCTTGTTGCTGCATACAGACCTGGTATTCCCAGATGATCACCAATCTAGGTAATGATTAGGCTCGACATCGTTTTAACTTCGGTGATCGTACGAGAACAGTTGTATCCAACATGATTTAGCCTCTAGAAATCCTTAGTGTGTAATAATGATAATTCCTCGTATCTTAGCATTGCGTTTGTAAAAACCTTAATTAAACCTGATTTAATGAATTGACTAATTGATATTAGCTAATCAAATTATTTTATTGATAGAACATTTAATGGATATTCCAGTGTTTGGTAAATTCTTAATGTATAATCCTTCTCTGATTATACCCACATCGAGGGTGTGGCGTGGTTAGGTACACACAGGCAATTTTTAGTAAGACCCACTTCTGGCTTTCCAGGCCTGTCAAAGCTTTGTTCTGCTTACAGCACCTGGTATTCTCCAATGGTCATCCTTCTAAGTACTGACCCAGCTCAACGTTCCTTAACTCTGGTGATCTTATGAGAACCAGTATATCAGACGTGTTTTGCCCTTAGCCTTGAGGAGAGATTCCTCAATCATAGTCCTTGTGCTGAGTGGTACTAGGTACTGACCTGGCTCGACGTTCCTTAACTTTGGTGATCTTATGAGAACCAGTATATCAAACGTGTTTGCCCTTAGCCTCGAGGAGAGATTCCTCAATCATAGTCCTTGTGCTAAGTGGTTAGCGGAGAGGCATTGAGTACCATTTTAAAACTTGTAAAGTATCATTTTAAAAGTCTTTGGTACGACTTGGCAGTGGATTGAATCACTGCCTACTGAACCAGAGGCGAACATTCTACCGCTGGGATACAGTGATCGGTAAAATGTAATAGTAGGTATTCAAATGGTTCTTCGGACGATTGAACTAACTCCTTCTTGTTGTTTGTGTTGTAAACACAACGTTTCAGCCGATCCATTCTTATGTTTAAAGGGCATAACCCTTATAGCACATGGCCCGGGTGTTTCTGTGTCTTTGTCTTGTCGGGTTTAGGTCTGTTGAGAAGTGTTGGGTTTAGGTCTGTTTACAACACAACCAACAAGAAGGAGTTCAATTGTCCGAAGAACAATTTGAATATTAATGACCCTTCTCAAAACTATAGAAAATAATAGTAGGTATTGTTGAAACAATACCAGCACCTTGATGCCCGGCTGAATATCATTTAGTTGCTAATTCCTTTGCTTGGACAAAAATGAAGACCATTACCTACCAGTTATCAATCCAATCTCTTCTTCCCATCTTTGATGTTAACACAACATTTCGACCAATTCATTCTACAGCCTTCTTCAACTAAGTACCGGAATTAAAAAGTATGAGTTATAAGGATAGGCTAAAAGTGTTAGGATTAACATCATTAGAAAATAGGAGTGATCGGGGAGACTTAATAGAAAGTAGTAAACCCTAGTAAAGTATTTTATTAGAAGGGGGTACAAGGGACTGAGAGACCATACATATATGGTAGAAGTAGATTGAATATCAGAAAATTCTTTTTTAGCAATAGAGTGGTAGGACTTTGGAATAGATTACTGGAATATGTAGTGCTATCAACAGATGTAAATGATTTTAAAAAGAATTATGTTTATTACACCACTGCAAAAGGTTTAAGACCCTAGATATTGTGTAAATATGATTACGATGTGTGCTTGTATATACCTTATATCAGTCAGTAGATACCATGCAGTAATTAGACCGACATAGGTTTCTACCAATTGTTTCCCAGCTCCTCATCTTTTATGATGAGTGTGGATTACATAGTTTAGTAGGAGAAGGTGTAGCAATATTTGTCTCTGCTTGACCATTCCCTCTCTAGGCTAGTCTTGAAAGTGTTCATTCTCTGCAGTGACCGTGGCTTTTTGAAGTTTATATCTGTGGCCTCTAGTGTGTGTGTTTTTTAATTTGTATTGTATACTTTTTTTTTCACAATAAAATAAAATGTTCTAATGTAATATGTAATATCTATAAGGAAAGAGTCTCTTTGTATATTTAAAAGAATTTTGTTTTGTTTTTTGTTTTGCACTCCCAGAAAAAGAGACTCTCTTTCCTTACGGATATTACATATTACACTTGAAGAAGACCATAGAATGAATCAGCCGAAACGTTGTTAACATCAAAGATGGGAAGAAGTAATTGGGTTGTCTGGAAAAAAAGTTATATAGACAAACTCTGGCCATGTTTGGAACAAAGATAAACCTGAAGCACTATACAAGATGGTATCATTCAATTTGTAAATCCTCAACTTAAAACTGATATTCAGGATTTTGTTGTTGGGGGGCAGGGCCTCCGAGAGGAATTTTATAAGGTGGTGCAAAGCTGCCCCCACCCCCTGTACAAACACCCTCGTCCTTTAGCCATCCTGTTTCACCTGCTTATAACCCTTTTAGCACACCATACTATATTCACTCGCCGGTAAACGATAAAGTCAAACTATTTTATTAATGGACAGCAGTGGCGTAACTAGGGTTCTCAGTGCCCAGGGGCAAAAATAATTTTGCCTCCCCCCTAAAATGTTTTGATTATTTATTTTGTGACTCATTACCCACTTAATGACAATAACATGAAGAATTAAATACCACCTTACATAAAAAATAATAAAATAAAGTCACACTATAACATTTAATTAGTATAAATTGAATTAAAATATTACTTATTTTATTAAACAAATTTTTTTCCTACCCAGAAAATCAAAGTGGTGACTTTTCTTCCTATTAAGTTTTTTTAAGTTAGCTCAGGGTAACGCTACATTGTGACTTTTGTTCCATCACTTTTATTCCGGGATTCTTTTTTAAATATATTGTAGACTTTGTGCCCCTTCACACTTGCGAAGATCAAAGTGTAGTATCCGTTCTTCGAAACCGCCATGGCCTTGAAATTCAGAGAACCCCGGCCCTTCGGGGGTCCTTGTGGCATGATCGGGTATCGTCCTGGGAGAAGTTGCACAGGATATCTTGGCCAGCTGGTCGGGAGGCAATCACCATTAGCATGCTCAGGATTCGTCCGGAGAAGCTTTTGGGATCTCTACCCCTTCCCCACCCCTTTATCCCGTTCCTCATGGCATTTGTCTCAGTGACAGGGATTTGGGATTCTCCCCCCTCAAGTCTCTAGTCACGGGGACATGGGACCCCACTCCCCCTCCTGAATTCGGCACTAAATGGCCCAGCATCTTGCTACGCCACTGCACCCAAGGAACTCTTGGGCCCCATACCCTGGTGCGATGCGCCGGCTCCACCCCCTCTCAGAGGCCCTGGTTGGGGAGCAACCATACTACTTTACTACTGAAAACGAATGAAAGTTTACAATATTCTGGAAGTTAATCTTCCATCTTCTTCAGACGATCAAATGTAAAATCCTTCAATTTCAAAGAATAGGAAGTGGTCATAGTTCCCTCTAAGTTGTTTGCGTGCACATACATTTTGCAACCAGTGCACAAAGGAAATTAATGTGTGCACAAAAGATTAGTTACTTGAAAAAAATGTTGTAATTAACAATTATTCTTAGTCTTATAATTGTAAGTATAATAATAAAATATAATTATATTTATTGAAAATTATCTCTTTGTATTCTGTTTCTGTTGACTAGTTATCGTTTTTTCAAATACCACATTTATTTCGACATTGCATCACATAATATATACTCTTCAATGTTTTATTTAATAGAACAACAAACTGAACAAAGTAGTTCAAAGTATAGAATAAAACCTTAATTAAATATGTTACTTTGTAGAATGCAATCATATTTGTATTATATTAAAATAAGCCAGTTTTATTAGCCATGGGAGGGTGACAGGACACCTGTGTTCCGGACATAAGCAAATTTTAACCCATAAGAACCCACTGTGACACCAGTGTCATATACAATTTAATTGATCTGCACAGTCTCTTATATTATATTTTATCCTTGATTTTTAACTCACAAAGTGTACTAAGTGACGTCAACTGAACATCTTGGTGCAGTCACATGATTGTGTGTCAGTTTGCCTACCCAGAATCCCACATAATGTTCATTCAAGTAGAAATGGGTCTGGGTTCTTATGGGTCCGAAAAATTTGGCTTTGTGAATATTTTAAAAAGGTTTAATTTTAAACAAAAACTACAAATAAGACTCCCATCTGTATGAATGTATTGGCAAATCTCAGCATAATGTCGATAAAACTCACGAAAGCCTATGTAAAGTTACTAAAATAGAAGAATATATCTCTAAAAAGGTGTAATTTAAACAGAAACCCTAAATACAACTCTTTTTCAGTATATTGAGCGGGGTTTTGTTTATAAGTAGCGGGAGCAAATATCCCAGGGCGAAAGAATGACCAGACCTGAACGCAGATGTCCGGGACACAGATGTCCCAGTACTCTATGAGAGATAGGCAGTGCCAAATTTAACTTTACACAATTTCACGTTTACATTTGTACATGCATTCAGTGCGCACATACTTTTGTCACAGGAAAAGAATTTGCACATGTAAGATCTGTGCACACGGACTACTAAACGTTTGGAATATTGGCAGTAGTTTCTGTGATCTATTTTTTAATATCTATTTTAATATGTTGTTTATTAGATGTAATTTTCTTTTAAAGGAATAATACAAGGTGTTTCAAAAAGAGTTGACACTTTTAAAACATTTCTGAATAACAATCGCAACGTGAAATTTTCTCCACAGGAAAGTAAAACCCTTAAAGTTTTTTTTGGCAGTATTTACAATGACTCAATATGAGCAATAAATGTCAAACCGATAATCCATGTGGGATATCCTCAATTGGATTATTTTGTTATTCTTTATTATAGTTCAATGAACTATTGTGTGTAGGCTTGTGGAGAGATTCTACCTGGGGGATGGTGAGTTATGGCCGATCCGATTCTTTGTTTACATTTTATAAGCAAATACGTTGTTTTTGTTTACAATTGGTAAAATTTCTCAGATCTTGACCGATTTTTCTGAAATTTTTCAAAATTGAATTGAAAAATGGTGAGTTACGATCGATCCGGTTGTTTGTTTACACTTTATCATACAGGGTATTTCAAAAAGATTTGACACTTTTAAAACATTAATTTCTGGATAACTACAAATGTTGTCAACATAAAACCCTTTTTGGGGGCAGTATTTACAATGACTCAATATGTGCACCATTGGTCACACAGACCATTTTTCTTTGCAGAGAACACAGTAACAGGAATGTCTTACCTAGACATGCTGTAGATCTGGCTAATGCACCAACTACAAGAGAAATTGGTAGACTTTGTTTTTCAACATGATGCGGCACCACCTCATTACCATGTGCGGGTAGGAGATTATCTGAATGACATTCTTCCAGGAAGGTGGATCAGCGTCTGTACCGGAAAAAAGGACCGTACTCTCCTACGTTTGTTATGATATACTACCACAAGAAGGTCATTTTCAGGCCAAACACCTGTGCGGAAATGGAAGTGACCCAGTCATCTTAGGAAATATGTATATGCGTGGGTGTCCAGAAAAGCTCAGAGAACAGAAAGCAGAGACCCAGGCAGACTGCCTAGGGCTGGGAAGGCATAAGACCAAGTTCCTCTGTTGGGAACAGTCTCTCGGGCACGCCTTATCTCACTCCCACTCTTCATTCTCTGGCCGGCGAAATGTATGCTTTGAAATAAAAATATGTCTCATATTTTTACAAACAACTTTCGAGTCTTCTTTCTTTCCTGGACCCAACAAATTGTCCCCTGCCTATACAACACGTTGTCACCCCAAGATCTCTAGATCTTATGCCCTGTGATTTCTTCCTTTGGTGCTACGTGAAAAGACCACCACTGCCGGGTGATTTGGCTGAACTCGAGAATCGAATAACTGAGGCATTGGCTAATGTCATGCAGGATATGTTGGAGGGTGTTTGGGAAGAAATTGATTATCGGTTTGACGTCTGCTGTGTGACCAATGATGCTCGTATTAAGTCATTGCAAATACTGCTCAAAAAAACTTTAAGGGTTTTACTTTCCTGTGGTGCAAGTTTCATGTTGCCAACATTTGTAGTTATTCAGAAATAAATGTTTTAAAAGTGTCAACTCTTTTTGAGACAACCTGTATGAGAAATTGGGTTTACTCAAAGCTCAGTACTTTTTGCACTAAGGCCAAATAAAAATAAGTTGGGTGTACATTTTGATATCAACTTGTTATTTAATTCATTATAATCATGTTTAATAATTATTTACATAACGTTATTTTCATCTATATCAGATTTGTTGAAAATTGATCATAACAAGCCTAGCTGCTGCAGGGTCTTACTCCACTCCTACTTATATTCTGACTGAAGATGATTACTGCAACCTTTGTATTGTATATATAATAAATAAATTTGTAAATACATAAGACTTTTCAGTTTGGCTCAGTTGGTAAGAGAGCTGCCTAGCAATCACTTGGTTGTGATTTCAAATCACGGTAAGGAAATGCTAATTTTATATATCTGTTTGGATTATTGTGATGAGATAGACAAACAGTGAAGAGTTTACTCCCCTAAATTAGGTGAGGACTGTTCTTGTTCTTGTTACAGGGGAAAAAACAAAGTCAACTCGAACTTGGACTGGAGTTTGACGAAAAATGGGTTAGGCATGTTGCAAAAAGATGCATTTTGGATGAAATTTATAGGTATTTTCCCAAGTCTCTTTTTACACAATCAGAATTTTTAATTTTTTTAACGTTTTTGAGACTCCTGGGACATAAACTATATCCCAAGGTTTCTATGACTGTTGGGATATATATGTCCCATAGATCTGTTTTAAAAGTCTACTGGGACATTTTAATTCGGGTATTTTAAACACCTTAATAGGTTAGTCTTGAAAGGGTTAAATAGTATTTTGGACAAAGTGGGGATGTTGTATACCCTTTAACACTGTTCTGGCGCCATGGGTCGTCTCGTCGTGGGTTGCTCATTTGCGGGAGGAAAAATGCTGAACTTGGATAGAAAGGAAGGATGACTCGGATGGTTGTAAAAATAGGAGACCTGTTTTTATTTCATAGCATACACTATGTCGGCCGGAGAATGAAGAGTGGGAGAGAGATAAGGAGAACCGTCAGTCTGTCCCCAACAGGGACAGTGGTCTCTTGCCATTCCAGCTCCGCTGATGTCTGTCTCGTCTCTGAGCTTTATGGATTTTCAAATGCACACCCATGTGTCATTTCCTATTTCCACATCCTGTTTTTTGGACACCTACACATATGCTAAGGTGACCGGGTCACTTCCATTTCCACACAGGTGTTGACCTGGAAATAACCTGCCATGACAGTATATCATAACTGGGAATAAGCACCCCAAAATTGAATGAATTGAAATGAACACATTTTTCCTCGACACCGGATGACGTCACTGAAACGTCAGCAGTCTTACCAAGATAACCAAATACAACATGTTTTTTAGGGAAGATCGCAGCTTTAACATTTCATGGAGCTTTTTTGACAAGTTTAAAATTAAAAGAGTGAGATCAAAATTAATAATCTCATTCTTTTCATAAAAATAAATTTAAAAATGCTTGTTTTTTTTTTCTTTTTTGCTCATGGTTTTTCTGGACTGGACGAAAAAAGTTTTAAAAGCTTTGAGATTATTAATTTCGAACTCACTCTTTTAATTTTAAACTTGTGAAAAAAGGACTATGCAAAAGTTAAAGCTGCGATCTTCCCTAAAACACATTGTATTTGTTTATCTTGGTAAGACTGCTGACGTTTCAGTGACATCATTCTTTGAAGTCAGCCAACACATTAAGTGGTGACAGAGCAAGACAATTATAAGTTAACTAGCAGAGTACCCATCAAAAATGATGGGGAGATTATTTACATATGGATAAATTATAAAAATATATATTTTAGTTTAAATGTATGGTACATATACAATAGCGAGGTCCAAAGATTTAAGACAAAAAGGTTATTCTGCTTGAATACACGGATATAGACAAAAATAATCCCTTACTTAAAAATTGTTTTTGATCGTGCAAGACAAGGTTAGGACCTATGTTAAACTGCATACGTGACAAACTGGAGAGAGATTGTATTACCAGAAACCGTTAAAAGATGCTAGATTTGAAAATAGAGAGGAGTTGAGATCTGAAGCCATTAGTGACAGGTCGCACAAAAGAAGACCCCTGCCCGTCAGGGGCAAGGGAGAGCCGGTTAGCAGCAGTAGGGCAGTTTGAGATTTGAATCCAGCAGCGACAGGTCGAAAGAGGAGGAACCCTTGATTTTCATAGTAGTAACTCAGAAAAGTGATCAACTCATTTAGAAAACTAAATGAAACAGAATTCTGTACCTCAAGCTAATCCGTGAACCAGCTCTTATCGATGGAAATAAACCCCAGATTTCCAATTGAAGAACATGAATTTTGTCATTTCTCTCCACTCACGTGGGAGAGTCTTTCTCCGAAATTAATTTCCCTCCACAGAAAACAGCTCCTCCCAGTAGACCCGAACCGAGAATCATCATCATCATCATCTCTTTCTCTCTTTCTCTCTCGGCAGCCAGAAGAGATACAGATCGCCATTATACTACACGATGAGCTATATGGAGTTTTTTTTAACTTGATACTTTAATCTTTCTCTTTTTGTTGTTCTCTAACCTTGTCTTGTGTGATCGAAAACAATTTTTGAGTAAAGGATTATTTTCATCTATGTCCGTGTATTCAAGGGGAATAACTTTTTTAACTCTTTGGAGCCCACTATTGTATGTGTACCAAATGTATTTATTGCAAACAAAAAAACATAGTTTAAAAAATTGATTTTTTTTACAACTCTCCATATTTTCTGTTTTTCAATAATTTTAAAACAATAAGGCAACAGAATTGGGTAAAAAAACAAAACTGAGCAGTTGTAGTAGTAGTAGTAGTGATATTACCAGCAGCTGTTGCCTGCATGCTTGCAGCAAACATACAGAAGCAGCCCATTTTGTGTCTGTGTTCGCAATACACCCTTTCTCTCTTTCTGTTTATTTGTTTTCTGTCATGCTAAAGCAATATATCTAAGCAATACTTCACCAGATATATGAGTCAGCACACAAGGCAGTGAGTGCAGTGTCGAGTTGGAAGTATCTTGGATCAGCGCTTCTCGAGAAATATAATAAAATAGATATTTTAGATCTATAATTTTAGATAAAAGATCAGATCTGTAGATTTTTATTTATTTTTATTATATTTCTCGAGAACCACTGATCCAAGAAACTTCAAACTCGACAGTGCACTGCCTTGTGTGCTGGCGAATGTCAACTTTATACAATGGCAGTTGTCAAGTAATCACGGTGCATTAGATTTCTCCAGAACCACTGATCAAAACAACTACAAACTCAACACTGCAATGTCATACAATGACAGTTGTCGAGTAATTGCGGTGCATTAGATTTCTCGGGAACCACTGATCCAAACAATTTCAAACTCAAGACTGCAATGCCTGGTGTGCTGACTAATATATCAGGCGAATGTCCACTTCCTACAGTGGCAAGTTGTCGAGTAATTGTGATGCATTAGATTTCTTGAGAACCATTGATCCAAACAATTTCAAACTCAACACTGCAATGTCTGGTGTGCTGACTAATATATATGGTGAATATGAACTTCATACAATGACCAGTTGTCGAGTTATCTCGGAGCATACACACATGTAAGCAGAGATTTCTTCAAATATTGTGTAAACGTGTGCCTTGGAAAATTGTTGTTGTCAATGAACATAGGTTTTTTTCCAGCAGAAAAATTTATAAAAAATAGAAGTATAGTGTTTACACTTGAAAGCAACAACACATGAATACATGGTGTTGCATAGGGGAGCCGACAGATACACCGACAGCAAATTACCAACATTTATCGAGATGTAAAATTCATCGAGATATATATTTACCAAGATCTTTAAAATTACCAAAAGTTTAAGAATTTTTCAATCTACAAATTATATTTTTCATATTTAGAAACGGAGATGTTTGTCTTTGAAAAAGTTGTTTACATCTCGATAAATGTCTGTAATTTGCTAAGGTGAATATGCCACGACCCGTTGCATAGCTGGGTGGGAATAGTTGAGGAACCCAGCTATAAGGGGACTTTGGTCGGTGTGTGTTGATGTCTCGACAATGTTGAAAGGATCTAAGAAGACAACTGTTATCGTGACGGATGAAGAGAAGACAATTGTCGTGTTTATAAAAAAATTGGATCATGTTCCCATCAAGCATCCTAAATTTTTGCAAATCTAAAAGGATGCTTTTTTCTTTGACACCGGTGATGTCACTGAAACGTCAGCTGTGTTAGCTACAAACTTTCGAAGAAAATATCTTAGTAACTTCGAAAGTTTGTTAGTTTAAAAAAAAGAAAAAACTATAAACAACCTCTTTTTTATTGAATAAAATAATTTTTTCAGAAGAAAGTATCTTAGTAACTTCGAAAGTTTGTTAGTTTAAAAAAACTAAAAAAAAAAACAAATCTATAAACAACTTATTTTTTATCGAATGTAAGTAACTTCGAACATTTCAGAGGTAGACTAGCGACACACGGACTTTGTTTAATTTGGTAACTAACACTGCTGACGTTTCAGTGATGTCACCAGTGTCAAGGAAAAAAGCATCCTTTTAGATTTGCAAAAATTTAGGGTGCTTGATGGGAACATGATCCAAAACAATTTTTTAACTTTCTCGCAACAGTGCACGGCTCTGGGAAAACATTTAAGGAATGTGCTGAATTGTAAATAACATTCTCGGTCAAACTATTTTGTTGTTCTAACTTGTCAAACAAGCTTTCTGGCTTTAGATTTACGATCAATACTGTTATGGATTATATCATTCTGTTGTAGGCGGCGTTACCAATTTGTTGTGGGGATGGGTTACCAGAAGGTTGTAATTTGTAAAGATATTAAAGAAGGGAGAAGTTATTTGAGTTGCAAGAGGATGTAGATTGTTTCTCCATTCGAAATTACCGGTAAAAAGGTAATGGCCAAAATGATCTGTCATGGCAAACTGTGGCCGCAGCAGTAATAGTAGTTGGTGTCTTGTCTATATTTGAGGCGTTCATTCCTAGTTGTGGCGAAAAGGAATGTACAGAGAATGACCAAAGATTTGAAGTAAGAAGATACAGCATTTGAAGAAATGTCTGTAGTTAAAAGTGGGCCCTAGGCGGCCCAAACATTAAGTGGAAAAAGGAAGAGATATTTTACGTGCCAGAAGAAATAGACACGGGCAAATGAAGCACTGCTCGGAACAGTCTACAAAGGTCAAGATAATCGTAAAACTAGGGATTTTATACTCATGCTGACGTCACGAAAAAAGGAAGCTAATATTTAGTTTCATACTTCATAGGGTTCAGAGCTGGCTCCATCGAGGTGACAGAGCCAGCTTGATATTTTTAACCCTATTTTAGTACTTTAAGAAAAATGACCGCTACAGTTTCTTTTTAAATCGCTTTTTGTTGACTCCTCCAAGTGGGGAGCCCTCTGTGGAGAGGGTGGGACTACCAACATAAATAAGTATAAACAAATTTTATTTTAGCTTGTAAAACAATTGCAGTGTCTACAAAATGAGGAATTTAGTTTTTAGTATGTTAACGACTCTTCTCAAAGTTATAGACAAAAGTTGGTACGTTAACGACTCTTCTCAAAGTTATAGACAAAAGTTGGTACGTGAATGACTCTTCTCAAAGTTATAGACAAAAGGGGTGGGGGTTAGAGAGTCCAAGGGGGTCATAAGACTTAGTTAAAAATAAAAGTCGGTAAACCATGAGAATTTGCATTGGGAAAATTCCACCAATTTTCACACAAATTTTAAAGTTTCACCAACAATATATTAATGGGCCAATTGCAATAAAAACTTCGGAATGACTTCAATTTTGAATGAATTTTCTTATGAGAAGGGAATTTTAAAATAAAAACTTATAGAAATATTCTTATTATAAAGCTGTCTAATTATACAGAAAATAAAATAATTATTTGAAATTATTCTTTGTTGCAACTTACTTAAATGGTATCTTCCCCATACTAGTAATCTTAATGACAAAAGTGGTAAATGACTTGAAAAGGTTGGGAACCACTGTTATAGACAATGGGTTGAAATGTGATGTGAAAAGTATTGTATATACTCGTATATGAAATGGAATATGTGAGTGAAGTGACAAAAGTCAGAAGCCTTGTGGTACAGAAGATGTATTTATTCCAACGTTTAGATCTTAACAGAACATCATCTGATGATGTTGAGTTAAAGAACAAAACATTAATTTATGGTTTGCTTTTTTGAAGCCAAGGTTTGTGTCTTGTCCTTCCTGTTGAATTTCAACCTTACAAAATTATTACTGATGACTTGCTTAAAAAAACTCGACACATAAGAGTGTGAGTGAAGTGACAAAAGGCTTGTGGTACGGAAGATGTATTTATTCCAACATTTATATCTTAACAGAACATCATCTGATGATGTTGAGTTAAGTACATCTTCTGTACCACAATCCTTCCGACTCTTGTCACTTCACTCACATACTCAAATATGTGTGTCAAGTTTTTTTAAGCAAGTCACAAGTAATAGTTTTGTATAGTTGAAATTCAAACATAATGAAAAGGACTAGCAGCAACTGTCGGCTTCAATTAATGATTTTGTGACCATAAATCAAGGGTCGACCTATACACGAGTATATATGGTATATTACATTTTTTGTTTTGGTATAAATAGAGACATTCTGAAAAGCACCTTGCCTAAAGCTTAAAGTATACAATGGCTGCACAATACCAGCCATGAATTATGGATGCGAAACATGGAAATTAACCAAACGAGCTGAAAACCAACTCAGTATAGCGCAGAGAGCCATGGAAAGAGCAATGCTGGGGATAACTCTAATAGATAGAAAAAGATCAACATGGATCAGACAGAGGACTAGAGTGGAAGATATTATACAACTAATTAAGCAGCAAAAGTGGTGATGGGCTGGCCACCTAACAAGAAGAGATGACAATAGATGGGGGGACTAACCGATTGGTGCCCATGGGACAGTAAACAAAGTAGGAAAACACCAGACACAAGATGGAGGGACGAGATAGAAAAGTTTGCCGGTTTGACTTGGCAGAGGTTAGCACAAGATAGGTCGTCATGGAAGGAGATGGGAAAGGCCTCTGTCCAGCAGTAGACTTTTAACTGCTGATGATAACATTTTTTTGTTTTATCAATTGATGTACTGTATTTATCATGTTAATATTTTTAAAATTTGTGGTCAACCTATACATGAGTAATAATTTTGTATGGTTAAAATTCAAATATAATGGGAAGGACTAGCAGCAACCTTTGGCTTCAAAAAAACATACCATAAATTAATGATTTTGCGACCATAAATCAAGGGTAGATCAATACACGAGATCGACCAATACATGAGTATATACAGTATATTACATTTTTGGTTGTTTTAGCAATTGATGTACTGTATTTATCGTGTTAATATTTTTAAAAATCGGGGGTCGACGTGTACATGAGTAATAGTTTTGTAAGGTTAAAAATTCAAACATAATAGGTAAGACTAGCAACAACCCGTAGTTTCAAAAAAGCTTATCATAAATTAATGATTTCATGATTTTAAAATTTGTCATGCTGGAGCACTCATGCTCTTCAGACCAAACCTAGTTTTCTTAGACTGGGTAGCACATTAAAATCAAGGGTCGACCAATACACAAGATTGATATACACGAGTATATACGATATTTGATAGAAACAATTGAGTGGTAATGATCCCTTATCTCTCAAATACTGACATATATTGCGAGGGGTAGATTTTATTACTATAAGTTTATTCCAATGATACTCAACTTTTGGTAACTCCCTCCCCAATTTCAGTTGGGGTTATTCTCTAAAAAAAGGGGTCGCCAAACTTTTTAGTCCATCGACCCCTTCATGGAATCCTTGATCCCTTATCGACCCCCAGGCAGGGCTGCCAAAAGAAAGATATCAAACATACCAATACCACATCCTAAAACATACCAAACCTTCCAAAAAGTACCAAATCCATAGTATATAATTCAGTGGCATAGCAACTGTTCTCAGTGCCCTCATCCCTAAAATGTTTTGATTATTTAGTCGTGACTTTTCTTCCTATTATGTTTTTTAGGTAGCTCAGGGTAACACTACATTGTGACTTTGGTTCTGTGACTTTTATTCCGGGATTCTTTTTTGAATATATTGTAGACTTTGCGGTTGTTTTTCAACTTGTGTTATGCAAATTTTTTTCCTGTGACAAAAGTATGTGCGCACTTTTGAATTTGACATCGCCAGTATTTCAGGCCAAAGGAATTTTTGTGCCCCATCACATTTGCGCCCAGGGGCAACTGCACCCCTTTGCGGCCCTCTTGCTATGCCACTGATATAATTATATATCGAAATTTGTAGATTAACAAAAAATCAATAGTAAAATACAAAGTAAACAGGAATATACAGTGCCGCTCAGGATTATTGGCACCCTTGAATTGTTTTGTATAAACTGTACAATATCATCAGAATATTTTAATAAGATGTCCAAAGTAATTTAACAAATATCATTATTCCTCAACTTACACGTAGTAATTTCAAAGGAGAAATCGAAAATATGACATGGACCGAAATATTGGTACCTTTCCTTTATATTAGGTTGCACACCCTCCTTTGCCAACAATGACTGCCTCAAAACATTTCTTGCAACCATCTATAAGCTTCTTGGACTTGTCAGCTGGTAGTTTCTTCCACTCTTCCTTTGTAATTTATTCAAGCTCTTGAATGTTTGCAGCATTCTTGTGGTGTATGGTACGCATTGAAAACATGACTCCAGATTTTCAATGGGATAGAGATTAGGACTCATTGCTGGCCAGTTTAAAACTGTTCATTTTTCCCATTTCAACCATTCTTGTGTGCTTTTGGATGTGTCCTTTAGTTTTTTGTCATGCTGGAGCACTCGTGCTCTTCAGACCAAAACTGAACCCCTTTTTATTTAAATGGATTTTCAAACAGACCCTAGGCTTTTGAAAGGTCTGCCTACTCAACAAGCTCATGGGTAATACCTTTGTGGACCCCAGGTTGGGAACTTCTGGTCTATATGTAAGAGAGAATAAGTTTAAATTTTTTAAATTTAGTATTACCTCAAGAGGCTATCATTACCTTTCCTGTTTCCATATGGCTGCCACTTCAACTGTTGCTGATAGCGGAATCAACCTAGTCGTCCACTGCTGCTGATGGCGAATTTAAAGTCAAAGAAAGAGACGAGAAGATTCCTCAGAACAGCATTTTCAGTTTGTTTTTTTTCAGTTTTTGAGTGGTCTACTGGTATCGGGCAATTTCAATGTTGTTCAAGAGACTAGTGTTTTTTTTTTTATTCAAGCAAAAGCTTAATAAATACAAATGAACAAAGGATAAGTTAGGGGTAATGTTTTTAGCATAAGGGTTGGTGTTAGGGTTAGGGTTGAAATTAATGTCTAGTTCAGGTAAAGAATTTCTGTTGACTTGCATTGGTACTACCACACTTAGGTATACTTCCTTCATCCATTTTCACTTCAGAAAGCGGAAAAATGTTGAAATTGTTGTCTGCTTCTTTGACTTTAAATTCGCCGCCATCAGAAGCAGCTGACGACTCAGTCGATTCCGCTATCAGCAGCAGCTGAAGCGGTGGCAATTTGGAAACAGGAAACGTCATGATTGCCCCTCAAGAAATGAAACAGTCCTTGTTAAAAATGATACTCAATCTTTTAAGCCAAATTACTTGAATCTGACGTTGTGATTTTAAACGAGGACATTTTTCGTCAAATATTTATTTCTGCATCTAAATATCAGGGAAATGTCTCAATTATAAACTGATAAAGATATAGATTTTATGAACTTTGAACAGAAAGTATGCTAATTACACTTGCTTGTGTGCAACTATATGAATAAACAAACTCTGTATCCAAATTCCAATCCTAACATTTCCACTAAATAAGGAAAATCCTAATATCTACAATTAATGAACTCTAAACCCAACAGATGGAATAAATCAAGCTTTCTAATGAAATGGAAAAAAGCTATTTCCCCCCTTGAAACTAACAAAAAATAAATCTCAATAAAACTGAATTGTTTAATCAAAACGCAATGAGAAAGTTCCTGTCTGAATTTTGTTTGACAGGGTTTTAATCATTGTATGTGGAATAGTCAGACTATTTTCCTTGTCTATGTTGTTTATTTTTGTTCAGTCGACTCTATCAGCAGACCGAGTAGCGATATAAATACTGTCTGGGGAACCTTTGATAAAAAAAAAGCTCTTTGTGGGTATGACCTCGGAAAAGAAAGGGTCACCCGTTCAAAGGGAAGTTACCCCGGGAACATAGTGCCAAAACATACGAATATAACGAAAACCAAAAAAAGAAAGTGACGTGTCATGTAGAATATGGCAAGGAGCATGCATCTCAGGAAGTAATTTCCACATTCCAGAACATAAAACGTCTGAAGAACGTCGGACGGTACACGACTGAAATGTGAAAAAATAACATCCTCATCATCAGCCGTTATAAGTCCACTGCTGGACAAAGGCTTTTCCCATCTCCTTCCATGATGACCTATCTTCTGCTAACTTCTGCCACGTCTTACCGGCAAACTTTTCTATCTCGTCCCTCCATCTTGTGTCTGGTCTTTTCCTACTGCGTTTATTGTCCTATGGGCACCAGTCGGTTAGTCTCCCCCCCCCCATACACACCTATTGTCGTCTCTTCTTGCTAGGTGACCAGCCCATCTCCATTTTTTGTTGCTTAATTATTTGTATAATATCCTTCACTCTAGTCTTCCCTCTGATCCATGTTGATCTTTTCCTATCTCTTAGAGTTATCCCTAGCATTTATCTTTCCATGGCTTTCTGCGCTATTCTGAGTTGGTTTTCAGCTCGTTTTGTTAATTTCAATATTTTGTATCTGTAAGTCATGGCTGGTATCGTGCAACCGTTGTATACTTTAAGCTTTAAGCACATTGGCAAGATGCTCTTCAGAATGTCTCTGTTCATACAAAATGATTTCCAACCTATCGTTATGCATCGTTTTATTTCGCTGTCATGTTCTTTCTCTAGCTTTATTACCTGTCCTAGGTAAATGTATTCATCAACCTCTTCTAGTGCCTCTCCTTCTATTGTTATGGTCTTTTGGGGGAACAACATAGACCTGGAAAATAATCCCACTATTCCACATATAATAAACAATGAGAAAAGGTTTTTATAAACCACTGTTCTCGGCTTCAGAATTCCTTGTCCCAAAGTAACAAGAAAATGCAAATATTGTATACATTTTTAAAAACTGTCCCATAAGTAACGCCCAATTTGTCCCAAAATTAACGCCAGTTCTATCTAAGAGAAGCAACTATTTAATACAGTAATCCCTTGATAAGTACGGTCTTGACTAATGTGGTTTTGGTTAGTGCCCAAAAGTCTATTGTGACCATCCCTTGATATTTATGGTATAAAATTTGATT
>VCCN01002466.1:322477-341251 GCA_006491835.1 Architeuthis dux
TTCGAAGCCTCATTGCCGTACAACGGACGGAAAGTAACGGTCCAATTTACCATACAGTTACATTGTAAATAGAACCCACCCTCGTAAAACCGTTAAACACCTTTTTTCTAAAAAACTAACAACTTCCAGGAAGATTGTTAGAGTCAAGGTTTCACCACCCTTCCACAAAATTTCAAAGAAATTCATTGAGTACTTTTGGAGATATCGTGTGGACAGACATAGTGATATTATTTGGTGTGGACATATAACTACGACGTAGGGGAGGTAATTCTGCATGAATCCGCCCTTCCACAAAATTTCATTGAAATTCATTGAGGACTTTTGGAGATATCGTGTGGACACACGGAAAGACGGATATACAGAAAGACGCGACCGAATATATATATACCTCTTCAACTTCGTTGGCAGAGGTGGAAAAAAAAACACTGCAAAACTGTGACAGATAAGTAAGTAAGTATATCTGCAGAGATAGGTGCAATAGGTGAGTAGCAAATGTAGCCCTGTGAAAGCGTTCAGGGTAAGAAACTGATCGATAGTTAATTAGATGAATTGGGAGTGGAGTTGAAATATGTACCACAATCTTGGCCAAGTAGGTATGTGATGATTCAAAGTTGGAGTTGTCTCCTGTGAGTGGAACTCTCCACGCTCTTAATCACCCCCCCCCCCCCCGCGTCGTCATGTGCTGGCGATCCAATCAGAAGCACGGAGGCCGGCATATGACGGGCGCCAACTTTGAAATACATCTCCTTTCCTAAGACCAGCATACTGATCAGACGTGTGTGATCGCTCTCTGCCCTGGTTCTTGGACCTCGTGGGTCCGAGAACCATAACCCCAGATAATAAGTCCATTTTCAACCAAAACGTAAGCCCATTCCACCTTTTCACACACACACACACACACACACACACATTACAATCATTGAGAACTCTTAGACACATTTTATTTACAACATCACCAAACCTACACGGAAACAGAAATGAACATTCGTATACGCATACACACATACATAAACATTAACTAAGCCAGTATTTTCCTCGTTTGAATAAATGTTCGTTTCTTTCTAAAGGATTGTCTCTTTCATCTTTCATTTGTTACTTTTTTTATGACCGTACCCTAAGGTAAAGCAAAGCTCTTAAGAGACAACTACAATGGAGTATAAACCCGGTGACGAAGACCCCGTTTCTGTTGCATGCGTCAGCTTAGTGATTCTTGCAAGTCTCAAGTCTGGTCGAGACCAGGACTTTATTGTTACAAGTTTTTATGACCACCCCCAGTTCAGCGAAGGGATACCTCCACCCTAATCACAGCTTATAGTGTACTCAATTAGCTGCTGAGTGCACAGAGAAATGTGTCCTAATGAAGAGTTTTCCACACTCTTCGCTCATACCGGGAATCGAACCAGGGATCATTTGCGTGTGAGGCAGACGTCCGCTTGGATTGCGTGTCTTCCATGGGTACTCCAATAAAAGGAGTATGTATGACCGTCTGCGGATTATGTTTCCTTTCTGTGACTGGGGATTTTTGTAAATTCTTTTTTTTAAAACTCAGTTGTGTGTAAGATCTATTTTTTAGTACGAGAAAGAATGATTGAATTTTTCGTGACCAATATCTTTTTCAAGGTTACTTTTGAAAGAATTTATATTCTCCGATGTGACGGTTGTGTGGCTGAGTTTGTTCCACAGAATGGTCACCCTGGCGTCCATAAAGTACACCCTTGCCCCCTTTCGCTTCCTACACATAGTGTGCAGTGTGTGGATTTGTCCAGTATGTGTTTGTAAGGTTTATGTATGTATATGTTTTTGAGTCAATAAACACGCCGAATCGGCAGCCGCCCCCGTTTAACGAACCCTGTTTCCGGTAACAGAAACGGAAGCCCGGATTTGAGAGCGGGTAGGTCCTCTCTGGTCCAGCCCTGCAAACACGTGTCTTTGTTCCGTGTCTCTTCTTTTCTTAAACACAGCTAAATCGTTGTGAACCAAACGCGTTCAAACTAAACACAGCTAAACAGATATACAAGGAAGGGGATTCGAAAGAATTGCTGACTTTTGGCCCTAAAGCCAGGTTTAGTATCATGATAATATCACGATCTTTTCTTGAATTTGATTTTTCTTTCCTTTCTTTTCATTTTTTTAAAAACCGTCTACCAAAACTGTCAACATAGGTTTCCTCAGTTTTTAAGTGATTCTGGCTGGCTATCTATGTATGTACGTTTGTATGTGTCAGGTGTACAGGTCGCACCAAATGGAGCTAGAGGTCTGAAAATATAAAAGTTTACTTCTTATTATGTCTAGAAAAAAACGCCATAAAACTTGGGGGGGGGGCAATAAGGTTTATGTTAGGGGTCAATTTACAATGTAAGTTTATGCAAAATTGATCCCTTAGTTTGTCTCCGGCAGCGTTCACGTTTGTTTTCGTTATTTTTTTACTACTTATTATATCTAGAAAAAACATTTTTTTAACCACCACCAAAATAAGTTTTAGGGGGGGGGTCAATTTACAATGTAAGTTTATGCTGCATGGGTCCCTTAGTTTGTGTCCGGTGGCGTTCACGCTAGTTTTCTTCTTTTTTTACATTCGGACTTTTTAGTGATCCAACAAAAGGCGAGAGAAGTAACTTATTCGTTGAACACCCCTTTTTTCCAATGTTTTAATTGAATCACCCCCAACACGGCATTCTGCCAAACGACGTTGGTCACGTGATGGTTTTTATTGAGTGACTAACCAGACCTGTTTTTTGGAGGGGCTGGTGGCTAAGTTAGAAGTTAACGGGCTTCATCAAACCGGCAACAACAGCACAACTCTTTTTTTCTACTCTAAATATTTTAACTACACCGAACGACTGTTAATGAAATAGCAACGCTCTTCTTGCATAGTATGTGTGTGTGTGTGTGTGTGTGTGTGTGTGTGTGTGTGTGTGTGTGCAGGGTATACCGAAGGCGGGTTTGGGGGTGCTGCACCATCCAATGTCCTTTCTGTCGGCAAATTTCTTCCCTTATCCGGCCTAGACACCGGCAAATTAGGTGCCTGCACGCCCACTCCTTTGGCAAATTAGAGACCTGCACACACCAATAAAAAAAAAAATTAAAAAAAATTAAAAAAACCATTAGGTACGCTTTTGTTTATGTATGTATGTGTGTGTGTGTGTGTGTGTGTGTGTGTGTGTGTGTGTGTCTACATGTGGTTGTTAAATTGGTCGAAATTGGCGTTCGCGACGGAGGAGGACTCAGTAAACGTGGGTGTAGCTAAAAAAAGGTTGAGAACAAGCTGTGCTTAAAGCAGTCCGTGAATCGCGCTGTAACTGAAACTGAACTGAGGCAGAAGAAAATCCTGTTGAGGATACTGGATACTGACCAGGCGATGAAGAGGAGAACAGATGTAGTGTAGGATGTACACAGTGATGGAAATGGGTTTGGGGGAACTAGGTATACGGCAAGGCTCGGTTAGGGGGAACTAGGTATATGGTAAGGCTGGGTTTTGGGAACTAGTTATACGGTAAGGCGTGGTTTTTGGGAACTAGCTTTACGACAAGGCAATGTTTGGAAACTAGGTATACGGCAAGGCGGTGTTTTGGGAACTAGGTATACGATAAGGCTGTGTTTTGGGAACTAGGTATACGACAAGGCTGGTGGGGGGACTAAGTATACGACAAGGCTGGGGTTTTTTTGGCGGGGTGTTTTGTTTTTTAACTAGGTATACGACAAGGCTGGGTTTTTGGGAACTAGGTATACAACAAGGCTGGGTTTTGGGGAACTAGGTATACGATAAGGCTGGGTTTTGGGAACTAAGTATACGACAAGGCTGGGTTTGAGGAACTAGGTATACGGTAAAGCTGAGTTTTGGGAACTAGGTATAGGACAAGGCTGGGTTTTGGGAACTAGGTATACCACAAGGCTGGGTTTGTGGAACTAGGTATACGACAAGGCTGGGTTTGGGGAACTAGGTATACGACAAGGCTGGGTTTGGGGGAACTAGGTATACGACAAGGCTGGGTTTGGCTGAACTAGGTATACGGCGAGGCTGGGTTTTTGGAACTAAGTATACGGCAATGCTGGGTTTGGGGAACGGTAAGGCTGTATCTAGGAATTATGCTCGGGGATCACCGAGGGATCTATGAATGAAGTGAGTTCTGGAGCACTGTAAACCCCCATGTGTAATTTATTTTTAAAATATGGCCAATTTCGAGGCCGTTTTGAGACGATATAACCTACACTGAAATTGAGATGGAGGTATATACCGCGGGGGCAGATCCAACCTGTTGAGCAGACTGTTTTCCTACATTTGTGTGGGCCGGAGTATTTGACAACTATGTATCAATTAAGATAAATAAACATTTTCGGAGAAATTCTGAGGGTCTTGAAGGTTGTCATGTGTTGAGACGAAAAGATTTAAAACTCGGAAGACACTCAGAAAACAATATAAATAAAACTTTTCGGAAAAATTCTGAGGGTCTTCCAGAAGACCCCGGAAGTGCCCCTGGATCCGGCCCTTGCACTGTGCCCCAGCGTAACCACCCATTTCCACTACTGGATGTTTGGAAGGGGTCGGACTTTATGGTGTGTGGAGAAGCCTGCCATAATAGTCATGTAAAATAATTTCCTGTCCATCGTACGAAACAACGGCTTCGAAGTATTTCGATTACTTCTCTTCGGTGTTGCCAATTTAGATATTTTATATCTAAATTTAGATCTTTTACCAATTTAGGTATTTTATATCTAAATTTAGATCTATAATTTTAAATGAAAGAAAATTTGTTAGTTTAAAAAAAAAAACTATTTTTTATCAAATGTAAATAACTTCGAACAAACCGGTGTCGAAGCAAAATGTGTCCCTTTTGGATTCGACAATTTTTAGGGTGCCTGATGTAAACTTGATCCATTTCTTCAACTGTAGTTAGATAAAAGAGATGCGTAGAGAAAGAAATCGACATTGGAGCACACATTCTAAATTCAATAATTTGTATGCAACAACTTAACCCATTACCTGCGACAGGAGCAGCTCAGTTGTCGTGTTCTAAGTGCAGTGGTACCTTTGATTATACAGGGTGGTGAAAAGTAAGCTGAACTAGCATTCCAAGGGAAATTATGAATCAGCACCACCCATATATGCTGGTTGAGATCTATCCTATTTGACAACAATTAACTCAATAACTGCGACAGGAGCAGCTCAGTTACCCATGCCCACTTATTTTACATGACTATTGTGGCAGGCTGCTCCACACACTATAAAGTCCGGCCCCTTCCAAACATGCACCTTTGGAACGGGCACTGCCCTAGAGGAATAAATGTACAATTCTAATTTCATTTTGTTGGTCAATTTAGACTTCTTTTAATCACCACTACCCACAACACTGGTTTATTGCTGGGTTTAGGTTATTCGTGTGTTTTGACATTTAAATGTATCTAAGTATCTATCTATGTATCCGGACTTCGCCCAGCACTTAACGTTCATAGTAGACATTTGGAATTTTGCGCACACACTCCCTTCAGTGAAATGGTTTTTTGTTTTTTGTTTTTAAATTCCCTTCCAAAATAGGGTTTTAGTGGGGGGGTCAATTTACAATGTAAGTTTATGCCAAATTGATCCCTTAATTTGTGTCCAGCAGCATTCTCACTTGTTTTTTTTTTTAATTTGGACTTTTTAGTGATCACTGCCCACCGCCACTGTTTAATTCACAAGGTAAAACGAAGCATATATAGGTGGCGTTGATTCATAATTTCCCTTGGAATGCTAGTTCGTCTTACGGGTAGGGAAAATGATACTTTTGGGTTTTTTAATCCCCACCCCCATAATAGGTTTTTAGTGGGGTGTTCAGTATGCACTGTAAGTTCATGCTAAATTGGTCACTAATTTGTGCCCGCTTATTTTTTTTGAAAATTCAGAGATTTTTTAGTGATCACAGCCCAACAAAAGGTGAAAGAAGTAACGTATTCATTGATCACCCCTTTTCCTAACTTTTTAATTGATCACCCCCAACACAGCATATATGGGTGGTGGTGATTCATAATTTCCCTTGGAATGCTAGTTTGTTATTTAGAATCAAACACAAATTGTTCACAGTTTTAAGTGTACATCCACATTCACACTCAAAAATAATTATATATAGAAACATTGAAACTTGAAAAGATTTAACCCATTCACTGTTGCAGAAGCAGTTGCCGTGTTCTAAATGCATGCCTAATGAAACGGGTTCGAACCTGCATCCAGGTTAAAGGAAATCACTTTCAACATCTATTGTAAAGTTAAAATGTATGTGTGCAAAATTTCAAATTTCTAATACGAACAGTTAGGTCTGGGCGAAGTCCGGATACATAGATACATATAAATGTCAGAACACATGAATAACTTAAACCCTGCAACAGTGTTTAAACCGGTCTGTTGTGGGTGGTGGTGAATAAATGTATGTGTAATTAGCTTCTTTTAATCACCACTACCCACAACAGACCGGTTTAAATACTGTTGCAGGGTTTAAGTTATTCATGTGTTCTGACATTTATATGTATCTATGTATCCGGACTTCGCCCAGCCCTAACCGTTCGTATTAGAAACTTGAAATTTTGCACACACACTCCCCTCAATGAGTAGCGGAAAATGTTTTGTATTTTTTTGAAGATTCCTCCCAAAATAGGTTTTTAGTGGGTGGGGGGTTCAATTTACAATGTAAGTTTATGCCAAATTGATCCCTTAGTTTGTGTCCACCAGCATTCTCACTTGTTTGTTTTTTTAAAAAATTTGGACTATTTAGTGATCACAGCCCACCACCACTGCTTAATTTACAAGGTAAAAGCTATTATTTATTAACCCATTACCTGCGACAGGAACAGATCAGTTGGTGTAATTAGCGGTGGTAACTATGATTATACAGGGTGCAAAATAAGCTAAACAGTTTGTTTTCTCTGTAAACAATGGACCCTTCCACTTGAAGTTATGGACAGTGAAACATAGCGACAAGCAGAACTAGAAAGCACCCAGAGAGTGCATACCTCTGCCAACGTCATTGTCAGGGGAAGTAATTGTGCATGGATCCGCCCCAAAATGTAATCACTTCTTCCATGACCCATTGCTCACCCCTCCACAAACTTTCATTGAAATTCATTCAGAACCTTTTGAAAATACCGTGTGGACAGACCTGAAATGTTGGCGATATTATATGGAATAGACATATAATTACGACGTAGAGGAGGTAATTGTGGATGGATCCACCCCAAAATTGAATCATTTCTTCTATGGCCTATATACGAATGTCACCTTTTGACATCAACAGTTCAATAGACCCTTCTCGGCGTTTATCGGCCCCTTGGATAGTCAAAACTGTGATGACAAACAAGATATATAAAAGACAACCTACCTTTTTTTTTCTATGTGGAAACATGTAATCAGTCCGTTCTTTCAGTTCATCTGTTTCATCTTAAGTATTAGCATTGGTTAGTGGCTCTAGTACTGGTTAGTAGTTGAGACAATAGGGAAGGAAAATAGAATAGAGTGTGGTTAGCATTTAGAAGATATAGCTGATCTTTTGATATGGCCTGATTTAGGAGACGCCAAATAGGTGCCACCAGTCTTGTCCACGACTTGACTCTGACTGGTGATTTTTACCTAAAAGCGTGGCAAATCCGAGACGCTGAGGTTGACGCCAGGCTCAACTGTCTAGACAAGCAGGGAGTGCTTCTAAAAATAGCACAAGCCAACTACTGTCGTCCAGACTTTATGACACCATCGATCCCCAGGGGTCGATATCGCCTGCTTTGGCGACATCTGGTTTGTATCAAAGGCTTTCTTAAGTTTTCTATGAACATTTTTGCAAAATAATTCATACACAGAGATTGAAACTATTTTGATAGTTATTTCGCAGAGGATTGATTGAAAGGCATCTTTTAAAGAAATTGATACAAATTATAGTGAACACATGTGAGTGATCGTATTCATTTTAAATATTTAGAAACCTGGGCAAGGCCAGGTACTTCTAATAGTATATGTATATATATAGTATTACTTTATGTGAAACCAGCTGTACCGCTTGTAATGAACCATTAAAATTGATTTATCTGTCTCTCTCTTTCTCTCTCGCTCTAATATGAATGCAATGTTTGTAATTAATGGAGGATATGAATTCGGGTGACAATAACATGTTTATTATCACGAGGATAACTCTTTATGCATTTCGTCGCAGCAAGCTACGTCTTCAGAAGAAGATTGAACATAGCAGAGTCCTGCCTTTATCCATGTGGCATGCAGTGAATGAGCCTAGATGTGTTTTGTGTAGTACTGTGGTCACTCATATGGTGTGTGGTGAATAAGATTGGGTGTGTTGTGTATTATATGCCAAAGATCTCTGGTATGTTAAAGAGAGAGTGACTTTTCTTGGAGGGGGTCAGTGTGTCGGTTTTGGGGTGGGTGGCGTTGGGGGTGTTAGGAGGTGGCTGCTCTGGTGGGGGCAGTTTCTAACTGGGCTGGCTAGTGTTGATAAGGGGTGATTTATGGCTGATGTGAGTTTGTGGGTGGGTGTGTGTGTATCACTAAGAGGTGTGTGTGTAGCAGGGTATGTGTGTGCTTATATGCGTATGTTGGTGGGTGTCTATTGGTGTGTGGGTAAACAGTGTATGTGTGTGTGTGTGTGTGTGTGTGGTGTGGTGTGGTGTGACCTGTGTGGGTGTATGTGTGTTACTGAGAGGTGCGTGTGTGACAGGGTAGGTGTATGCTTGTATACGTGTGTGGGTGGGTGTCTATTGGTGTGTGGATGATAGTGTGTGTGTGTATGTATGTGATGCATGTACTTATATACGTATGTGGGTGGGTGTCTATTGGTGTGTGGTGTGACCTGTGTGGGTAGGTGTATGTGTATCAATGTGAGGTGTGTGTGTGTGTGGCAGGGTGGTTATATGCTTCTATAAGTATGTGGGTGGGTGTCTAGTGGTGTGTGGATGACAGTGTGTGTGTGTGTGGGGGGGTGACCTGTGTTCTATCCGTTGTCTAACCACATCCACCATTATGTCGGATTCCCTAACATCCATACAACAAACATATATATATATTGTATTTGGGCAGTAATCCGTCATTAATGCAAGGAAAACCTTTTTATCTTTTTGGTTAATTTTTATGTTTACGCACAAGAGAATGTATGTTAGGATTCAAATTATATAAATAACGTCCAAACGATATATCGGAACGAACGCTTTAGACTGTGCGTTCAGTCATTTTCAAGTTCGTGGAATCTTATTGTTTGTACGATTTTGAATAGTGCCAAAATTAATAGCGTTGGTTATATATATATAAAATTAACCATAAATCGTTACTTTCTTTTCTTTTTTTGTGTTGGAAATTGGATCAAGAGTTAACAACAAAAGATTTACGTTTGAATAAATAAAATTTTCAAGTGTGTATAATTTGTAGAAGGACAATTTGTGTAGATAGATAGTGTGATGACTTGGGCTTCGAAGGAAGTCACGAAGTCAATGTATATGAAAAAGAAGCTACCTTTTTCTATGTAGAAATACAAGGCGATCAGTCACGTTCTTCAGTTGTCTGTTTCTTCTTGAGTATTAGCTTTAGTTAGTGGCTTTTAGAACTGGTTAGTAATTGAGAAGACAGAGAGGAAAAATAGAATATAGCGTTGTTAGCATTTAGAAGATTCAGTTGATTTTAGATCTGCTGATTTAAGAGACGCCGAAATAAGTGTGACTAGCTTCGGTGACAAGTTGAATTCGGACTCATGAGTATTACCTAAAAGCGCGGCAAACCCGGGACGCTGAGGTTGACACCAAGGTCAAGTGTCTAGACAACAAGAACTTCTTCTAAAAATAACACAAGCCGACTCCTGTTGTCCAGAGGTCATGACAGATATTTACTAAGCTTAGCTTGGCACATGGCCGGTATAGCGGATCAGCTCGGGGGGAGCTAGCTAACTACGGCCGTGAATAGCTCGAAACGAAATTGGCTGACCATCGCCCTCCGTTGGCTACCCGGTTCGCACAAGATTATAATGGTTACTTTACAGCAGTTTTGGTTAGAGGTTTTACCATGGTGTATTAGACTAAGTGGCTATGTCTTTCAATATTTTTTCCCGTATATATCTGCAGTCTTAATTCTATGTTCAGAGCGTAACGAAATGCACTCTGTGTTCGTGTGTTCGCGGGCGTACGTGACCAAAAGCCCATATCAGATTACCAGGGCGTACGTGACAAGGGGCCCATATCAGATTACCGGAGTGCTTTTTAAAGGGCCGTTATTTTCAAAACAGGGGCAGTTTAGATCTGAATCCCAGTAGCGACGGGTATGACTAAGATAGGATTTGGCTCCCCTGCCCGTTAGGGGTGAGGGAGGAGAGAGCAGGTTAGAAGCAGTTGGGGGCAGTTTAGAATCCGACGGACGGGCAACGGGTCGGTGGGCAAAGAAGTTCCCTCTTTCACCCGGACGGGTGAAGGCAGGAGGAAAGAGGAGGAAGAAGCCCTGATTTTTTAATTACTACCATGATTAGTAGTAATTCAGCAAAGTGACGACTCGTGTAGAATAGAAACTGAAACAGAATTCGATGCCTCAAAGTGATCCGCGAACCAGCCCGGAAAAGAAGCTATAACGACGGAATAAAGAGAACCCAGATTTTAAAATGAAGATCCTGAATTTTGTCGTCTTTCTCTCCCGCCACGTGGGCGAGCCTTTTCTCCGAATTTATTTCCCTCCACAGAAATGTCAGAACCCGTCAACCCGCAGACCCGAAACGAGACGTCATCATCTTCTTCTCTCATCTCTCCCTCATATCGACGGCCAAAGATACACAGATCGGTATAATACTACAAGGGGCGTAGCTAGAGATTTGGGGGCCCGGGGGCTTGGCTCCTTTGGGGCCCCTTCCGACATTTAGCGTTCCTGTAATGGTTATATATGTATATAATAATGTCTATATATGTATGTATTAATGTTTACGCTTAATAATAAATAAACACGCATAAGCAAGCTCCCAGCAGCCCCCATTCCGTTTCCGGTCCCCAAAACGCGGACCGGAAGTGAGAACGGGGAAGGCACTTCTACTTCACAGGTAATAGCGCTGGACACACGTGTCTTTGTTCCGTCCCTCCGCTTCTTTTCTAAGCACCGCTAAATACAGTTATGAACCAAACGCGTTCAACCTAAACACAGCTAAAAATAGAAAGGAACAAACGAACAAACAACAAAGGCACTAATATCAGATAACGTTAAGGTTCCCAGCCTGGAGGCCGCGGACCCCTGATGGTCCACAAAGGTATTACTGGGAACAGGGCCTGATTAACCTATACCAGGGCTCCTATGCTATTAGCAATATACAGCCCCCATCTTGAACCATCCTTCTCCCCATCCACGTTTCGTGTATAATTTTAAGTAATGCGATCTGTCAATCGTGTGAATAAGAGATATTTGTTAAGACATTTTTATTAAGTTTTAAGATATTATTAACAATATCTTAACAATTATAGTGAGCGCTCAGACCTCACACCAGGGAATGTTCTTATTTTGACAGCTTTATTGTTTAATTCATTTTCCCTGTAGTAGTAGTGATACATTTCTAAATTGCTGTCGCGTAGTTTGCGTATAGGCTGATAATCCGGCTATGGTCCGGTCAAAAATAGAATTAAGAAAAATATGAATATCCCAGAATGTTTCCGGGCCCCTTTTAGCTACGGACCCCTAGGCCTATAAGGCCTACTCAGCCTTATAGTATAATCCGGCCCTGACTGGGGGTCCGTGGGCTAGTAGCGGATATAAAACGAAAATTATTAAAGGCGATGCCGTAGTTAGAGATGTGAGGTTCGGGGGCGGGGGGCTTCGCTCTTTGAGGGGTCCCCTCCAACATTTAGTGAGACTTATTGTATAATGTTAGTAGAAATGCATTAGATGAACTACTATTCATAAAGCTTTTAGGGCTCCCTCCTCCACGGGGATGATTTTAAGCCCCCACCCCAGTTACGCCCCTGCCTATGTTACTATGGGAATTTATTGTTTTACACTACAGTATAAACGATTAGCAGATTATTATTTCTTTGTTACAGAAAATTGTCATTTGTGTCAATGCCGCATTGTTCGTCTTCAGTAAATCGACTGGTGTCGTCTGCTTTCGAACGGACGTGGTCGGCCATTGCATCATCGTCTGAAAAATTGCCAAGACAGAAAACAAAACAAACTAGCATTCCAAGGGAAATTATGAATCAACGCCACCCATATATGCTGTGTTGGGGTGATCAATTAAAAGGTTGGGCTGTGATCACTAAAGAATGTCTAAATTTTCAAAAAACAAGCGGGCACAAACTAGTGACCAATTTAGCATAAGCTTACATTGAAAATTGAACACCCTCACTAAAACCCTATTTAGGGAGGGAATTTTCAAAAAACAAAAAAAGCATTTCCCCTACTTATTGAGAGGGGTGTGTGTACAACATTTCAAGTTTCTACTATGAACGGTTAGTGCTGGACAAAATCCAGATGGCTAGATAGATAGATAAAATTGAACCCCTCACTAAAGATCGATTTGGGGTGGGGGATTTTCATAAAACAAAACAAAAAAATAATTTTCCCTACTCATTGGGCAAAGTCCAAATGAATAGATAGATAAAAATTGAACCCCCTCTAAAAACCTATTTGGGGGGGGGGGGTTTCATAAAACAAAAGAAAGAAATTTTCCCTACTCATTGAGGGGAGTGTATGTACAAAATTTCAAGTTTCTACAAAGTCCGGCTACATAGATAAATAGATACATACATAGATACATATAAATGTGTGAACACATGAATAACCTAAACCTTTGGTAGCGGTGATTCACAAATAACAACTGGTTACTTGAACCGTAACTAAGTTCACTGTCTGTTGCTCAACAGACAACTTGCATGTTCACTCCTGTTTACAAATTGGCTTCCGACCTCTCGTCCCTAGCACCTGGCTCATTCACAATACTCCTCTCGCAAAAGCGAGACTTAAGCAGAAAACAAAACAAACAAATTAAGAAATCCAAACTAACAAAGAATGTCGTCTGCAAAGAAATCACTGGTTAATATGAAAAGAATTTGTTCTTGTTACGGTAGAAAAACAAAGTAAACTCCAGACTCGGAGTAGAGTTTAACAAAATCACATCTGTGCACTGAAAGGTACGTTTTTTAAAATCTCACTATTAAAGTGAACCATACATTGAATACGAAAAGTCTTTATGATAATTTAGTCACAATGCAATGCATTTCTATAATAAATTGCTTGCCATTGGAGTCTAGTGTTTTTGATTATGCACTACTGTAGAAAGCTTTTGTAGTACGTGTCTATAGGACAAGAACAAACGCTGTTCAAAACCTGCGACGTTGTTTACACAAAAAATTGAAAAAATCTAAGTAAATAGCATAATGCATATGCCTATTGACTGAAGACAATGATCATTCAAATTAACACGATGTCATTAAAGTGCTGTTGTCTTAGGGTTGTACTCAGTGAGATCAGATGAGTGAGATGATTCTAGACGCTTCGGCAGTGGCGGGTTAACCATTAGGCTGCGTAGGCTATGAGCGTCAAATTTTCTTTCGGACCAAATTGAAAAATGTTGAAAGCATCCATAGAGAGAGGGGCGAAGGGGAGGGAAGAAGGAGGGTGTGCGAAGAGGAAAGTCGCCAGGTCCACGAGAGTCGAATTTACTTTCTTTCAGATCAAATTGAAAAAGGTTGAAAGCTACTTGTTGCTTGCGAAAACGGGTTAGGTACTTTAATGAGGGAGTTGGAAAAGAAAGAAGCCGCCTGCTGCTTGCAAAACCGAAAAGAAAGGGGAAGGGGGGGATGAAGAAAGTCGCCAGGTCTATGAGAGCCAAATTCACTTTCTTTCAGACCCAATTTCACTTCAGTCAAACACTCAAATTCTATAATATTGTTAAAATTATTATGAAATTTTGTATTTTTGATGAATTATTAAATTTTCAATGAAATTCAGTAATTCTTTTCAATAATGTCAGAAACAAATGTCAAAAATTGTGTAAACAACGTCGCAGGTTTTGAACAGCATTTGTTCTTGTCCTATAGACACGTACTACAAAAGCTTTCTACAGTAGTGCATAATCAAAAACACTAGACTCCAATGGCAAGCAATTTATTATAGAAATGCATTGCATTGTGACTAAATTATCCTAAAGACTTTTCGTATTCAATGTATGGTTCACTTTAATAGTGAGATTTTAAAAAACGTACCTTTCAGTGCACAGATGTGATTTTGTTAAACTCTACTCCGAGTCTGGAGTTTACTTTGTTTTTCTACCGTAACAAGAACAAAAATAAGAACAAGAACAATCCTCACCAAATTTTCCGAGTCTGGAGTTTACTTTGTTTTTCTACCATAACAAGAAGGAGAACAATCCTCACAAGATTTAGGGGAGTAAACTCTTCACTGTTTGTCTCTCCCGTCACGTTAAACCAAACCGACGTATAAAATCAACATTTCCCTACAGTGATTGGAAATCACGACCAAATGATCCGTAGGCGGCTCTCTAACCGCCTGAGCTAAACTGACAAGTCTTACATATGTAGCAGACTCATACGTATTTTTGCACTCGCGCATATGGTCAGCAAGTGGAAACCACTTGACATCCAGATTGTTATTCCAAGAAATAAAGCTATTTCGCCTTTTAGATAACCAATTTTCAGGACATAAAAAATCCGTACTCGACTCGAATTTAATACGCTTTGTAGACAACAAGTCTGGCCAAATCATGTATCTTGTTACCTCACATTTCATCTTGGATTCTTGATGATACACAGTTCAACACACCACAATTTTGACCAGCCACACACCACCACTCACCTCTTACTATAAGAAGACCCAGCATATCTTCATCTTTGTTCAGTCCATCCAGATTTGTTTGCCTAAACAAATCTATGGCTGTTCCGAATTTAGATTACGTACGTACCCATTCATACATACACACACTGTCTTCCTTGACATCTTCAACAAACTACAGACACTTTTACTAAGTAGTATACGAACACTTTAAAATGCATTCTCTTTTCTTCTTAGCTGAGAACTACTTTTTGTTATTATCTTCTGTAATAAATATCTTATTATTATCATTGCAGATTATTTGTATTTCTTTAATCTCATTTAATTTGTTACAATGTGCAAACTGCATGTATTTAATCCCTTTCACTACTGCAGAAAGAGACAGAGAAAGGAAGATCTCTCTTATGCGTATCGTTAACATTACCCTCTTTCTTTCTCTAGTCTCATCAGCGCATTAGCTTTACTTACAGGCAGTCAGACCCTTAAGGCTGCTATAGGCACTATTATTACTGCTGCTACATATAGCTCCACTGTTAGAGATTACTACGCTTCTTGCTCTCATATTTGTTATTGTTTTTACGATAACTCTTATTGGAGTCAGATACTTTTCAAATACGTATAAATAAATACATTTAAAAAAATTATATATACAATACGAACGTTGCAGTAATCATCTTCAGTCGTAATAGAAGTAGGAGTGGAGTTTGACCCTGCAGCAGCCAGGCTTGTTCATTTAAGAACTACACAACACAACCACACAAAAAAGGACTAAAATGTTGAATGTTGCAATATTATACATTTTTCTCAATTTTCATTTTGTTCTTTACAGTGGCGTACCAAGGTGGTGTCGGGGGAGGTGGCCAGCCCCGAGTGACACCATCAGATGGCAGTGTTGCCAACTCAAAAAATATTTTCGCGCTAGTTTGACTGCCAAAAAGCGCTAAATTGCTAAAAACCACCAAAAAGACGCTAAAAATAGCCAGAAAATGGCCCAAAATGTTTTAGGCGAAAACGCGCTGATTTAGCGCGTTTTGCACTGCCAAAACAAGAAACGCGCTAAGTCTAGCGCGAAACGCGCTAAATTGGCAACACCATCAGAGGAGGTGACACCTAAAAAATGTCCATATATGTAGTAGCGTGGTAATTCTTTTTTGAATTTTCTAATGAAATATCTGTCTGTCCACACGATATCTCGGAAAGTACTCAATGGATTTCAATTAAATTTTGTGAAAAGGTTGGCAATGGACTATAAAAGAGGCGGATCCATGCACAATTATTTTTCTGACAATACCAGAGGTATGCTCTCTCTGGGTGCTTTATAGTTTTATTGTATAGTTTTTTTAAAGATACTGAATAAAAACATTTTCATGGTACCCATACTTATTTTCTTCATAGTCAGAACTTAAAGATTGAAAACTAAAGAAGAATAGGATTATTAGTAAATGTAGGCTTATGCCATCACATCCAATAATATGGAAGAATCATGATGTATAATGAATAATATTAGTACAAAAAGATCACCAAAATTCTAGATATCCTGGGAAGAGAGCTAGTTATGTAGGGGGGTGACACCATAAGTTCCCGCCACTGGCCCGCCACTGGTTCTCTATTATTATAGCGAGTGCCGATAAATCAGAAGTAATCGTGTCAGCAAAAGAACCATTCGAAAGACTAAGAACCTATATCGGTTTAACTATTTAAAGACTAACCTATTGAGGTGCTTAATGCCTGGATTTTTAATGGGGTTTTAAAAAAAGGGCGAAAACGTATTAATTTTTAATCTGTATTATTATTATTGGATGAAGTAATTGTAAGACATTGTTTTAATTAAATCTGACTAGTTTTTACCTTCATCTTAATTCGTTATTCGTTGCCGTAGAAACAATGGCCCGAATTGAAAGTTGTATATAAAAACAACTGAAATTAAGATGGAGGTAAAAACTAGTCAAATTTAATTAAAATAATGTGTTACAATTACTTCATCCAATAATAATAATTAAGATTATATTAAGATTACTAGTTCTCATACGTGAAAACAAAACAAATATGGCGCCGAGAGTCGTATGTAAGGAGTGAGTTTAAAAGTGTGATTCAGCCTACGCGAATCCATGAAGTGTTCGTGGCCGATTGGTAAAAGCAGCTAGGCGTAAACTAGACTCCCTCTGGCAATGACAGTGTGAGTTCGATTCTCACCGAGGGCTTATTCTTTATTATCCGACCGCGCTGTTATTCGTTGCCGTTGAAACAACAGCCCGAATTGAAAGTTGTATATAAAAACAACCAAAATTAAAATGAAGGTAAAAACTAGTCAGATTTAATTAAAATAAAGTATTAATTTTTGTCTAATGGTTAAAGAAAACTATTCTTTTATTAAACAAAGTTTTTCCATATTTAGAAGAACCAAAATCATGACAGGATACATTCGCCCATTAAACATTTATCCTGGGACAGATGAAAAGGACGGAATTAGCAGATCACCAAGCCTACATGTATTTTCTGTTCAGTCATGCAATACAAACTAATTTCTGCGTGGGCTTTCTACTATGATGACATCATTGTCTGCGATTGTAAAATCCGGAAAAATCCTATTTATTTCATTTTTTGCGACCCATACGCCCGAGGGCTTCCCACGCAAAAGTACACATATACCTTTATTAGTGCGGTTAATTTGTTCCAAGGTTTTCCGCACTATTCAAAACTGAACTGTTTAAAGTCTTATAATTTAATGTGTTTGTTTTTTCAGCTCATACTTAGTTACATTAGTTTGTACAGCAATAGCTTAACCGTACTACATCAAAACCTACACTAATCAAAACTGCACTGTTCAAGGTCTTATTATAATTTAATGTGTTTTTTCCCAGCTTATACTTAGTTACTTTAATTTGTACAGCAATACCATAACCGTACTACATCAAAACCCTCACTAATCAAAACTGCACTGTTTACGGTCTTATTATAATTTAATGTGTTTTTTTTCCAGCTTAGTTACATTAATTTGTAGAGCAATACCTTAACCGTATTACTTCAAAACCCACACTCATAAAAACCGTACTATTCAAGGTATTCCTGTATTGAAGACGTCAAACCTCGGGATATATATGTACCAGGAGTCTCAAAATGATTAAATCAGTGTTTCTCAACCCTTTTCAGCCCAACGCCCCTTAGGGCACCTAGCTATATGTCAACGCCCCCTGTAGTTTAAATATGACACGTACTTTTGGTATCGTGTCATTATAAAGAAAAACATCAACATTCAGTTCAAAGGTTTTATTAAAGAAAATGTTATAGTAAGTATATCAATGAATTTCTAATGGGTGCTCATTATCAAATCAATTGTGGCTGCAAGGCAATTTAAAAGGTTTATTAAAAAGTAAATTACTTAAAAGAGTACATACAACATACATTTTTACTACTAGTGTAACTTGCCAGTTACTTGTATAGAAGAAATGATTGGCGAAGTAAGCATTTAATAAATGCCTAATGCTAATTCCTTCTCGTTTGTAAGCAGATACTACTAAACAACCGCCATGTGTACATCAGAATCATAGACAGTTATGGAATCTCTGCAACGCCCCCTCTGGAAGCTTAGCCCCCTTAGTCACCTCAATGCCCCCCTTGAAAACAAAAACGCCCCCCCCCCAGGGAGGGGGGGCTGCGCCCACGTTGAGAACTACTATGTTAAAGCTATCGGCAAAAGTATGTATTCAAAATACCCACCGATATACAAATAGATACGTATAGATTAAGACAAAATTCAAACAAAATAGGAGCAGAGCCGGCCCTAGGTACCGGAAACACGGGTAGGCGCCCAGGGTGCCAAGTGCTAGGGGCGCATGTGTCTGAGACAGTAGGATTTTCCGTCCCCAGTACCGTACTCTTTATGCTGTTTGCTTAGCAGAGAGGCATTGAGTACCATTTTAAAAGTTTTAAGTATGACTCGACCATGGATTGAACCCACGACCCACCGAACCGGGGGCAAGCACTCTACCACTAATCGGTACATTAAT
>VCCN01002466.1:401918-416530 GCA_006491835.1 Architeuthis dux
AAGAATTGGTCTGCATTTGTGCTGACCTAAGATTTAAAAAAAAAAATTTCATGGAAATAACTATTGAATATTATAGAGTACTATCCCTATCTATCACTTATTCAGATTCTGTTTATCTGAAATGATGCGTTATAGCCAGTGGTATTGAATTAAAGTACCTCTAAAATGTGCTAACTTAAGGAATGCAAAGAAAAGTCAGGGTGATTTGCAGCTGAATAATAATGGTGTGGGGCCTGCTTCCTGCTCACCTCCTAGCTATATTATAATGACCGATTTGTCAAGGAAGATAATTATTAAATGCTAATTGCAAATAATCTGGGTTCATTCTGGTCATATCTGCTTGTACTAATTTTCCCTCAACAAGTCAGTGTTGTCTAGTCTAAACCTATACATGAATTATCTTTATACTATTATGGTGGAATAAATACCCATGTTCTTATTAATGTGTGTTGAAGAAAGTATGCTGACAAGAGGTAAATAAAATTAATTAAAAAATATTCTCAATAAATATTTGTATTAATATATTAATGACAGAAAGCCAACAAATAATGAGTGTGGGGAATTAGATGACATACTTCCATCTCATTTTTGTTTTTCTCAATCATTGATTAATTTCTTTTCTTTCTCTTATATAAAACTTAAAGAGCTGGCCAGAAAAAATGGCTAAAAATCCATCCCGGCCTGGCATTAAATTTAATAGTAATACTACTTTCCTTAAGCTTTCTTTTTATGCGTGGTTTAGAATTAGACACTAATGTATTTTTTACTAGAAGGGGCTACAAGTGACTAAGAGGTCACTCATATACGGTAGTAGATTAAATATCAGAAAATTCAGCAATGTTTAACAACTTAACCGTCCAAAAAGATTGTATCATAAGGACTGATTTGGCCAATCACTGCTCAAGTAGATAACATTTATTTTTGTAGTAAAAAAACGATTATTTTATTAGATGAAGTATTGTAAACAATTTTTAATTTTTGACTATTCCAAGGGAAATTAGGAATCACTGCCACCCATATATACTGTGTTGGTGATCAATTAAAGTTGGGCTGTGATCACTAAAAAATGTCTGCTTTTTCAAAGAACAAGTGGGCATAAACTAGTGACCAATTTAGCATAAGCTTTGATTGAAAATTGAACCCCCTCCCCCTAAACCCTATTTTAGATGGGAATTTAAAAAAAAAACAAAGCCTTTTTCGCTTATTGAGGGAGTATGTGTAGAAAATTTCAAGTTTCTACTATGAATGGTTAAGGCTGGGACGAAGTCTGGCTACATAGATACATATAAATGTGGGGACACGTGAATAACTTAAACTTGGTGGCAGTGATTAATAATCATTTTTTACTAAAACTCAGTCATATTGGCCTTAGTACAAAAGTAAAAAAAAAATGTTAGCTTTAGTGATCTGTCAAATTAGTCCTTATGATGCAATTCTTTAAGTCGTTAAACATTGCTGAATATTCTTTTTTAATAGTGGTGGGACTACAGAATATATTACCAGAGTATGTAGTGCTATCAACAGATGTAAATGATTTTAAAAAGAATTGTTTTACACCACTGCAAATATTTAAGGGCCTAGATATTGTGTAAATATGATTGTGTGCTTGTATATACAATTTGTATACGTTCTCACACTAAAATGTTCTAAAGATAGAAAAATTGTTTACTTTTAAAGATTGATGTGTATTTTAACCACTTTTGTTTGTTCTTTATACTGAGTAAAATTTACACGTGAACAGTTATTTGCTAAGCATAGCTTAGTTCTGGCACAAGGTCACATATAAGAGACACTTAGTGAAGATCACTTAGTTGTAATGATCTGCAAGACCAGCTTGTTGACCATTACACCATGATGAGGCACTGAACTTGAGATTAATATTTCATGTTGTATAGCCATCTTGGACTTGGAGAAAAGGGAAGACTCAAAACTTGGTTTACAAAAATGATATATATTTATTGCATAAGATACATCATGCCGTGGTGGTGAATGAACAGTGGGAGAGAGATAATGAGCCGACAGACTGTTCTTACAGGGAAATTGGTCTTGTCTTCCCAGACCTAGTCGCTCTTTAGCTTAGGCGTTCTGTTTCTCTGCCTAATGAGGATGCCTGTGCCCCTTTTATGGGGTTCAAACACCCATGCTGGTTTTTCAGTCACCACCTGCAAGTTCAGTTCATGACTTTTGAACACCTGGTCCCTGACACCTGCAGTTTGGGTCTTGGTCGATATCCTGTTATAACTTTCAACACCTGTGGAGGTCAAATCTGTGACCCCACGCCTGCCTAAATATCCAACCGTTAGATCAATAAGTAAATTATTTTTGTGAATAAAAATGTTGACAAAACTCTTTAACTTTTTTCTCTCATATGTCCCCTAGTAAACTGTTGAAATGTTATGATATACTACTACGAAAAGGTTATTTCAGGGCCAAACACCTGTGCGGAAATGGAAGTGACCCGGTCACCTTAGCATATGCGTAGGTGTCCCGGAAACGACACCAGCGTGGGCATTTGAAACTCCATAAAGCTCAGAGGACTCAGCCAGAGAGGCAGACCGCCTAAGCCGGGCTGGAAGGTACGAGACCGCTGTCCCTGCTGAGGACAGACTGACAGTTCTCCTTATCTCTCTCCCACTCTTCATTCTCTGGCTGACAAAGTGTATGCTATGAAATAAAAAAGTCTCATATTTTTACAAACAAGTTTTTCGATTCATCCTATTTGATTGTCCAAGTTCATGATTCTCCTCCCGAGGACGAAGGCACTATACAACAATGTGACCAATCAAGTGATCAGATAAAATGGCTTAAAATTGTTTCAACCAAAACATTTAAGGTCAAAGTAATTTCCTCTGAAGTCTTGCTATTAGCTGACATCAATAAAAATCAATTGGGGGCACCATTTATTACAGGCATTATTTTGTCATGCAACAAAACAATTTTTCCATCTAGTAGTAGTCAGTTTTTTGGGCGAAAATGTCGCAGTAACGCTAATTTTCCCCTGTTTCTCAAGTGTTCATTCTCCATAATGTTGACTAAATACAGAACTGTTATGCATGCCATAATAATGTCCAATTCTGAATCTGTTGGTGTCTTATTTGTCACTGTTTGACTTAAAAGGAATTTTACTGTGAATTTTCAATTTAATGTGTTTACAGTGACCAAACTACACTGTGACAGTTTTTTACTGTGGTCGAAATAAAAGGTATCTATAAATAAATGATTGTTGACACCTCCTCTTTCGATGTATGTCTTTGGAACCAATATCACCTAGTAGAAAAATGTTCATTTTCTTATAAAATTTAAGCAAGTACAAAATGTCTACCTTTAAAAAAAAAATGATGGCTTTTCAGTTTTATAGGGTGTTGAAAAGGCCATTTTTTTTTTTTTTTTTTTTTTTTTTTTGTAAGTGTTCAATTTGCTGCGAGTCCACAAATGAATAATCATAATTAGTGAACTAATAGGAGTAGAGTGGCAAATGAGGTATCAAAATGTTCAGAATGACAAGGCCTATAAGGCGGAAACAGGCACCAGATGTATAAGATCTTCCTGTTACCCCTTATAGGTCTTGTTATTTTGAACATTTTGAACTCTCATTTGTCTCTACTCCTATTAGTTCACTAATTATGATTATTCATTTGCGGACTTGCGGCAAATTGAACACTTACAAAAAATGGCCTTTTTAACACCCTATAAAACTGAAAAGCCATGATTTTTTTAATATGTAGACATTGTGTACTTGCTTAAATTTTATACGAAACTGAAGAACATTTTTCTACTAGGTGATATTGGTTCCAAAGACATCGAAAGAGGTGTCGGCAATCATTTATTTAGACACCTTTTATTTCGACCAGTAAAAAACCGTCAGTGTAGTTTAGGCACTGTAAACACATTAAATTGAAAATTCGCTGTAAAATTCCTTCTAAGTCAAATGGTGACAAATAAGACACCAACAGATTCAGAATTGGACAGTCTTTATTATGGCATGCATAACAGTTTTGTATTAGTCAATATTATGGAGAATGAACACTTGAGAAATTAGCGTTACTGCAACATTTTCACCCCAAAAACTGACTTTGGACTACCTAGTTCTAATGGAGATAACATTTTTTTTATTCTGACTGTAGCTAATAATTTCCTTTTAGGTCAGTAATGGTAGTGAATTTGCTCAATACAACATAAAAAATTACTTCTGAAAATGTTTCCATTGTTAAAATTTGATGTTTGTTTATTATGCCTATTTGGGAATCTCCAATTATATACAGGGTGTCCCTAAAGTCTGGACACATAGGCAAAATGCATGTTTTTAATAAAAAAAAATTTGACCATTTTATTTAATTAAAATATTAATAAATAACATCAATGTGTTTTCCACCATTTGTGATGCAAATTTCAATGCACTCTGCGAAATTCACATGAACCCAATGCATTAACTCCACATTTCCGTCAATTTGAGCACATTCATTTATGATGCGTTCCCTCAGGTGTCTTGTATCTTTAATTTTCATTGAGTACATCTGGGAAGTACCAGTTCAATCCTTTCTTCTTTTGACAAACTCATATTTAATCTGTGGGGCAAAAAAAATATAGTGATATTTCATGTGTCCAGATTTTAGGGACACCCTCTACAATATTTAAACATCAATTTTTAAAATAAACAGGCAAACTCTGTTCCTACTTGCGTAATTCTACTATAAATTTTGGAGGTATGTAAAACTTTTCAGTTTAGTGCAAGTGGTAACGCACCAGACTAGAAATTGCTTGATTGCGAGTTCAAATCTCTATAGAGAAATGTGGATTTTATGTCAGTTTACTTCCCTATTTTTGGTGAAGATTGTTCTTGTTACATAGGAATGTAAAGTCAACTCTGACTTTGTCCTGGAGTTTGACAATATAAAATTCATAAAAACACTTAAATTTACATAAATTGTAAATATTGTTCATATTTATCACAATATACAGATGAAATTCTCATTAGACGGATCCAAAATATGTCCTTGTAAGCTTATGCTCCTTCCATAATTTCTAAACTTATCTAAATAATTTGTAAAACTCCCTACACTAATGCTATTATCGTGACTAGGCAACTCATTCCAACAATATATTACTCTATTAGAAATGTTGTTTTATTTTCTTTCAATATAATCACCAGAAGTATTGTCTTGAAAGTACAGCTAAAAATATTAAACCTTTTTTCTTTTTAGGTTTGTAAATATTTCCTGTGTGGATTTTGTCCTCATGAACTCTTTGTCAATACTAGAGCAGACCTTGGTAAGTTAAATTTTCATTTGTTTTTATAAGATTAAATTTCTGGAACTTTACATTTCAATTCAATCTAATTTTACAAATTGTTCACTCTTGATTGTCTTTTATTTATTTACAGGTAATTGTGAAAAAATCCATGATGATGTTTTGAAAAAAGAGTAAGTATATTTACATGAGAGCATTCAATTATTTTTACTTATATATTTGATTTGCTGTGCTATTTATTTCATTAAGGATTATACCAAAATGACCAAATTCTATTACAGATTCTGTATAAAATAATACGGACAGGAAAGGTTTTGCAAAGCAAGTAGGGTTAGATGTAGTAAAACAATCAAACGCCCTTCTACAGGGATTTTTGAAATCTCTGATTGGCTGAACTGTTAGACAAAGAGTTTGATTCTTTTTGGCGGTAAAATATGTTGGAGTCAAGGGTCGGCAAGGAATCCTGGCCAAAGGCAGACGTGGGCCCTGGCTGTCCTGCTGGACATGGGGAGGCAAACAGTGGGAGACGGGTGGCAGTTAGCCAACGATCCATTACAGCAGTTGGCTCTTTGTTGAAGTGTTGAAATTCAGACCATAGTTGCATCCGAGAAGCGATTTATTTTCTCTTAAGATAGAGAAGATCTGCATAATTTGTGTTTTCCTCCTCGGAAGATATGGTATATTCCCTGTATTTTATGTATCTCTCATCTCTCCCTCGTGTTCGGTGGGGCATTTTTGGGCCATGGACCTGCCTGGTCGCCGACTTTGATGTGTCGTCTTTTGTGGAACCGATTGGCTAAAGACTGCAACACGCACATGCACGAGGTGCATGTAATCGTATAAAATATATATTGTATAAAATTTTTGAGCTAAAAAATCCAGGTGCATATGTTATGATATACTGTCACAGAGGTCATTTCCAGGCCAACACCGGTGTGGAAGTGACCCAGTCACCTTAGGAAATGCATGGATGTGGAAACGGAAATGACACCAGTGTGGGCATTCGAAACCCCATAAAGCTCAGCCGAGATGGAAGCTCAAGAGAAAGAAACTCGGAATCTCAAGAGACCCAGACAGAGGCAGACTGCCTAAGCTGGGCTGGAAGGCACGAGACTTGTGTCCCTGTTGGGGACACTGTCAGTTTTTCTTATCTCTCTCACTCGTCATTCACCAGCCGACAAAATGTATATTATGAAATAAAAATATGTTCTCATATTTTTACAAACAACTTTCGGGTCTTTCTTTCCTCCCGATCAATGGCTATATAACACATTATCTATGGAAACAATTGTTATACATTGTGAAATACAGTACTACTTATGTAGTTCAATTCAAATGAATTTTCGTTTTTTTTAAATTGTTTTCTTTTGTATCAAGGTATACAAGGAGTAGCCGTTTTGAAAAGATGGGATATGAAGAGGAATTCATGAGATTCCTTCAAACTTTGATTTCTGATGTCGAAAGGAGAATTCGAAGAGGACATCAGCGTTTAGCTTTAAACAGTACCCAAGGAACTGTAAGTGTTTTTTGTTTTTTTAATAATACATATTTTGAACAAAAGGCAGGCTTACAATCTAGAAATGGAAAAATTAGACACCTGATTTAATAGATTATGTGATCAGGGCCGTAACAAGAGGAAAATGTTTGGCATCTCAGGACCCAGATTATTTGCACTTTATCAATCTGAGATGATAAAATATATCATTTCCAGCAGTCTAATACTTGCATAAAAGTCTATTAATCTGGTTTCCAGGCAAACTCTTGGAAATTCTGCAATTTTGGTGGAATTCAGACATAAGAATGGCTAATAATTGCATAATTCATTTCAAAATGGTTAACTCTTACTTTCATATTTTGTTTTAAAATGTTTGGGGATGAGGCAAGGGGGTAACCAAACCAAATGCAATTGGGGGTTTTGAATTTCCTAGCATCTCAAGACCCAAATTCCTTGTATTTTAGCAGTCTGAGATATACAAAATCTTGAATTCTGCACTCTAATATTTGCAAAAAAACAAAACACATTAATCTGGTTAACTCTTACTTTCATATTTTGTTTTATTATTTTTATTTTTTGATCTGCCAGAAGTTTGGAGGCCTCTACCCCCTGCTTCATAAAACCCTGATATACACCAATGTTCAATATCATATACATCAGCATATAAATAAACCATTTGCAAACTTCAGTCAATATCATTTCAAATATTATATAAAAGTGCATACATGCGGACTGTAACAAGCAAAAAATGTTTGGGGTAACCGAATATTTGGGGGGCTAACGGCTATCCAAACCAAATGCAGTTGAGGGTTTCGAATTTCCTAGCATCTTGGGACCCAAATTCCTCGAAATTTTAGCAGTCTGAGATGATAAAATATATCATTTCCAGCCGTCTAATATTTGAATAAAAGTCTATTAATCTGGTTTCCAGGCGAAATCTTGGAAATTCTGCAATTTTAGTGGAATTAAGACGTAAGAATGGCCAATGATTGGATAATTCATTTCAGAATGGTTTATTCTTATTTTCTATAGTTTTGAGAAGGGTCATTAATATTTAAATGGTTCTTCGGATGATTGAACTCCTTGTTATTTGTTGTAAACACGACGTTTCGGCCGATCCATTCTTCAGCCTTCTTCAGGTGTAAAATCCGAGTGTGATGGGTTAAACAGAAGTTATGTTTAAAGGGGGGTAGCCCTTATAGCACATAGTGTTTCTTTGTCTTTGTCCTGTCGGGTTTAGATTTGTTGAAGTGGAAGCCACATCGGGTTGAAATCCGCACTTGTCTGGCTAATGCATTTAGTCGACATTTTGATGTGAGCTGCCTCTTTGATTTTTCTCTGCTTCCAACAACGTTCTCTGTCAATAATCTGGACTTCCTCCCAAAGAGGAAGATGCTCACCGTTCTCTCTCCAGATGTGGTCGGCCATAGCAGATTTATCTATCTCGTCTCTGATTATGGCCTTCAAGTCTGACCTTGAGGGGGCGGCATGTTTCTCCAGTGTAGATAATACCACATTTACAAGGATCACATAAACGCAGTTGTTCACCAGTTTGGGATCCCAACTTTCATATTGTTTTATTCTTTCCTTCCCCTATTTTTTTTTTTAATAGCTACAAAAAGCCCCCTTCTGCTCATAATGACCCTGGTGATGAGTAACAAACACTTGATCAATTTCAGTAATCTATCTTTATGGAAATTGGCAGTGTTCTTTTTCCATTGGTTAAATATTAAACATAATTGATGCTCAATGCTTCTGTGCATTATAAAGAAATTCTTTTTATTAATATCTATTGCTATAAATTAGTCCTCCCAGATAGTGTAATGGTTAGCTTGTCTGCTTCGCACGCAGAAGGTCCCTGGTTTGATTTCCGCTATGAGTGAAGAGTGAAAAACTCTTCATTAGGACAGATCTCCCTGTGAACTCAGCAGCTAATTGAGTACACGCTGAGTGATTATGGTGGAGGTATCCCTTCAATTGACTTGCATCCTGCCAAAGGGGTGGTCATAAAAACTTGTAAGGATAAAGTCCTGTCTCAACCAGACTTGAAACTTGCAAGGATCACTAAGCTGGCGAATGCAATGGAAATGGGGACTTTGTCACTGGACGTATACTCCAATGGGAGTTGTCTTTTAAGAGATCGATGCTTGCTATAAATTACCTTAACATTTTATGTACTGACAGTACTTTTAAGTACATGTTTTTGTCGATTAATTTGATTTGGGTGTCCCTGGTGGTACTTGCAAGTCAATTTCGGGATGGTAGTGAAAAGAAAAAAAAGGTAGTTTGGAGCAATTTGAAGGCCATACAAAATGTATGGCCTTCAAACTGCTCCTAACTACCTTTTTTTTTTTTTTTTTTTTTTTTTTTTTTTTTTTTTTTTCCTCTTTTCACTACCATCCCGAAAAACAGTTTTAACAGTCCCAAAGGAAATGTAAATGTTGATTCTTTACTTTGTTATTATCATCTATAGTTGTTTGTTGTTAGTAGCATAATAAAAACACCATTAAAATGTTGAAATAAATAATTGTCAAACTCCAGTTGACTTTGTTTTTCTACTGTAATCAAAACAAGAACAATCCTCACCAAATTTAAAAAAAAAAGATATCTTCCCCGGTATCACATCCGTCTAGGGGAAGATATTTGTTCATCCCAAACACATTTTTATCGTCTCTGGGACATTAATTTCAAGCCCTGCCTTCAAATATGAATTTTAAAAAAAATATTTTTAATCGGTCTGAAAGGGTTAATGGTGTATATTTTAGTTTTCAATATTTCTAACCGTTATTCCATTTTAACTTTATTGTTCTGTAGATTGTAATTCAGAATTGATTGGTATCCCCTATGATTAGCATAATTCATTGGCTGGTTTGCCATCTGTTGCCATCAATGTTGAGAGTAAAGTTCAGTAAAATACATGCAGAGACCCACATATTATGTGACTTGCTTGTGAAATGCAATGTCCTGATGGACTTTGATCTAGTAAGTGATAATTATATTGATTCTGTTTAGCTCCTTGGCACAACACTAGATTCAACATCTTTTAAAAGACATGCTTATTATTATACATATAATCGACCTCTTGCCCGGGATAGCTCATTTGCATATTTTATAAAATACAGGTTTCGGAAATACCAAGATTAAACATAATTTATTGGTCGACTATTAACTAATTTCTTATCTACAATCTGTTAATACTTGAGTGAAATAATCTATTGTTGACAAAGAATATTATTCATTTAACTAAAATTGGAAGCAGGCAGTTGAGTATTTAAGCCATGCTCAATATTATGAGCAGTTTTGGTTATGTCCTTACATAAACTCCATTAGTTAGAGGATAATTTTGTAGTTTAAAAAAATTTTTGTTCTTAGGTTAACATTATTTGCTGTATAGAATTTATCAATTTATACATTTTAATTTTAAATAGGAGATAAAGTACATACTGCAAATTGAGAAAAAATTTTAATTTGTAGAACGCTTGTTTAGTATTTAGTACTACAGGCATCGATATAATGCAGTTCACAGTATAAGGTGGATGGTTGGTGGACTTGGGATTTTTACCTCTATTATCGCACACTTGTCCAGAAAACCATGATATTTTGTGCTAAGCACTATTTTACTACACCCTAAGCCCATTTGATGACTTTAAAAAAATGACTTAAACAACAAATTCAGACCTTCATTGGTGTTAGAAAAAAATTTCTTCTCTGCAAGAGTGGCAAACGCATGGAACAGCCTAAGTGAAAAGATGGTCACATCTGAGAATATCAATATTTAAAAAAATAATCTTTGTTCTGATATCGGACATACCAAATTTAACTACCATTTTTCTTATTAGTTTAAACCTGGCCCTGAAGCTGGCTTTATGATGCAATTAACTGCTGTGAAAAAAGCCTATTTCAAGTATATAAAAATATTTGGCACAACTCCCACCCAACCCCACTAAGAAATATATATGACTTATGCCGGCTAACCAACTGTAAAAATGAAATTAGACAAAACATTCAGTAGTCAATGAACAAAAAGTCTTGCTTAAAACTTTCTTCCCTGATAACGCCTCTAGGCGTGATAATAAATTTCATTCCTGCCCTGATCACATAGTAGAAGCGTAATTTTGTATTTGCATTATTTCCTGGGCAACAACAAAAAATTATTAAAAAAACACGTTTAAATTTCAATCATACACGAATTTCAATCATAACAATGCCAATCAATCAATATTAACTTTTTGATGGTTTTATTTCACCGGAGTAAGAAGTGATACATTGGGAATAATCACTGAAAATTTAGTAAGTGTACATTTAATATTAAAAGATATAGCAATTTATTTACTGCCCATTGTATTTTTTGTTCAGCAAAAGGCTTTTAAATTAGTTTCAGGGCACACAGGCACATTGTTAGAGCAGACAGGGAAGTAAGTAAGCAAGCATGGCTTTCAGGGAGGAAAGAGTTAACATTTTCTATGCTACTTGTTTTTTACAATTATACTCTAGTGTTCTACCCTTTTCTTTGACACCACTGATGAGACTGGAAACAGGATCATATAGTTAGATCAAGCAAGTATACAAAGTAAAGTTCTGCTAGGAAAACAGATCTTTTGTATTTAACAGTTATGGCTCAGGAATGTTATCTACAAAGAGCCATCTTTCACTTATTGTCTGCCCCTGAATATCGCTTGTACTCACCCTACAGTTATCGTGGCTTGGTTATAGTGCGTTTGGCTTTTTTAACCCTGATACCTGTGTTATAATGGGAAGCTTGTACTAACAATCTCTCGTTCAGATTATTAATCACTGCTACTAAAGGATAAAGTTATTCATGTGTTCACACACATGTATCCAGACTTTTCCCAGTAGAAACTTGAAATTTTGCACACACTTCCCTCAATGGGTAGGGAAAATGTGTGGATGAAAAACTAGCTGGGGAAGGATTTCAGATGAAATCATGAATTCACCTAAAAAGATGTCAAGTGGTAAGAGGCCTGTTTATTTTAAAAGAACAAAAGAAATTAAGTCAAGTGGGAAGAAGGGCCTATTTATTTTGACCACCCAGGAAATTCCAAGGCAACAGATAAGTTTGGGATTCTGGAAGGCCAAAGGAGGGATTGTTTGGATAAAAGGGGTCCAGTGACATTGATGGATGGGGGCCCTTGCTGGGTAGTTTGACCAGATGTAGATACTTCCGAGCAAAAGGACAGGAAATCATAATGGAGTTATAATTCCAATTGATAAACCAATTTTAAGGACCACCCACTTTCCACCTACGCAAATGAGGCATGTAACCAATTGTTGTCCACTATTTGGTCACTGGAGTGACGTGGAGATGTGTGGTCCCTCCCTGGTGGTGACAGGGTGAGGAATCTAACCAATGCAATTGCAAGTGAGTTCCAAAGAAGTAGGGGGCGGCTGGAGAGGATGTTGAATGGGGGTGGATTGATTGACTGGACCCACTGGGTAATTAGACCTGCCCCACACTGCGTCAAGCCCTCTCCAAGAAATGACCAATTCTCATAGGAGCTGGGTTTTCAGGAGATTAAGAGACTTGGCAGATCCCAACAGATGAACCTTTTCATTAGCAGTGGTGACAAACTCTTCCCTTCTGTTCCACGAGTCGACCTGTAACCAACCGATCTACTGACACTAGCAAATGTATCACATTGCCTCCAGTTTGAACTACCATATGAAATAAACTTAGTTTTTGTTCTAACTAGTGTTGTGGTTCCTGCTTACGGATCCTATTTATTTTTGCTTTTCGTCACTTCTCTGTCTGTCGCCAGAGACACTTCAACCAAAGCACCAGAACTTTGTCCTTCGATCTTTTCACAACGTAGGGGAGCATAGGCAGGCCAGGTGGCAGTGTGATAAATGCTTTTTTTTTCTTTTTTTTTTTCTAAATTATTCAAAATAGGGTTTTAGTGGGGGGTGATCAATTAAAAAGTTGGGCTGTGATCACTAAAAAATGTCTGAATTTTTATAAAACAAGTGGGGTACAAACTAATGACCAATTTAGCATACACTTACATTAAAAATTGAACCCCCAAATTTATGCTAAATTGGTCACTAGTTTGTGCCCACATGTTTTATGAAAATTCAGGCATTTTTTTAGTGATCACAGCCCAACTTTTTAATTGATCACCCCAAACACAGCATATATGGGTGGCAGTGATTCATAATTTCCCTTGAAATGCTAGTTCTTTTTAAAATCATTTACATCTGCTGATAGCACTACACATTCCGGTAATTCCATAGACCTACCACTCAGCATATGGGTGGTGATGATTCATAATTTCCCTTGGAATGCTAGTTAATCATCTTAACCTGTCTAGAAAATATCTTAATTTCTCCAATCCTTTTTGTTTTTGTTTGCAGCCTTCTAGTAATGCAGCGGCACTAAAAGAAGAAAAAGTAGCAATGCTAACAGAACGGATCAATGAGTTAGTCCAACAGGTAAATACCTCTTTTATTTCTCGTTTGGCTTTTGTTAATCAAAATTAAGTACTTGAATAGAGTGGGTTGTGATGTAGTACGGTTATGATATGCTGCCATGAAAGGGACAATTTCTGGTCAACACCTGTGCGCAAACGGAGGTAACCCGGTCACCTTAGGAAATAGGTATATGCGTGTCAAAACAACAGGATGTGGGGACCGTAAATGACACCTGCATGGGCGTTCGAGAAACCTATAAAGCAGACCCAGACAGAAAACTAAGGACTTGACAGACATCAGCAGATCGCCTAAGCCAGGCTGGAAGGAACGAGACCACTGTCCCTGTTGGGGACAGACGGTCGGTTCTCCTTATCTCTCTCCCACTCTTCACTCTCCGGCCGACAAATATGTATGCTAAGAAATAAATGTCCAGATATCTTTACAAGCAAGTCTTCGAATTTCCTTTCTATCCAAGTCCAGGACATTCACCCCACTATACAACACGGTTAAGGTATTGCTGTACAAAATATTGTAACTAAAGTATAAGCTGAAGAAAAAAACAAACACAAATTTTGCAGTAATCATCTTCAGTAGGAGTGGTGTTTGACCCTGCAGCAGCCGGGTGAGGAGAGGCAGAAAAACCTTATGTTTAAGCTAAAAAAAAAAGCTAATAGATTTGATTGAGTTTAAATTTATAGAAAAGGTACTTCCTTTTCCTTGGTCCTGTAAATTTTTATTTCAGCCAATCAGATTGGCAGACTAAAAACTGGTCTTCACAAGTATTAAAAAGCCTTTTCCCTTCATGTCTTTGTGGTTATACCAGTTACATTATTAGGAATTGCCCTTTTTTAAATTATTACAATTACTACTGAGTGCAAGTGATTTGCACCGTTTAATCAGTAACATTACTCTTAATATTATTAAAGTTTGCTATATAAAACCTGAAATTATTGGTTAGAATTTCTTTTGGAACAACTCACTCTTTTTGAGTGCCTTTTTTATATTTTTCTTGTGCTTTCATGGAATTTTAATTTTTTTTTTTTTCTTTTTTTTTTCTTTCTTTTTCTTTCCCAGGCTGAAAATTTAGGTTGTGAAGGCAAAGTTGAAGAGGCTCAAGGTGTGATGAAATTATGTGATCAGTTGAGAGAAGAACGTAAAGCACTCGAAAGTGTGAGTATTTTTATCTACTGATAATACAGGGGCCCCATAGTGGCCAGTGTTTCCAATTTAGCGCTTTTCGCGCTAGATTTAGCACATTTCTTGTCTTGGCAGTGCAAAAATTTTCTGGCTATTTTCGCCCATTTTTAGCATCTTTTTGGCCATTTAAAAAAATTTAGCGTGAAAATATTTTTTGAGTTGGCAACACTGAATTTGGCAAATTAACGCCGGTTCTAAGGGAGGCAAGCAACTATTTAATAATTTAATAGTTGCTTCCCTTAGAACT
>VCCN01002466.1:427931-442124 GCA_006491835.1 Architeuthis dux
TTTTTTTTTTTTTTGTACTTTTATTTATTTTCTTAAATCTTGGGCTGTGCAAATTAATTTTAGCATAACTTTATGCGTTTTGTATCTCATTTGTTGTTAGTCCTATCCCAGCCCCTTAACCTCAGAGGTGAAACCCTCAATCCTACTCTTTTTAGCAGAGGAATTGAGTACCATCTTTAAGTATGACTTGGCCAGGGATTGACCCCGGTTGTTATAAAAACCTTTCTATTCTTCTGAATCGTATTAGTGGTTTGTTGAAAAATTTGCATAGGCAATAATACTTTATTTATTTGAATTAATACTAGCTCTGTCCCATAATAGTTGTTACATTTAGTATCTTTTTTTATGCAATTGTAACAGCTATTATGGGACGGTACTATTTTCTTTACACAAGGGATAAGACTTTTTTTTTTTTTTTTTTTTTTTTTTTTAGGTAGTCTTTTAAAAATTTTATTCAGATCTACTAATATGCTATAATTTTTCATATCTTCATTTTATATCTTTATTTCCCATATTTATATTCCTTGGATATCTCTTTCTGGCTGTCTGGGATGAGTAAAAATGATCTTTAAAATAGTGTTATATTCTGGGTACAAGGAGGGATTCTAGTTTTAGTTATATTTTACAAACTTTATGATTTACTAAAATAACTGCCTTTTGCCATTTGTTTTACTTTTGTCAACCTTCCCCAGATTTATGGTTGATAATTTCCTCATTTGGTCAAATTGTTGGAGTCATAGCCCCACACCCTTGTAATTGGGCCCCCTATTTTTTTAAATATTTAAAAAAAATTTTCTTTCTTGTCCTGCACAGCTCTCCCTCCGTCCCTCCATCATTCCCATGGATTTATTCTAAGCACATGCCTATATAGTTTGACCAGTTTCTTTTCTGATACAGACAGATTTCTATGTATGCAGTTCTATCAGTCTTTGTCAGCACCATGTTTGAATGGCTCAGTCGCCAATGTTGAGATCGTTGCTATGACTACCAGTCTGTTACATGAGACCACGGTGCCTCACCCCTTCCTCGACACAAGTGATGCTCACCTCTGTAAACAGGTATTTCTTTGGTCTTAGACAATTCATATGTAAAGCGGCTTCATTTACACTATCTTCCCTGCTGAATTCTGTTTTGTCCAGATTTTGTTAATCTATAATAAAGAAAAATAAACCTTTATTCACTTGGAAGACATTTTAATGAATATCCTTGTTATGTAGTAATGCATGACTGGGAATGTATTGGACATTGTAATTAAGACTGACCCTTTTTTATTTATTTTTTATGCATATAGATATGTACATCTATCTATATATACCTACCACTACATATGTGTATATGTTACATATATTATATATGATCAGTATTTGGATACAAGTTATCCGACAATATTAAGATGGCGTGGAAAGAGATTGTTGGTAAAAATGAAACAATTTATTTCATTAAAATGTTTCGTCATGATAGGGCTTTATCATTTCTATTCCTTTACATTCTGATGAAGTTGTATCAAGGTGAAACATATGATTATTTCTTTTTTACCAACATTTCAATTTTCTTTCCACATTGTCTTTTTAATATCATATATTATATATATAATTGTATGCATACATATGTATGTGTGGACGTGTGTGCTTGTGTACATATATCCAGCAACACCATGAATAACCTTCATTTCTGTTCGCTTTTGGTAGTATAAGATATGATTTAAAAGTGTATATGAAATGCATGTTGATGCTTTGACCTTGGGGATTTCAGTGTTTTCTTTCAGATAACAAAGGTAAGTGAAATGCTATGAGAAAAAAAAAATGTATATCCTTGTACTGAAAAAAGCTAAGGCAGTTTCTTTGAGGTAACTGCCAAGTGCCGAGCAGGATGTTAATCTGCGGTCTCAAATTAAAACCCCCATCGGCTTTCCTTTAGCGGGGAATTACATCTGATGTTAAACCTGCCTGTCTGCGATGAAACTTAATTTTCCAGCATGAATAAGATAACTAATGAAGTATGTTGTACTGGAGTCGCTACTGAATCCCTAAACCTGTACGAGATGAGAACATGTGAAAAGGCCACAGCAGATCCTTGTATTTAGCAAGGAAGCTATTTTAACTCTTAATTTCATAAACCACTTGATACTGCTTCTAATTGACAGTGGGACTCTGCTGTGGTGGAAATAAAGTCTGTTGAGATTATTATGACAGACTGGAAAATAAATGAAGAAAATTCACCTAGAGCTGAAAGGTAACTTTGATTAGTTATTATTCCCTTGATATTTAAATTTCTTATATGAATTGAAGAGTTAATTTTCAAATATAGATATTTCAACATCAGTGTTTGCTTGAGCCAGTGGACTAACTGATTATAGTTTCATATGTGTAGTGTACTTCACACGTGTACAAATTTGCTTAAATCTGTTGGGTAATTTTTCTCCCAATTTCTGCTATCAAATGCTTTAAGTTTTTCTTTAGTAGTAAAACTGAAACCACATCATCAATCTCTGGTATTTGTAATCTAATTCTAACTGCTTATTGGTTCATGTTGAACAAGGGTTGCCACATTTGGCAAGGAGTTAATCGGAGACTTACTGAAAACAGGCATTGGAATAGCATTGAATTTGGAAATCTGTCTAGTCTGGAGGCAGAGGTTCAATACCAGCCTCTTGAGGGTAATGTTATTTTCTGATTATCTCTAAAAAGTATAGAAAATGTCAATTATTCCCTTCAAACATGGCTTTTGAGACCAGGATGGAAATAATTTGAAATATGCTTATTTCCAGTTAGATAACGGGTGAATTTGTACATTTTTAATCACATAAAGAAAAACTACATATGAATATCACTGTCCTGATCACAAAAACGATGTGTGCATGGAATAAGTCATTTTCTATACTTTTTACACACAATCAGAAAATTACTACCAGGAACAAATCGTGTTGCAGTGTTATCTAAGGATAAAATTAACCGTAACATTTATTTTTCAAGATCCTTAGTTTCCTCTTTTCATTTTTAAAAGTTGTTCTTTCTGAGTTTGACACTTTAGAAAGCTTAATTATTTTAAGAATGTGTTATTTCCATTAGTGGTGCCTCTAAACATTTTCAAGTATACCAGAACTTTTTATTGACTATTGAAACGGTCTAACAGACGTGGTAGAAATCTAGTTCCCCCTCCTGTGATGACAGTGAACATGCTAAAACTTTACGCAATTAGCAGCTATAGGTTGCGGGTATCACAACTGTACAACTCCCTTCCAGGTGAAATAAATGTTTCTACAGAAACTATAATCTAGAAGATTAAATCCCTGCTGGACAGATTCCTACAAACCATCTGGGATTAGCTAATACTTCCTGGATACAATACTGAGGCAGTGTCTGACTTGATGGTTCATCAGAGCAGGCCAGTCACACCGTGAGGATTTGCAGACATTAACTCCTGGAAGTCAAACTACAGAATGAATGATATTAACTTGGAACTTAATTGCTTGTTACTTGTTAACCCTTTTATAGGCCACCCCTAAAAATATTTTAGTTATCAAAACAAGTTTTCTGAAATTTCTTTCTATGGGGGCAAAACCCCCTCTGAAGTGATCATATATGGTGCCCCACTAAAAAAGTGACCAAAAATGGAAAATATACAAAAACTAAAGTAGAAAGTTAAATAAAACAGAATTAAAGAAATAGTTACAAAAAATTGATATTAATAAAAAAAGAAATAACACCTGGGTTGATTTTAAAATGTTATTGTGCAGGCCAAAAAGGCTATTATAATGGTGTGGTATGCCTGATAACAGTTTCTGTCTTTGTTCAAGCACAAGTGTACTTTGCAAAGCTTTGCAGACCACATTGGTACGGATTATGTTCTCTTTGTGGCCACAATTTGGTTGACAGGGCCTCAGGTGATCATATATAGTCACTTGCCCCATAAAGGGTTAACTATGCTAATCTATTTGACAAAACATGATTTTACTTTTAACACATTGAACCTAACGATGACATATCAAAAAAAATAATTTTCTATTGCTTACTTAGGCTTAATCTGGTGTGTATATGGGAGCTGTCTTTTAAATTTTAAATATTATCGTAAAAAATTATTTTGCTTAGTTTGTGCCAAACAGATAGTTTGGTTCAATGGATTAAACGATGAAATAAAACCTAAATTTTGGAGATTATTAAATTATAGTTAATGTAAAAACCATGTAATTTCATTTATATTTGAAATTGGTGTGGTGCTCACATACATGCAGGGCTGTTAGAGCAGTGGTTGTCTTCTACCCTTTTATCCTGACTTAGCATACAAATCTTGTCGATGACAACCGAACGTTTGCTCTAAAGGACATAAAAAATAAGTTGGTCAGTTTTTAAGCTCTATGCTAAAAGTTTAGTAGGTACTTGTCAAATCTCAGTCATCGAAGCTTGAAAAAATTAATGCTTATTACATGATATCAATGTTGTAGCAATAAAATATTTTCAAATAAAGCTAAATACGGTATATTTTTATAATTAAATATGGTATTCTTAGTGCACTTGTAAAAGCTTTTATTCAATGCTCTATTTAAATTGGTATTAGAGGATACTAACAGTTATTGAAGTATCAAGGGATTTCAGTTTTTGCAATATCATTATTGCTTAACTCTATAATTCACAGACCGCTTGATACTGCTCCTAATTGACAGTGGAACTCATCTGTGAATAGAATTTTTTAAAAAAAATTTAAAAAACTGAGGTGACTTTAATCCGAAGTTATTTCCCTTGATATTTTTTTAGATGAATTTAAGAGTTAATAGTTCTATAAAGGCCTCTTGTCAGATTAGGCCCACATTTAGTTTACTTTTGTACCTCTTCCCTAATTACCTAATCTAGTGTAAATGTTTAGTTCTTAATTCTATGAACCGCTTGATACCAATCCTAATAGACAATGGAACCAGTGTTGCCAACTCAAAAAATATTTTCACGCTAGTTTGACTGTCAAAAAGCGCTAAATTTTTTTAAATGGCCTAAAAATGGTCAAAAATAGCCAGTAAAAGGCCAAAAATCGCAAAATGTTTTAGGCGCAAACGTGCTAATTTAGCACTTTTTGCACTGTCAAAACAAACGCACTGAATCTAGCGCGAATCACGCTAAATTGGCAACATTGAATGGAACTAATTTGTTAAAATTATGATGGTATAAAAAATAAATTAAAAAATTTACTTAAACATGAAAGGGAGCTAACTTTGATCAGTAGTTAATCCCCATGATATTACCATAGACATTTTCTTATGAATTTAAGAGTTAAAAAGTTCAACTTGAGATCTCTTGAAATGCACTTGATAAAACTTCCAATCAAATTATAGTAAATGATTTTTACTTTTTTTAATTTTTTTTTTTTTAAAACATTTATTAAAAAAAAAAATCATTTAAAAAAAAAAAAAAAAAAGAAAATCCTTCAATCCCTGTCCCTGTGTGAGGATGATGAAAGTTGTCTGCTGCTGGGGGTGGAAGAGACCTCCTCCTCCAAACTTTCAACTGTCCTCTTCTTTCCTTGGCCTTCTTGCCCTTACTCTGATCATCACTATCGCCTGATATTCATGAATCTGCTGATATTTACTTCTCTTACAGCATTTTCTGATTCTCAACCACAAACGGCTCAAAACTTATTGCAAACTATATTGCTCGCTAACAGCTGTTTGTTCATTTACATCTATTGGTATGAATACGTGTTTGGAGTGTATTAGCAGCTGCCAGAGATACAGTTTTATATTGAGGTATGGCTATATTTATTATGCTCTGTCTCGCTCAAGATAAGCAATATATCAAACAAGGTGTTTGTTTTTAAATTTTTTTCCCCCCAACTAACCAAGTTCTACAGCCGTTTTAAAAATGCATCTTGTCTTCTAGAAAAACGTACTTAATGAAAAATGCTTTTTCTTTTATAAATTGAAATGTTTGCGCTTTTCCAGTTGAAAACGATAGCAAAGAGATTTCTACTGTTTTGATTTAAAAAAAAAAAAAAAAAAAAAAAAAATTCTTTTAAAAAAAAAAATTTATTTTTTAAGTTATTTCAGTTAAAAATTAATGAACCATGACTTGATTCAACGGGGCATAATCAAGAGACTTGCTTCTGTCAACATGCTCTATTAAAAAAGTGACATCCCTAAAAGGTTGAGCTTTCTGCATAGAAATATCTATTGGTTATTTTACTTATTTGTTAGCAAGTAAACTTATGCTATTAAGATCTTTATTCACAAGCTTTTTTGTGTCAGTGTATGTATTAGTAGTTTTTAGTGCATTAGGACTGAATTAGGCAATTTTTTTTCCCCCCCTACATTCTTGAAATTGTTTCTGTCTTTACAAAGCCTCCCAACAATTTAGAATTTTTGTTCCCGGGCAAGTTTTATTCTCTGATTGCTTATGTGTAAAACGTATTATTATAGCTATTATTTCCTTTGAACTTTGCTTTTGTGACCAGGACAGTGATATTTTAAAATTTACCTATTTCCAGTTGTACAATGGGTTAATTTGCATATGTTTATATACATTATAAAAAAAATTCATTTCTTTTTGTTCCAGAAAAACAACCTATGAATCTAAATTAACATGTATTTAAACTTCAGTTAAACAAAACTGATCACAAAAGATTTAGAAGTGAGTAGTTTTTCTCGATTTACGTTTGTACAGTAATTCACTTTCATGAACCAGACCCAGAAAACGATCTTCATGTTCTCGTTATGTTCCTTAATAGTGGCAATCAAAATCCAGTATATCCTGGTGGAAGCGCTCTCCATCTTCCTCCAAATACTCTCCCATGTTCTCCTTGAATTTATCAAGATGAGTGTCAAGAATATAGACTTTGACAGCCTGCAGCCCATTTTTACTATAGTTCTTCACCATGGTCTCAACTGGCTCCATATAGTTTTCAGCCTTTTGATTGCCTGGGAAGCCCTGAACCACTGTAGCAAAACTGTACCAATTTGTTTTCTCCTTCCTAGTGAGTTTCTTTGGGAATTGCTTGCACTCCAGGATCTTTATCTGTGGTCCGACAAAGACACTGTCTCTGACAATACTGTGGCTGCATCTGTTAAGATGTGTGAGGCTTTCTGGGAACCTTCTGTACCCTACAATAAAAGTGTCAAGACCTTGCTAGATGCCTTGAATAATGTATTAAGAGTATGGCTGGGAGGACATTGTAGACTTTAAAATGGTGGCAGTCCTGATTGGTCTCCAAGGCCATTTTACCAAGTCTTCCTGCTGTCTTTGTCTTTGGAACACCTTAGCATACTACCAAAGGTGGGACTGGCCGAATTCTAGGTGTGGATGAACAACTTCATGTGGGAGCAACTGGAAGGTGTTGATGCCATCACTGCACATAAACAATCTGTCTCAGCTCTAGATAAGGAGTTTTCAGCCTTCAAGTATCTTCCCTTCTCTCAGTCAAAATAGGTCAATTACAGAATATCAATGTTCTGATCACAAAAGCAAAGTTTGAAGGGAACACCTTTATGGGGAATCGAGAACCAATAAGTGTCACTGTCCTGTTCACAAAAGGGAAGAATAATAGCCATTTTTTAATAATTTTTAGACATAATCAATCAGAAAATAACACTTATTACTCGGGAACAAAAGTTGCATAGTGTTATGTTGTAGCTCTCCATCTCCTATTAATAAATTTAAGAATTAGTAATAGCAATATTTATTAAATTTTAACAAGTTCTATTTAGCTTTTAATTTTTGCTATAAATATATGTAGCTTGCTTAGTGTTATCTATCGTTCTCTGTATCTGCCAGTCTTCTGATTTGTTTTTTGTCATTATTTTTTTAGAATAGATATTTCCTTATATCCCTTTTTATTTTATTTTTTTTCATTTTTACTACTTCCTCATTGTTGTCTTTATAAGATGTGTAAAAAGTATAGAAAATGGCTATTCCCTTTTGCGAACAGGACAGTGATACTTCTGTCTTTTTTGTTTTTTTTTTTCCTTTCTTGCTTTGTTATCAAATGTGCAAGTTTGTCCATTGTCTAATAGGAAATAAGTTGATTTCAAATTATCACTGTCCTGATCACAAAAGCAAAGTTGGAAGGGAATAATTGACATTTTCTGTACTTTTTAGACATAATCAATTAGAAAATAACTTCTTACCCAGGAACACAAAAAAAATTGATGCATAGTGTAATATTTGATAACTTTCTGCGCATATTTTTCAGTAAATTGAGATTTTCAATTTTCCTCTTCATTTGGATATTTTAAAGTTTTGAAATGTAAGTTTAACTCTTCATAGACAGTTTGTAACTGCTGTGGAACTCTTCAATGAATAGGATTTTTAAAGTGGAACTCTTTTGTGAATTGACTTAAAAGAAATAGTGCAATAACTTGGTTTGGAGTTACCTCCCTTGAATAATTTCTTGAATTCGCTAGAATGAATGTAAGAGTTAAAATTCTTTTATAGATTTTATCAAGCAGAACTGATAAGATTCAAAATAACATGCTTCTTTATTATATTTGTCTTCTACTTAATTACTGTATTTAATCACAAAATTAATTTAACTAGCAACATTCAAAGTTTTTCAAGTCACTTTAACCTTGCTAATATTATGTGATCTTGCTCTTAATTTAACTACATATTCATAAATTAATAACTTGGATTCATAGACTGCTTGTAACTGCTGTGGAACTCTTCAATGAATAGGATTTTAAAAATAGAACTCTTTTGTGAATTAATAAAAAATAAAGTGCAAGGGGAGTAACTTCCCTTGAATTACTATTTGAATGTGCCTGTATGAATTTAAGAGTTAAATTAAAAATTTATATCAAAATAAATTTACTAAAAATAAAATGGAGCTACTTTTCCAGCAGTGTTTTGTTCTTCTGCTGGATCTTGTATATTGTAATATAAATTTATGTTGAATTATCATCTCTCTTGATATCATTTGATATCCCATTGTTGAAACTTGTCTTGGTTCTATCTTGTAATAAATGTAACTCAAGTATTTTTTATCTGTTAACTTTTTTCTGCTTTACATATAACAAAATTGGGACCAAATCGCAACTAAACACTTCATGGGGAATCAATTGTATTATGTATACATATACATATATATATATATATCCTTTTTATGTATGTGAAACTAAATATACTGCACTTTGTTTATAGCTGATAAGTCTGCCTTTTGGGAATGTGATTTTTTTTTTCCAATAGTAGATGCTGTAGCAATAAATTTGTAGTTATTTGATGTAGCTGTTAATATTGACTGATGCTGTTTCTGATCTGAAATCTGAATAACGTACTGGCCATCATCATCGTGTCCGTCGTCAATCCATCACATCAGGGTGGTTTATTTTAAAGGTCTTCTCTTGTTGCCAGCTATCTGCCCAATGTTTGCTGATCATGGGAGTGAGTACTGCATGTATGGATTTGATGAGCATACAGAGGTTAGTGCTGCTTTCTCTGGCCAAGTGTTTGTGAATGACACCGACTGATCGACTGCTGGGGGTGGGACAACATGTACAGACACCTTCCCTGTACCCCCCACATCTAGCTGTCATTATTTTAGAATGACCAAAATTCTTTTTCAAAACAATTAAAAATCAATCTTGTAAATTATCAACTTATTTTTTTAAAATATTTTGGCCCAAGGAAAATTGCTATGTTTGCTAATAACTCAAATTCAAATATTTTTTACTTATAATATAAATAATCATTTCTCTGTCCATGTATTCTTAGTGGGAAAGGAGGCCAATAATTTAGCAATTTTTTGTTTTTATGTAATTTTTTAATTTATCTTTTTATAGCTGGTACCTTATTGTTAGATATTTCAGCCAAATTAAATGTAAATTTTAATAAGTTATTTTATGTATTTGTAATTTCAAGACCGTAATAGGTTTTATTATAATTAGAGCTTTTTAAAATCTTTTTACCCATATTGAAATCAAATGGTGGATAATTTTATATCCAACAGAATATAATTATGACATTTATTAGTTGAGAACCTCGGCGTTGGTGTGAGCGACTGCTAAACGAGCTGTCTAAATCATAAATGTGAATAAACGAACTCCATGCGGGGGGGGGATCGAACCCGCGTTCACTCTGGAAGCAATCTTATATGCAGGTTCTGCTCTACTGATTGAGCTAACGAAGATCTCATGGTAGGCAGTCTTTTAATCCTACACTTTGGCTTCTCTACTCACATTCGTATTTTAGGCACGAATATGTGGTTCTGTCGACAGTATGAAATCAAATGGTAGATAATTCTATATTGACAGCATTGAGCAAATATAGGTTCTCAACTAATAAATGTCACTTTACCCATATTATCAATTTATTTTGTGTATTTAGTACATTATCCAATATTGTGAGTAGGATTATTTTCCTCAATTTTATTTGGTTGATATTTTTTAACCTTAAATCTCAAAATTATTTGATCTGGTGGGCTGGAACAGGCATTGGTTTCAGGCTGCTGTAGGAAGAACTAAAATCTTATTGCACATGATATATCATCAATTTTGATTTATTTAGTTTTATTCATGGACTAGTGTACCCCTCAAAAATATGAAATTGATATTTTATCTTACTATTATTAGGTTTTAACATGCATGTCTTTAAATACAGGGTCTCATAATTATCTGTTTTGTACATGTTGTAGGGGGGAGTAATTTTGTATTGACTAGGATCAATCGTTGAGAAATTGAACATTGCTCTTACTCTTAGATGCCTAGTCAATACAAAGTTATTCCCCTTACGTGTACAGAAAATAGATAATTATAGGACACCCTGTATACGGACTTGGCACACCAACTGTAAAAAGGAAAGACAAAGATTTCAGTAGTCAATGAACAAAACTTTTATATCTCCATAACCTTTTCCTTTAGCGACATTTGGTGTTACAGACAAAAAATAAACATACAAATACACCTGGCATATTATTACAGTAGATATTTTTTTTTAAAAACCCTTGCAATTTGAATTTAAAAAACTTATTGTCAAGTTTATCTTATCTAGAGATCATAAGCTTTTTTTAAAAAAGCACTTCTGTAGATCTAATCCTCAAAAGTTATCTTTGTATATAAAAAAAAATACAAAATAAAACACAATCTAGTTCTACCTCATTCTGGCCTGTCTAGTTCTACCTCATTCCAGGCCTGTCTAAGCTTCATTCAGGCTTATGGCACCTATATTCCCCAATGGTCCTCCCATCTAGGTACTGACCAGGCATGACGTTAACTTCTGTGATTTTATAACTGTATCTAATGTGATTTTGGCCATAACCCCATTAGTCCTTGTGCTTAGTAGATGCATTGAGTACCATTTTTAAAGTCTTTGGTATGACCTGGCGGTGGATTGAACCCATGACCTTCCCGAACCGGAGGCGAGCCCTCTACCACTGGGCCACAGTTATCGGTACATAACTGATAAAATATATTTATAAACATATCCCCCCCCCATTTTTCATTTTCCAGCAATATTAATTTGCTTATGCGGATATATTTACCATCTTTTGATTTACATTTTAAAGATACTTTTAGAAGACTTTCCAAATTAACATTAACAAGATCAGAGCAGGGTTGCCAGTAGGGGAGGTAATCCAAGCTTTATCTCTGACTTGCCCACTACAGGCATTGGAATAGTGTCAAATTTGGAAATCTAACAAGTTTGCTATTTTATTAGAATATTAATTAATCCCCATGAAATTCAGATGCATTTGAATTTCTGAAATGATATTTTAAGAAAAAATATTGAATTTGTTTCAGTGGAAGAGTCCATAGTTTCAAATGGTGGGTAGCAGATATTTTTATCAGGAAAATTGTTACCTTTAAATAGTCCATAGAAACAAAAAAATAAACAGTTCATTATCTACTTAGCATGAGTTGGTATCGGACCATCTATACTGAGAAGATCCCATAAGGATCGAACCCACTAACTGCCAGCAAGATTAGCTTGCTGATGATTGCTATACGTGTGTCATGATTCATTTTATTTTTCATAATGATTTACTGGTTATTCCCAGTGAAGAAATTCATATTTTAGTTCCTGAGATGTTCTTTTTAGAAAAAAAAATACTGAATTTGTTTTACTGGAAAAGTTCAGTTTCAAATGATGGGTGGGAAGTATTTTTTATCAGATTTTAATTGAGGAAAGTCCATTTATTACAGAGAAACAAAGAAAATGACACAGAAAGCTGTAATAAAATATCTTTATTCTATTACAGCTTTCTGTATTTTGATTCATTGAATTTATATTCAAAGTGTTTATGTAAAGCAGGTTTTGTGTATAATTGTATTTGAGGTTTTATATAGAATATAGAATTCTAATTTTTTTTTATTGTCCAAAAATAAATATTGAAACAAAATTGAATAATTTTATTTTGATAAACAAACCAATAAAAATAGAGCCCGATGCTTAATTTAAAAATATTTTTTATTAGACCTCTTCATTAAATTATAATTAATTCACACTAATTTGCTAGGCTTGCATTTGCCCCTTGGACTATATTTGTAGTCAATTTGATATGCTAGATAAGTCATTCTCAATGGGGGCAATATTGCCCAGAAGGGGGTGAAAGCTGTGTGTGCAGGGAGGGGGGTAGATTGTCACATACAAATAGATTCTTTTTCAAAAATAGGTAATCTTTTTTATTTCGGCAAAGTCTTTTAGTAAGGGGAAGACATTTTCATTTGAAATTACAAAATATGTATTTTAAAAAAATTGTTTTAAATTTTACTTGTAATTTCAAATGAAAATTGCTTCCCCTTACTAAAAGACTTTGCCGACATAAAACAAAAGATTGCCTATTTTAAAAAAAAAATAATCTATTTGTATGTGACAATCTTTTGTTTTATGCCGGCAAAGTCTTTTAGTAAGGGGAAGCAATTTTCATTTGAAATTACAAAATAAGTAAAATTTAAAACAATTTTTTAAAAATACATATTTTGTAATTTCAAATGAAAATTTCTTCCCCTTACCTTTAGTAATAACTAAAATGTCATTAAGAATTTTTTTTTTTTTTTTTTTTTTTTTTGGTTTATAAGGTGGGAAAAAGGTTGAGAAACTGCTAGATGTTGTTGCTACAAGTTCATTATTTTCAGGTTGATCTGACTTCAATTGTTTCTTTTGATTTTGTTTTCCCATTAATTGTAAAATAAACAGTAAAACTATTGTGCATTACTTATGTTATATTCGTTCTTGGTTACTTTGTAAATGCTTTCAGTATATTCAGGGTTGGGTGCAGTGACAGAATTTCAATTATGACAACATTTGATGCCCTTATCAAAGTTTTTTTTCTTTGTACCCCTTTTTCTTCTTGTCACCTACAATAATTAATATTACTTTTCTTAGGAAGCAGGACCTATTTTTTTTTTTTTTCTTTTTTTTTGTCTTTAATTGATAAGCCAAGGTGTGTGGTGTACAATGAAGGTGTGTGTATATTTTTTTTTTTTTTTTTTTTTTTTTTCCCCCTTCTCATTTATTTTTTAATCCTTTTAAAAAAATTTTTTTTTTTTTTAATGATTCTGTGTAGACTGTCTATCAGGTCACCCTCTAACAGTCGTCCTCTTCTGCTTTCTCTTGCAGTGGAGCAGCTACAGCATCACTCATGCCCTCCTGGCTACCAACATTACCATCACCATCACCACCAAACAACTACCACCACCACCACCACCAATGCCTGAAGCTGATGATCACGATGCTGACATCCAGATTCGGGGGTCATATACTACGATGTGCCACAAGTTAGCTCACTCGGCCAGGATTCATTGAATGATTGATACCAGTTTCTCAAATAGGTATTTCCACTTAAGAAACCAGAGGTATGTGAAATAGGTACCTACTGTCTTCTTCTCCTCTTCATCCTAATTGTTCTTCAGTGGTGTCAAATGGTTCGTCCTTCCTCTGGTATATAAATTAACAGCTGCTCAGACTAGTGCCGTTCTCCACTTGCCTCCATGGTTCGAATTGCACTTCAAGCAGTCTTTATTCATTTGACCATTATTTTTTTATGTATTTTTTTTTTTTTTTTTTTTTTTTTTTTTTTTCTTTTTTTTTCATTCATTCATTTTGTCCCCAAATTCTGCTATCATTTTTATTACTTCTACTTTATAAAATAAAGTATAAGACCAGTTTCTCCATGCCCCATGCTGCTGTCCATTCATTAAAGTGTAATATTAATCATGATTATATTGTCTTGATTTTCATTTCATTCCCATCTCCCTTTTTATTTTATTTTATTTTTTTTTTT
>VCCN01002466.1:477949-494129 GCA_006491835.1 Architeuthis dux
AAAACTATAGAACAACACAAACAACAAGGAGTTCAATCATCTCAAAACTATAGACAGTATCTTCAAGACAATTAACAAATGTAGACATTTTTTGGTGAAAGAGTGAAAAATTATTGAAATAAGTTTCCAGAAGATGTTAGAGACTAAACTAGCATTACTAGTTTCAAAATAGATTGGACAAATTCCAATGTAATAGGATTATCATCATCATCAGCCGTCATGAGACCACTGCTGGACAAAAGCCTTTCCTATTTCCTTCAATGACGCCTAGATTGTGCTAACCTCTGCCACGACTTACCGGCATCTTGTGTCTGGTCTTTTACCACAGCATTTACTGTCCCATGGGCACTAATCGGTTAGTCTTTGCCCCATCTATTTTCATCTCTTCTTGCTAGGTGACCAGCCCATCTCCATTTTTGCTGCTTAATTATTTGTATAATATCCTTCACTCTAGTCCTCCCTCTGATCCATGTTGACCCTTTTCTATCTCTTAGAGTTATCCCTAGCATTGCTCTTTCCATGGCTCACTGTGTGATTCTAAGTTGGTTTTCAATTCGTTTTGTTAATTTCCATGTTTTGCATCTGTAAATCATGGCTGGTATTATGCAACCGTTGTATCTTTTACGCTTTAAGCACACTGGCAAGGTACTCTTCAAAATGTCTCTATTCATACCGAATGCTTTCCAACCTATCGTTATGCGTCGTTTTATTTTGCTGTCATGGTCTTTCTCTAACTTTATTACCTGTCCCAGGTAGATGCATTCATCAGCCTCTACTAGAGCCTCTCCCTCTATCTTTATGATCTTTTGGGCGACTTTATCATTGAACATTACTTTTATCTTTGTTCTGTTCATCTTTAAGCCTACCTTTAGGGAAAGTAAAAAAAAATGAGATTATAATTGAACTATATTATGCAACCGTTGTATCTTTTACGCTTTAAGCACATTGGCAAGGTACTATTCAAAATGTCTCTATTCATACCGAATGCTTTCCAACATATCGTTATGCGTTTTGGGAACTTTCCATGGAATTTTCAATAGATTATAATTTTGTCAAAAACAAATAGTAATTTACATAAAGAGTTAAATTGTTCAGGAAGACAGGGGATCAGGCCGGATAACTTTTGGCAATCTTTATGCTATCATATTTTAGGACCAAATAAGCAAGGATTACCCATAAAAGTAGTAAGAATTATGAGAATTGCTAGAAAAAATTAAAAATTAACCGCAAAATGCTACATGCTACATACTCACATGTACATGTGCATATACACATACCACATATGCACACACGTATACACATGCACATAAGCATAAACACATACGCATACACACTCTACATGCACACAACAGGCCACACACATACTACATACTACACATCCACATACACACGTGCTACATACACACATGCACAATCATACCACATACCACATACGCACACACATGCACATATGACATATACGCACACAAAAATGTCCAATACATAACTGTCCATGCAAAAAGGTCCATGCAAAAAGGCCCCCCCCCCGCGAATCTGGTCATAGACGAATCCACTACCATTCTCACATCCCAAAGGTCAGCATCACAGCCTTTCCCTGTGTTCTCCCCTACCACATCCGATAAAATTCGGCCCAGAATACTAGCCACATATTAACACAAGACAAACCGATGTAGTCGGTCGAACTTTCAGCTGGACTCCATTTTCTCTTCAATACTGCCTTTGACAACGACCATTCCAGGCCGAAACATGTTAGGTATTAAATAATTATTCCAATTATTTTTGAGTCTCCACATTGTCTTTTCTTCTCATCATATATCATCATCAGCAGCAGCAGCAGCAGCTGTTATAAGTCCACTGCTGAACAAAGGCCTTTCCCATCTCCTTCCATGATGACCTATCTTGTGCTAACCTCTGCCACGTCTTACCGGCACACTTTTCTATCTCGTCTCTCCATCTTGTGTCTGGCCTTTTCCTACTGCGTTTACTGTTCTATGGGTACCAGTCGGTTAGTATTTTCCCCCATCTATTGTCATTTCTTCTCGCTAGGTGACCAGCCCATCTCCATTTCTGTTGCTATATATATATATACTAACATGTATATCACTGATCAGGCTGGTGCATTATTCCGCACACAGGCGCCACCGTCTATGGTCCTTCTGCAGTGGAACCCCCACCACAAAAATCTTTGTTCGCAAAGCCAAGCCATTCATTCATTCTGCACATGTATGTGTGTATACTTGCACACACATGTAACATATGCTCTCATGCATACACACACACATAATACATACCATATATGCACAAACATACATATGTGCACACATTAAATGCTGACGCATGCCACGCATGCCACGCATTTACTACATACACACATATACACATATATGCAAACACATAACACATCCGCACATATGTATATGCCACAAACACACATATAAACACATGCCACATAGACACACATGTTTACACATACTATCCATACTGTATACACACATACACACTTACACACATGCTATATATTCACATGCACACGTGCATACACATGTCACATATGCACATGCATACACATACACACATGACAAAAAGCACACACATACACACTTACACATACATGCACCTCACACATACATGCCACAAACACACACGTAGACACATGCGCACATACACAAATGCAAAAATACACACATACATGCATATACCACATACATACATGATACATACACACATACACATACGCATAAACATCCACACTTGCCACATACACATATACCACATTTACACGTGCACACGCATGATACATAGTCACACATACATAAACTTACAAACACATATACTTACGCACACATGCCATGTACACATAAACGCAACAAACAAACACATATACATATGCACACATACCTCATGTTTGAAAATTGCACAAACACACACATGCCACATATGCACACGCATACACAATACTATCTACACACATGCACACATGTCACATACACATATGCTACATACTCTCATGCAAACGTACACACATATGCTCATCATATACACACAAATATACACATACACAAACTAGAAGCAGACATGCACGTATACGCCACAGACACACACAAACACACTATATGTAGTGTGTGTATGTGGCATGCATGTATGTTGTGTGCGTATGTGGCATGCATGCATGTATGTTGTATGTATGTGCATGTGTGTTTATGTGTGTGGTGTGTATGTGGATGTTGTATGTACGTATGTATGTGGCATGTGTCTGCATGTAGTGTGTGTATATGTGTATATGTATGTGTATATGAAATGTGTGTATATGGATGTATATACTATGTGTGTGGCACGCGTTTGCATGTAGTGTGCATGTATGTTTTTGTGTATGCGTATATGGTATATGTATATGTGTGTGCATATGTGTGTATGCAGAATGTGAGTATGTGGTGTGTGTGTATGTGTGCATACAATATGCGTGTTTGCGTATGTGTGTATACAGTATGTGTGTATGTGCGCGCGTATGTAGCATGTGTGTATGTAGTATGTGTGTGTCATGTGTCTACATGTAATGCATGTGTATGTATATGCATGTATATATCGCATGTGTCTACGTGTGTGCATATATGGCATATGTGTGCAAATATAAATGTGATTACATATCACTTGTGTATGTTTTATGTGTATATACAGTATATATGTATATTCATGCGTGCGTGTATTTGTGTGTGTATGTGGCATGTGTGTATAAGTGGCTTGTATGTATGTGGGTTTTTTTTTGTTTTTTTTCCGGATCCGGGCTAGAATATGCTCAGGTTTCTATACTGTTGGATCACTCCTGTTCTCGATGAAGTGTCCAGTGTCTGTACTCATAGCCACAGCCAGCCGTACTGCCATGAGGAAATGCCGCACCATCATGCTATTCTGTGACCAACGTTGAAGACAGCCGTACCATACTGGTTCTCCATCAAAGGACCGGTAGAACCCTATATGCAGCTCAGGCATCTACCAACTCCGGGATGTTCCCGTCCTGTGGTCTATCCACAGTTCAGCTTTACTGTCGGAACTTTCCCTCAAAAGGGGCGGCAGACCCCATAGCTAGCTCGGGCATCTGTCAGGAGAAGGACGCTCCTCTCAAACCTACGACCTATGGACTCTACCCCTATCCGCGCCACTCCGGTGGACCATAGGATGTAACCCTCGGTTTAAAGGGTGGGGTCGACCCTGGGCAAGTCGCATTTCACCTTAAAACTACACTGCTCAAGCCGTCCACAGATATACAACATATCTGCTGAGGCGGCCGTAGTGTTCACGTCCTGTGCTTCAACTACACAGGTATGCCATACCATCTGAACACTCCCACAAAGGGGCAGCAGACCCCCATAGCTAGCTCGCATATGCCAGGAAAAGGAAACTCCTGTCAAACCTACGACCCAAGGACACTGCTGCTATCTGTGCCACCACGGAGGACCATAGCATGCAAATCCAAGGTTCAAAGGGTGGGGTCGGCCGCGCGCACGTTGCACCTCACCTTAAAACTCCATTGCGCAGACTACGGATTCTCCACATTCAGGCCCCGCCGACCTACGACCCGAATAAAGACACGGAAAACCCGTCCCAAATCTCCGTCCGCGGAGCCAAGTCATTCATTCATTCATGTATGTGGTATGTGTGTTCATGTGTTTACATGGCATAGGAGTATGTGTCTATATAGTATGTGTGGCGTGTCAGCATATAGAGCGTGTGCGTATATTGAATGTGGCATTTTTGTGCACGTGTACATGTGAGTATATAGCATGTGTGTATGAGGTATGTGTGTATGTATATATAATTTGGACTTTGTTGCGTTGGACCTTTTTGGATTGGACCAAATGTATGTGCGTATGTGTGTGCGTATGCGGCATGTATGTCGCATATGTGTATAAGTGTATGTAACACGTGTATATGTATGTGTATGTACTATATGTATGACATATACTCCGCATGTGTGTGTATGTAGTATGTGTGTAGCATGTGTCACGTGTGTATGTGTATGTCTGTGAGTATATGGCATGTATATGGCAATATGTATGTAGCATGTATATATGTGGTTTGTGTGTGCATGTGTATATGTGTGTATATGGCATGTATGTCTGTATGTACTATGTGTATGGCATGTGTCGGCTTGTGATGTGTGTGTATGTATATGCGTATAAGGTATGTGGCATATGTGTATGTGAGAGTATGTAGCATGTGTGCTTGTACTATGTGTGTGCATGTGTATATTTGGCATGTCTTTATGCGTGTCTGTAGTATGTGTTTGGCATGTCTCTGCATATAGTGCGTGTGTATGTGTATATACATGCGTATATGACATTTATGTACGTGTGTGCATATATCGCATGTGTGAATAGTGCATGTAAGTATGTGGCTTGGGTGTATGTGTGTATGTATTCTCAGTGGCATGTTTTTGCATGTAGCGCGAGTGTATGTGTATGTATATGCGTATATAGCGTTTGTGCATATGTTGCATGTGTGTGCACTGTGCACGTATAAATATGAGTATGTTGTTTGTGCGTATATACAATATGTAGGTATCTGTTTATGTCTATGTGTGTGTGTATATGTCATATATGTAGGTGTGACATGTGTATGTGTGTGCGTATGTGACATGTGTTTATGTTGTAGGTGTGTATGTGGCATGTGCGTATGTAGTATGTGTATGTATTACATACATTGAACCTTTTTGCATTGGACGTTTTTGCATTGGACATTTGTGTGTGCTCATGTGTGATACGTGCATGTGTGTGCGTATGTGGTATGTGTGTGTATGTGGCACGTGTGTATGTGGCATGTATGTGTGTGCATGTAGAGAGCGTGTATATGTATGTGTGTTTGCTTATGTGTGTACGTGAACATGTGAGTATGTAGCATGTATGTTGTGTATATATATATATGTATACATTGGACATTTTTGCATTGGACATTTCTGCATTGGACCTTGTTGCGTTGGACCTTTTTGTATCGGACCTTTTTGCATTGGACATCTTAACCAGTAACTATTCTGGTATATACAGCAGGACATCTTTTTTTGACCCCTCTCTTATTAAAGTACCTTACAAACGTGACATCATTTTATTAGAGAGTAGCGGTTACACACTTTAATTATTGTGACGTTTCGCCTTTCTAAATTGTCATAAATATTTTAACTTGTCGGATTATATATCCAAATGGTATTCATCTTGTCGACATGGAAAATGAACAGAAAATGAAACAGTGCTATTTCGACAAAAGAATTTATACAAGACATTGCAGCAACCACAGTAAAAACCAAAGATGACGGAAACTATGGAAATCATCAATACCTGCCTTGTCCTCAACGGCAGGATGCAGAACATACGCTGAACACTATTGCTGAAGCTTAGTTTTCAACTGAATTTCATTATTTCTGAGGATGTCGAAACGCGAGACATGTTAAAATCTTTTTCCAAATTGTCATAAATATCTTAAGGTAGGAACACATTGCTATCACGTCGCGTGAACTCATGCAAAACCACGAAGCCTCAAAACCATGAAAATCAGCAGTCGGATTTACATGCGGTCACCAAATATTATATGATGCACACCCTTTGTGGAGTCAGTTTTATCACGCACCCCTGCAAGTCACGTGATATCACGAGACCTTGCTGGCCTACATTTCATGACTCACATTTTCTGTTTCTGCACGCACATTTGCGTGCGCAGAAACAGAAAATGTGAGACGTGATATCACGTGACTTGTAGCCGTTACAGCAGTGTGTCTCCTACCAATTCAAATAAGCGTTAAACTGGCTTTGCACACTACTAATGCTCACGTGAGTTCACGTGACGTGTTAACAATGTGTCCCCGCCCTTAATATCACGGCAACAAAGAGTGTACCCATTTGTAGAAAACTTAGTGTTTTCAATAATTACCTTGTGGAGGCAGATATGCATTCTTCTCACCAGTCGCACGTTTTCCTCTTGCTAAGTTTGCTGCTGTTAGAGATGCTGCATTCGAGTATACTCCGAGAAACTCCGGAGTCTTGTAAAATCCATACATCGTGGGATCTTGTATTTTTCCGTTTGTGTAAGAAGTGTAAGCCGTTGGAATTATACCATTATTATATGAATGGTACAAAGGTCTTATTAAATTGGACATGTATGTGCCATAGCCTGATGGCATTGGACTATGTCCAGTTGTGTAAGAAGCAAGGCCGGACGGCATTGAGTAAGGCATTTGCCCACTCATGTAAGAAGCAAGTGTTGATAAGGCTGGGTTAGGCCGATACGAACTCATGTAAGCACCGTAGGCTGATGGCATTACGGGTGTGTAAGGAGCAAGGCCTGACGGCATTGAGTAAGGCATTTGCCTACTCATGTAAAAATCCCGTGTTGGTAATGCAGGGTTAGACAGATACTGACTCATGTAAGTACCGTAGGCTGATGGCATTATGTTAGGCATACGCCCAGTTATGTAAGGAGCAAGGCCTGGAGGCATTGAGTAAGGCATTTGCCTACTCATGTAAGAAGCCTGTGTTGGTAATGCAGGGTTAGACATATACGGACTCATGTAAGTACCGTAGGCTGATGGCATTATGTTAGGCATGCGCCCAGTTATGTAAGGAGCAAGGCCTGACGGCATTGAGTAAGGCATTTGCCTACGCGTGTAAGAAGCAAGTGTTGATAAGGCAGGGTTAGGCAGAAACTGACTCATGTAAGTACCGTAGGCTGCTGGCAGTAAGTTATGCATATATCCAGTTGTGTAAGAAGCAATGCTAGGTGGCAATAAGTTAAATGGTGCCATTAAAGTAGACTCATTTACGTAAGGCTTACCCCCAGTTGTGTAAGGTGCAAGGCCTGACAGAATTGAGTAAGGCATTTGCCCACTCATGTAAGAAGCCTGAGTGTTAGGCAGATAGGAACTCATGTAAGTACCGTAGGCTGATGGCATCAAGGTAGGCATATGCCCAGCTGTATAAGAAGCAAGGCCTGACGACATTGAGTATGGCATTTGCCCACTCATGTAAGAAGCAAGTGTTGTTGAGGCAGCGTTAGCTATACGCGACCTCATGTAAGAAGCAAGCTTAGATTGCATTAAGTTAGACAGTCCTGGTGTCATATGTGAATTCATGTAAGAAGCATAGCCTGATGGCATCAAGTTAGGCATTCGGCTGCTGGCGTAATTAGCAAGGCCTGATGGCATTAAGCTAGGTATATGCGAACCCATGTAAGAAGCCTGCGTTGATGGTGCATAATAAGGCGTATAACTATTCATGTAGGAAGCCTGTCCCGATGGCATTAAGTAAGGCATTTGCCCAGTTGTGTAAGAGGCAAGACCTGATGGCATTAGGCTTGGAATATATGAATTTATGTAAGAAGCATAGCCCGTGTTAGGCACCCCCCCACCAGTATATAAACCTGTCGTCGGAAATGGAACATTATTTGGTCCTGTACCGGTCATGTACGAATTGTACATCATTGTTGGCATATTCCTCGGTATCTGGGGGTATACGTTGGAAGGTATTCTTGCAGGGTTCACCAAATTCGCTATGTAAGAAGCATAACCCGTGTTAGGCAGTCCCCCACCAGTATATAAACCTGTCGTCGGAAATGGGACATTATTCGGTCCTGTACCGGTCATGTACGAATTGTACATAGTTTTCGGCATCATCATGCTTTGTACGTACGGATTGTACAATGGTTGTAGCATTCTCCCAGTCACATACTGTCCATACACTGCAGGGTTTTGCGATATTGCTTTCCCTCTCGAATAAGCACCATACATTGCAGACGGAGGAAGCTTGTCATTACGATATGGACCGGGTATACCAAATGCTGCCGGTCCTCTGATGGAGTTCATGTAATATCCTCTTATAGCCATGGGGTTATCTAGTCGGAAAAAGAAATAAAATTGTGATTTGGTATATCATCGAAATAGTTTACTTCATTCTAGAAATTATCATTGTGTTCATAAAGAATTCAGATAATATTTTATTGGCACGAACTATTGAATTAATTAAACACAGGCCTTGAACAGGGAGGCGGTATTTGAAAACGTCCCCCCGGGTCCCCAATGGAGGGGGCTCCCAAAAGCGTTTATAGTTTCACAATAACGGTTAAACAAAACAAAGAATTAATTTATGACTGACTAATTTACATAGATAGGAATTTTGGAGCCCAAAAAGATGAACAAAGAGATATTCATTATAAAAGGGGTCGGGACTCTAGTGTCGATGTCAGAACACCTAAGATTTGAGACGATGTTCTGATCCGGACACAGGAAAACGCCAATTGCCAATGTAACTAGCCAATCTCATAATTAGTCTCACGTTTTAGAGGCCGCTCAACCCTCTTTCTTGGCTTGAATACGGAATTACCCGACAGTGCTGTATAAGTCAGAAAATAAAAAGGAGATATTATTTTTGATAAACCTGGCTTCGCTTCTTCTACTCTTGATGAGTCTGTGTGTATTCCTTTCAGCATATCATACCAATTCCAAAGACACAACGCAGTTCCGGGGAGATCAACTTTACACACCAGTACAACACACAAGTCAGTTGCGTATATTGGGTATCATCAACGCCCATAACGTAACAAGTTCACCTACTCAATTTCTACTGAAATGATACGATAACAGATATATCTGTACAGATATGAATTGCTAAAATAATAATCCAGTCTTTGGGGTTGTTTTTCACCAATTAAGTAATAGTGCAGGTCTATTGCAAATTTTCCATTTTCATCAAATCTCACTAAATGTTGGAGGATCCCTCAAGAAGCCAAGCGCCCTCTCCCCCGGCCCCCAAATCTCTAGCTATCTCTAGCAACACCATTAGAAATCTATTTATGGGGTCCCTGCGATTTCATTTTTTGTGATCCAATTTTCCTTTTTTTTAATAGACAAAATCAACATAAATTAGATTATAGCAAATTCGGCTGTTGCGAATTCATTGTAAAGGATTGAACTCACAACGAAAAGCTTACAAAACCAATGGGAATATACTTTTTATACATGCACGAGTTGTCTTTCTCTGTATGTAATCTGAACCATTAGTTTTAACATTAGTTAAAATAAGCCTCAAATGTTGAATCCTTACAAACCAGAGTAGAAATTAGGGTTGTCCGATTTCGGTCATGGTGTCCGTATTTTGCCCTGTATGTCCGATTAAAAATTTTAAGAATTGGACATCCAAAATTGTCGGAATTAAGGCCCCACGCAGCGTTGCCAACTTTGATATTTTATATCTAAATTTAGAAATTTGTTTTTGTTTTTAGATATCGTATATCAGTTCTAGCCACTTTTAGCTATTTATTTTCATTATTGTGATGATTATCCAGCTAATTTTAGCCACTATTAGCTATTTATTTTCATTATTGTGATGATGATCTAGCTACTTCTAGCCACATTAACTATTTATTTTCAATATTGTGACGTAGATCTAGTTACCTTTAGCCACTTTTAGCTATTTATTTCCATTATTGTGATGATCTAGCTACTTTTAGCCACTATTAGCTAATTATTTTAATTATTGGGCTAATGATCTAGCTACTTCTAGCAACTTTCAGCTATTTTAGCCATCATTTTTTTCTGTCCGAATTTGACAGATTTGGAGCAGGGTTGACGTTATTTGTCCGATTTTTGGAAGACTCGTGCCCGTTTTTGAGAAGACTAATCTGGCAACCCTGGTAGAAAGCGTTCTGATCGCACTTAACTAATACAACACTGAGATAAATCAGCTTATAGACATCTGCTACGTCAGGATGTTTATTCGCCTCCCCACAGCGGCAAATTTGACATGGAGTCGAGTTTAAGGTGGGAGTCTTGGCTCTTATCTCCGCGAGTGATAATTACTACTCAACTTTATTTTTAAAAATTATTTTCTAACTTATTGCTCTCAAAAGCTTTAAATAACATTGTAAAAATTAAACAATGATTAAAAATACGTAGTTAAATTATTTACTTTGCAATGCTGCTTGATACGTGACCAACGTCTTCATTAAGTTTCATAGATTAGCGACATCGGATTTATCCTGCTATGAAACGTTTCGGCTAAGAAAAGTGGCTATGAAATAGACACGGCTATTAATTTTGCTATGAAATCGCCTGCTATGAATTTCTCTGCTATGAATATTCCGAAACCCAGTTTTTTTATGACCAACCCCTTGGCAGGAGTGGATTCAATTAGCTGCTGAGAGTACATTGAAATTTGTCCTAATGAAGTATTTTTTATACTCTTCGCTCATACTGGGAATCGAATCGAACCTCCTGCGTGCTAGCTATTACACTAGCCGAGCGGACCGTAAACCTGAGGATAAAGATGAGTTGGTTTTTTAGAAGGTAATCTGTATCACAATATTACAGGTTTCGCCCTAACTGTCCCATACAAACTTGAAATAAGTTTTTATTAAACTGTTTAATTAAAATACACATTGCATAAATGTATGTACTTGTAAAGCAAAGATCGCCAAACTTTTTAGACCAGTGGTTCCCAACCGGGGGGTAATTTCCCCCAAGGCGGGAATTTAGGTAGTCCAAGGGGGGAATGAGGCTATTAAGTAAAAATAAAAGTCGAATCGAAGAACTAAGTCCAGTCTAGAGATAGGGTTTTCTGCACTTCTATCTATCGAAATAAACTCCAAGTTGAGAATGATTTAAAATGTGCTCTCTCACTAATAGACCCACAAATAGAAGAACTAGTAGCAAAAAAACAAGAACAGAAATCACATTGCTGTGTATATCAGTTACGATAGCAGAATTCTCATTTTTTTGTAAATTGGAATTTCAAATGTGTTCCTAATTATTTCCGCTTGCTTTCTTTGAGTAACAAATACACAGCAGCAGCTGTACAATTATAAAATTAAACTAATTCTTAGTATGAAGCTGTCTAATTATACGTAAAATAAAGTTATTATTTGAAATTATTCTTTGTTGCAACTTTATAAATGGAAGCGGGGGATACTAGTAATCTTATTGACAGAAGTGGGAACTACTGTTTTAGACCATCGTCTTTCCTGGAATACTTGATCCCTCCTCGCTCCTGTAGCGGACTCATACGTATTTTTGCACTCACGCACTACGGTCAGCAAGTGGAAAGCACTTGACACCAATTTTCATTTGGAACAAACCAGATTTTTATTCCGAGAAATAAGGTTATCTCGTCTTTTAGATGACCAATTTCCAGAACATGAAAAATCCGTACTTGACTCGAATTTAATACGCTTTGTAGACGACAAGTCTGGCAAAACGATGTTTCTTGTCAACTTACATTTCATCTTGGATACTTGACGATACACAGTCCAACACACCACAATTCCGACCAGCCACACATCCACCACTCACCTCTTACTATAAGAAGACCCAGCTATTCTTCATCTTTGTTCAGTCAGATTTGTCGCCTTGACAAATCAATGATGGTTTCACAGAGACGTGCCTTTCATCTCTGATTATGTACGTACGCATTCATACGCATTCTTACATGCACACACACTCTCTTCCTTGACATCTTCAACAAACTATGGACACTTACTAAGTAATAACCCGAACTCTTTATTAACAATGCATTCTCTTTTCATCTCAGCTGAGAAATACTTTTTGTTATTATCTTCTGTAATAAATATACTTCTTATCATTGCAGAGTATTTTGTATCCTTTAATCTCATTGCGTTTGTTACCATGTGCTAACTGCATCCTTGCACATGCATGTATTTGCATCCCTTTTACTACTGCAGAACAGGCAGAGAAAGAAAGATCACTCTTATGCGCATCGTTAACATTACCTTCTTTCTTTCTCTAGTCTCATCAGCACCTTAGCCTACTATCGGCAGTACTGACCGTTAAGGCTGCTATAGGCACTATTATTACTGCTGCTACATACAGCTTCACCGTTAGAGATTACTACGCTACTACGCTACTACGCTATTACGCTCTCATCATTGTTATTGTTTATAACAGTAACTTTTACTGGAGTCAGATAATTTTAGTCTTAATCCCATCTGACATTACCTTCCTTTTAACACTCCCCAGGCAGATAAATTTATCAAACGAATCAATAACACAGCCTAAAAAGTACCAAATTTCCCGAAAACGTACCAAGGCTTTCAGAAACGTATAAAATCTCCCGAAAACGTACCGAACCTTCCGAAAACGTACCATATCCATAATATATAATTATATATCGACACGATAATTATCCTGAGTCCTGTATATCACATTTATTTAACTTAATTTAAAATAATACCAAAGATGTTTCAGTAAACAGATATAAAATAAATTGACAATAAAAACTAATGAATAATTTTTATTGAGTCTTCGGTCAACTGTCGTATTATACAATTTAAATATGCGAACGCCGACCCGTGACTATGTAACATTCAACGATTTTTAGTGAATGCCAACGACATCTTGAAAGTCATATGAATCATCTTTCGAACGCCTTTCTATTTGGATTTAAAATTACGAAGACTAAAAAAAAAACTAATTATATATAAATCAGAAATGTGTATCAACAAGAGCTTTATGTATTTTAATTTTTTATACGAAAGTCAGTTTTTGAGGCCCCCCAAGTTCAATAGACGCCCCCGGCGTTTATCGACCCGTTGGATAATCCCATCGACCACCATGAGTCGATATCGATCCCTTTGGTGTAAAGTTTGAGTTGAATATTTTCCATTAGTTTATTATAATTTATTTTATAGATATGCGTACAGGTGAGGTGCATTGAGCAAATGCTTGCCTGTGTAACAGCCTACCTACTTTTTAATGGCTACACGCCATGAAACACGCAACTAAGGACACTTCTTTTTTCGGCTGACGTCACGGCTGGCTGATGCTCGTTGTGGCTACTATAAATACCAGGTGCTAACGGCTTTTCTTCACCTACCTTTCGGCGACCCTCTTGTCGATAGGTCCGTGTGCTGCCTTACACAGGTAAAAACCCTTCTTCCACTTACTTCTTCGTACCAGTTTCTCACTATGCCTTTTTTTGGGCGATTACTTCCTACTTCTAGCTAGCGATCTCTTTGTCTAGAGTTATAGACACGTTTAGGAAAGGGCTTAGAGTTTGGTATCTATAACTCTAGTCACGGACCTATCGACGCGAGGGTCGCCGAAAAGTAGGTGAAGAAAAGCCGTTAGCACCTGGTATTTATAGTAACCACAACCAGCAGCAGCCAGCCGAAAATAGAAGTGCCCTTAGTTTCGTATTTCATGACATGTAGCCATTAAGAAGCAAGTAGACTGTTACACCAGTATTGATGACCAAGTAAACAATAGGTTACAAAAGAATGCACTTAAAAACTACCAGCATGTCAGATTTCTTCAGTTGCATGGATGTGTATAATAATAAAATATTTTCAATTTCAGTGTTTTAGGCGTTATAAAATATCAAAATTCTAAAACTTAAAATTTCAAAATTAACATTTTTATTAACGTAGTTCCGCCTTGTGTATTGGTGTATTGTTGGATATTTAGGCAGCCGTGGGCGGAGGTCACAGATTTGACCCCCACAGGTGTTGAAACTTATAAACGGGATATCGACGAGAACCCCGTAGAGAGACACCGGACGCCCACAGAGAGACAGACAGCCTAGGCTGGGGGAAGACACAAGGCCAGTTCCCCTGTTGGAACAGTCTGTCGGCTCTCGTTACCTCTCTCCCACTATTCATTCTCCGCCAAGACACAACGTATCTTATGAAATAAAGATATATCCTCATATTTTTATAAACAAGTTTCGAGTCTTCCTTTTTCTCCAAATTCAGGATTTTCGTCCCGCGGACCAAGATGGCTATACAACAGTATGCCTTCTGATGTACATGTTACGGCTGTTTAGGCCATTTTCAATATCCTGGCTGCCTTTAATTTAGTTAATAGGTTTTTCAAATGTTGTGATACTATTTCTTCACAGTATACTTTTCTGTAGTTAAAGGTGTCTGAATTCTACATGTTATATTTGTTTTGATTAAATCAATAACAGTTTGATTACGGTGTAATCTAAAAGTTTGCACTTTTGACATGAATCGATTTTATTATTTCTACATTTGAATCAATTCCTTTTCGTAACTGTTATCAGGAATTTCACAAAATCCCTAGGGATAACACGAAATCACTAATTTCACAATTTACTGTAACATGTACACCCCAACTCCCATTTCCACAATGCCCCTGCCAATATCATCACCACCCTGCCCACATAATCATAATATATGTATGTGTGTATAAGCACGTATTGATGCATGTATGTATGTGGCACATGAATTTCGTCTACATCACTTTAGCAAATATCAGTTTTGTCTAAATCACTTTGGTCTAAAATCACTTTAGTCTAAAAAAACAATAAAAACATGTAATTGTTTATACTGAAGTGATTTTAGAAAAAAGTGATTTAGACAAAACTGATATTTGCGAAAGTGATGCAGACGAAAGTACCATAACCCGTATGTATGTATGTATGTATATATTTGTCTGTGTGTATACGGCCAAATCACCTTGGATACATCAGTTCTCGTACGATCAGCAAAGTTAAGCGACGTCGAGCCTGGTCATTACCCAGATGGGAATACCAGGTACTGCATGCAGCAACAAGATTGTTCTGCGACGGTCACAGTCTATGCTCTGCCGCCGATGAACAGAGCGTCTTATCAAGCTGGCACCAGACTGTACAACTGGTCCCTTTCTCACGCCCACGCTGCTCCATGGAGGACACATGACAGTGTTACTCGTATCGAGTGGCAGCGATCATATTTGTGTGTGTGTGTGTGTGTGTGTGTGTGTGTGTGTGTGTGTGTGCGTGCGTGCGCATTGACAACATTTGTCCACTTTAGTACACTTGGGCAATGCGTAAACATCTTATAAAGTTAGGTTGAAAGTCAATTAAGTTAAATCCACAGACATACACAAACAGGCTATTTTAAAAACATTTGATATCAAGGTCATAGTTAAGGTTTTTAGGATTCTTGAAAAAAACACCGATACGGGAAGGGAAATGGTGTGCATTAATATATAGAGCTGCAGAACAGGGTCGCCTGAGTGGGATACAAGGGGAGATAATCCGAGCTTTATTTACACAGGCATTGGAATAGCGTCGAATTTGGAAATCGAGTGAGTCTGGGTGTTCAGTACCAGGGCACAAACATATTCGTCTTTAACAAAGTATATTTTCGTATATATCGATTCTATCGACGAATATTACGAATATCATGG
>VCCN01002466.1:606184-618968 GCA_006491835.1 Architeuthis dux
ATTTGGAATAACATAGGTAATTGTATAGTTCAGCCGCATAGAGTCGTTGTTCATTGCATGGCATAGATTATTTTAACATATTTTGGCAAAAATTTATTAAATGAAGCAGCACTAATAGTATAATTTATGTATTTACGTCTGTTTTTCTTTTATGAATTCTCTTAGTTATTTTTAATTTTTCGCCATTTCTATTTTATTAAAAATATTTTAAATTCTTAAAAAAAGTAAATTTAAAAAATAAATTAATCTTGCTTTTTCGAACAAGGTTTGAAAAATGAAAAAAATCGAAAGTAATGGTTTGTGCTGCCACTCAATCTTAAAAATTTAATACATTTTCAAAAAAAACCCCAAACAGTTAACCAGTGTCTATGGTAAATAGTACACTCTGAAAAAAGTGACCAATCAACGTTTGGTAAGACGACTTTCGGTAAGATGAATGCTATCTGTTTCAACAATGAACATTTTTATTGACTAATTAGTTTGGACTTCTATTCATCTGCTGTGTTTCAGTTAAAGTCAAGGTTTTCAGGAACCTAACCACAATGTTAATCAGGGGAGTTCTTGTATTTGTAGAATTCTTAAGAAAATGATAACAGTGTGAGAGAACGGAAGGGAGATAACTCTTGGATCATCCATCTGATTTAGCTCCCCTGAGGAATGACAAAATGTAAACAGAGAATCTCGTCTGTCCAGGAGTTAGACAATTTTTTAAGAAACATCAGACTAAGGAAAGATTCTGGGTAGATTCTGTTTCCCCAATATTTGAATTCGGCACAGAGCCAGGAAGAGAGTGAGAGAGGGCAGTAGCACCCTAGCGGTGGAGTGGGACGGAGACACAAAAGTTTGCTGATGCAGTGTTTTGAACCGGTGACGACCGGGAGACACGATCATCTTAGCTTCGAAGAGATATAGGCACTGCTTCTTCTTTCTTTTGCTTTTTCGAAAGGCGGTGGACCAAAATCAACATTTTCTCACCCCCAGAATTTACCTCAACGATCAGAGTTTTCCCTCAGCAGACTATTTTCTATCCCCGGAATATTTCCTGTTTCATTGTTTGATAAAACTACCATTATTGCCCTACCAAAAAATCCATGAGTTTGTCTTTTTTGTTACCCAGTTTGTTTATTCTGTACGAAACATTTATTTAATATCGTTTTTTAATCCGTTTTTTGCGTCTCGGTGCATAATTTGCTGTTTGACCTTAACCCCTCGACATACCACGATAGGTGCACATGCTTGATAGTATACTGCGCTGTGACAAACAGATATCAAACTAAAAAGCACTCAGAGAGGACATACCCTTGTCAAAGCCATTGTCACTGAAAACTGAATGAAAATCAGTTCATATATAGCTACAATGCAGGTGAGGTGACTCTAAAAAAATACATAGATCTGCCAAAATTTAACCAATTCTTCCATACACCATGGCCTACACTTCCAGAAAATTACATTGAAATTCATTCATATAGGCACAATGCAGGGAGGTAACTGTGCATGGATCTGCCCCAGATTTAATCACTTCTTCCTTAGCCCGTTGCCCACTATTCCACAAAATTTCATTGAGAACTTTTGGAGATATTGTGTATACAGACAGATGGATGGACTCGGGTGAATACACATACTGGGGAGGTAACTGTGCATTGATTTGCCCCAGATTTAATCACTTCTTCCTTAGCCTGTTGCCCACCATTCCACAAAATTTCATTGAGAACTTTTGGATATTGTGTATACAGAGATGGGACGACAGATGGAAACAGGTGAATACATATACCACCTCAACTTTGTTGCCAGAGGTAAATAAAAAAAATAAATAAATAAATCAATTAATAAAATTCAAAAGATCATTTACCTGAAATTTCATTTGCTAGTTTATGTTTCTGGGCATTTTTCTATAAAATAAAATAAATAGAACGTTCAAATTTAAAAAAAACCAAGTGAGAATGCTGCTGGACACAAAATAAGGGATCAATTTGGCATAAACTTACATTATAAATTGAACCCTCACTAAAAACCTATTTTGGGGGAAATTTAAAAAAAAAAAAAATAATATTTTCCCTACTCATTGAGGAGTCTGCGTGCAAAATTTCAAGTTTCTGAATAAGTTACATCTCTCGACTTTTGTTGGGCTGTGATCACTAAAAAAGGTCTTGAATTTTCAAAAAAAACAAGTGGGCACAAACTTACATGGCATATTGAACCTTCTAAAAACCTATTTTGGGGGAATTTTCATTAAAAAAACAACATTTTCCCTATTCATTAAGGGGTGTGTGTGTTGAGGGTGATCAATTACAATGTTCGAAAAAGAGGTGATCAATGAATAAGTTACTTCTCTCGCCTTTTGTTGGGCTGTGATTACTAAAAAAGATCTGAATTTTCAAAAAAAACAAGCGGGCACAAACTAGTGACCAATTTTGCATAAGCATGTACTGCATATTGAACCCCCCTCTAAAAACCCATTTAGGGGGGAATAAAAAAAAAATTTCACTACTCATTGAAAGGAGTGTGTGTGCAAAATTTCAAGTTTCTGCAATGAATGGTTAGGGCTGGGCAAAGTCCAGATACATAGATAGATATAAATATCAGAAAATAACCTAAACCCAGCAACAGTGTTTAAACCGAGTTGGCAACACTGCCAGAACCCCCCCCCCCAATTTCTGACCACTGAATACATCTGACTATTATCATCTTTGTACGATGGCCAGATCTCAAGTAAATGATGATGTTATTGTTTAATGGCACAACAACCCTTGGTGGGTCATTTAGTGCCGAATTCAGTAGGGGGGGATCCCATGTCCCCGTGACTAGAGACTTGAGCGGTGAGAATCCCTGTCACTGAGACAAATGCCACAAGGACCGGGATAAAGTGAGGGAGATCCCAAATGCTCCTCAGGACAAATCCTGAGCATGCTAGTGGTGATCTCCTGACCAGCTGGCCAAGATCTCCTGTGCAACTTCTCCCAGGACGATATCCGAGGATGCCACAAGGATCCCTGAAGGGCCGTAGTTGATGACCCTGAAGGTTTCGAAGAACAGATACACTCCACTTGATCCTAGCCACAGCCAAGATATCCTGCGCAACTTCTCCCAGGATGATACCTGAGCATGCCACAAGCACACCCGAAGGGCTGTGGTTCTCTGAACTTCGAGACCATGGAAGTTTCGAAGAACATATACTACACTTTGATCTTAGCCAAAAGGCCTGGAAATGATCAAAACAAAATGACATTTCATTCGTAACGACCTAACAATTTTCAAAATTGACTCCAAATGTTTCAGAAGAATGAAAATCCATTTTCAAGTCTTAATTTTGTAAATCTGATTTAAATAAGTAAATTTCAGGTCTGGTTAGTAACTCAATAGAAACCAACATATTTTGGCAGCATGCCATGTGGGGGTGCTCAATTACAAAATTTGAAGAAAAAAAAAAAAAATTGGACAAAAAAGGTGATCAATGAATAAGTTTGTCGGCACAGGTAAAAAAATCTGATCCATGGAACAATTTCATTGAAAAACAAAAGTCAGCAGGCCTACCAGCCAATCTACAGACGGTTCCTTAATAAAAATATCCATCATGAGAAGAAGGAGTTCTTTATCCGATCGTAGGGCATTAAGTGCACATGTCATGGTTCCTTCCAAGATTCCTTTCGTCTGGTGCGGGAGGAAAACATTCAAAATTTGGTTGGTCAGACGGAACGGCATCAACTCGGGAATCGGTATGAACTTGGGATAAGAAAGAAAGAGTTTTATTTTAAATAATAAATAATAGCATTAAGAGTAGATTTGCCAACATTTAGAAAACAGTGGGACAGCGTTGCCAACTTAGATATTTTATATCTAAGTTTAGATATTTTTTGTTGCATTTAGATATAAGAAATTGTTTTTAGATATCAGATACCAGATATTTTTAGATTTTTTGGGCAAAATCTAGACATTTTAAAATTTGTTTTGGCAAAATCTAGATATTTTAAAATTTGTTTTGGCAAAATCTAGATATTTTTAGATATTTTACCCAAAATATAAAATCTTTGTCAAATCCCCTTGTTTTTACATACCTGCCGAGTTCACACGCATTAAAGGAAAATTCTCACACAATTTATCAAAAGTGTTAGATTTATTTAGATTTATTAAATTGGTTTAGATTTCTGATAAAAAAAATCTATTTTTATCGAACTTTAGAACTCACATTATTTTAAAAGAATCACATACAAAACTTTTGAAACATATATTAAATAGACTTCTAGACAACACTTTCAGTAGCTGATATGTCCTGAAACGCAATTTTCAAATTTGGGAAGACAGTCAGCTCAACAAGATCACATACAAAACTTTTGAAACATATTTTAAATAGACTTCTAGACAACACTTAATTTCAGTAGCTGATATGACCTAAATGCAATTTTAGCCAATGTTGGATACATAATTTTCAGACTCCAAGTGCAAATTGCTCAGATTCTGGTCAAATAACACTACGGTAGGATTCAAAATTCGGCCGTCTGTGACGGCAAAGTAGAAGTGTGTAGCAACCGTTTTTCACTCTTTGAAGATCAGAAGTCAAATGAATAAAAAAGTTTTATAAACAGATAGTATCGAAACAGAAAGTTCCTGTAGCTAAAAAACATTGGTCATAAAACATTATAAATATTTTCCGTTCAATCAGAAGTGCTGCTAAAGACTATTTAAACATGTTTTAAATAGTCTTCTAGATAACACTTAATTTCAGTAGTTGATATGCCCTGAAATGCATAATTTTCAGGGTGAGGTGGGGCACACGATTCTCACTCATTCTTAACATTGAAACTTGACAGATATGTTTTTAGATATTGGATATCAGTTTAGATATTTTATATCTAAATATAGGTATTTGATGCGTTTAAATATGAAAAATTGTTTTTAGATATCGGATATTTTATTTGATGAGTCTCAGATATTTTTAGATTATTTTGGCTAAATGTTGATATTTTTAGATATTTGGTAAAGTTCAGGCCCTGATATCTAGGTATTTTGGGATATTTTATCAAAAGTATCGAATACATTTCAAAAAGATTATTTTAACATATTTATAAAACTTCAACATAGACAGAATTTGGACCAAAGATTAAAAAATACAAAAATAAAACAGAATTGAGCATTGAAAAGTTATTTACAAAAATCAGAAATCTTTGGACCAAATTCTGCCAATTTTGAATCTTTCTAAGTATGTTAAAATAAATCTTTTGAATAAAGTTAGATACTTTTTTTTTTGCACAAAAAGTATTGAAACAAATTTGAACATTGAAAAACTGTATAAAAATCAGAAATCTTTAGACCAAATTCTGTCAAACGGTGATCGCCTCCCGACCAGCTGGCCAAGATATCCTGTGCAACTTCTCCCAGGACGATTTCGAAGAACAGATATTACACTTTGATCTTAGCCAAAAGGCTATGAAAAACGTTATACAATAGAAATGTTTAAGATTATTCATGGTTTAGAATTAGTAAACCCTGATGTATTTTTTACTAGAAGAGAGTACAAGGGACTGAGAGGCCATACATATAGGGTAGAAGCAAATAGAAGTAGATTGAATAACAGAAAATTCTTTTTTAGCAATAGAGTAGTAGGACTTTGGAATAGATTACCGGAATACATAATGCTATCAACAGATGCAAATGATTTTAAAATGAATTATGATGTTTATTACACCACCACAAAGGTTTAAGGACCTAGATATTGTGTAAATATGATTGTTATAATGTATGCTTGTATATACAATCTGTATACTTTTTTCACACTAAAATAAATAAAATCAAGTGATGGATAATTTTATCCTACACTTTGCTGGCCTCACATTCATATTAGGCACGAATATAATGCAGTTCTCTATGTCGACAGTATGAAATCAAATGATGGATAATTGGATATCCAACAGAATATGATAATTATAAAGACATTTTTTAGTTGAGAACCTATATTTGCCCAGTGCCGGTGTGAGTGACTGCTAAACAAGTGGCCTAAATTGTAAATGTGAATAAAAAAACTAACTCTGTGCGGGAATCGAACCTGCAACCACCCTGGTAGCAACCTTATATGCAGGTTCTGCTCTACCAATTGAGCTAATGAAGGTCTCATGGTAGGCAGGAGTCTTTTAATCCTACACTTTGCTGGCCTCTCCATTCTCACATTTGTATTTAGGCACAAATATAATGCAGTTCTCTATGTCGACAGTATGAAATCAAATGATGGATAATTGGATATCCAACAGAATATGATAATTATAAAGACATTTATTAGTTGAGAACCTATATTTGCCCAGTGCCGGTGTGAGTGACTGCTAAACAAGTTGTCTAAATCGTAAATGTGAATAAAGATACAAACTCTGTGCGGGAATTGAACCTGCAACCACCCTGGTAGCAACCTTATATACAGCTTCTACTCTACCAACTGAGCTAACGATGGTAGGCAGGAGTCTTTTAATCCTACACTTTGTTTCTTTATTCACTTTTATGATTTAGGTCGCTTGTTTAGCAGTCATTCACACCGGGTAAATATAGATTCTCAATTAATAAATGTCTTTATAATTATCATATTCTGTCAGATATAAAATATAGGTCCTCAACTAATAAATGTCTTTATAATTATCACTAAAATAAATGTAAATTCGGTATTGGATTTTGTACCAAGCCTGTCCATATCATAAAATCTGAACAATTTAACCTTGCTAATATTATGTAATCTTGCTCTTAATTTAACTACATATTCATAAATTAATGACTTGGATTCATAAACTGCTTGTAACCACTGTCGAACTCTTCAATGAATAGGATTTTTAAAATGGAACTGTTTTGTGAATAAAGAAAAATAAAAAAAATATCAAAAAGTGCAAGGGGAGTAACTTCCCTTGAATTACTATTTGAATGTGCCTGTATGAATTTAAGAGTTAAATTAAAAATTTATATCAAAATAAATTTACTAAAAATAAAATGGAGCTACTTTTCCAGCAGTGTTTTTTTGTTCTGCTGGATCTTGTATATTGTAATATAAATTTGTTGAATTATCATCTCTCTTGATATCATTTGATATCCCATTGTTGAAACTTGTCTTGGTTCTATCTTGTAATAAATGTAACTCAAGTATTTTTTATCTGTTAACTTTTTTCTGCTTTACATATAACAAAATTGGGACCAAATCGCAACTAAACACTTCATGGGGAATCAATTGTATTATGTATACATATACATATATATATATCCTTTTTATGTATGTGAAACTAAATATACTGCACTTTGTTTATAACTGACAAGTCTCTGCCTTTTGGGAATGTGAATTTGTTTTTTGTAATCAGCCTTTTAACTCTTAAATTCATAAACTGCTTGTAAACGCTGTGGAACTCTTCAATGAATATGATTTTTTTTTAAAAAAGAACTCTTTTGTGAATTGAATTAAAGAAAAATCTTTTAAAAATTACCAAAAATTGCAAGGGAAGTAACTTTGATGAGAAGTTATTCCCCTTTAATTACTTTTTGAATTTCCTAGAATGAATTTAAGAGTTAAAAGGTCAATGATTGATTTGTTTAGCGGCATATCAACCCTTGATAGGTCATTTAATGCCGAAATCAGTCTATAATCCCCAAAATAGTCTCTTGCAACTTTGGTAAACGGTTATTATTTTTTTTAATTAGTCTCGCGACTTTGGTAAACAGTTATTTTTTTTAATTAGAGTCTTGCGACTTTGGTAAACGGTTATTTTTTTTAATTAGAGTCTTGCGACTTTGGTAAACGGTTATTTATTTTAATTAGAGTCTTGCGACTTTGGTGGCGCCGTATTCTAGGCCCCAGCCGACAGGGCCGGCCTCATTTGGGGGGGTCCTACCCCTCTGCATACAGTGGGCGTATTTTATGCCCCTCTGCGTTTAAAAGGTCAAACGTCAATGTACCTGGGTGGCTGATCCAAAAGCATGTCCAAAATCTATTCCTATCATCTGACCATTTCCTCGATGGATCATCATATTGGATAAATGTCTGTCACCGACCCCCAACATATAATGGCATACACAGATCACAGCATGCGACAAGGCAAAATTGGTTCGGAGGACATGGAAGGCTTCAGGTGAGGTGCTCATTTTCAGGAAGAATTGGCTGAAAAGTAAAAGAAAACATGAGATAAACAAGGGAAATTATGAATCACCACCACCTATATAGGCTACTTTTTACCATGTGAATTAAACAGTGATGGTGGGCAGTGATCACTAAAAAGTTTTTAAAAAACAAGTGGGAATGCTGCTGGACATAAACTAAGGGATCAATTTGGCATAAACTTACATTGTAAATTGAACCCCCCCCCCCACTAAAAACCGATTTGGGGGGAAATCTTTAAAAAAAACAACAAAAAAAACAACATTTTCCCTACTCATTGGGAGGAGTGTGTGTGTGCAAAATTTTAAGTTTCTACCATGAACAGTTTGAGTGGGGCGAAGTCCGGATACATAGATACATATCAATGTCAGAACACATGAATAAATTAAACACAGCTACAGTATTTAAACCAGTGTTGTAGATAGTGGTGATTAATTAACAGCACTCAAAGAAAGAAGAATATGGGGAAATGCAATAGAAACATTTAAAATAAACAAAGGATTAGAAAGTATCCCAGCTGATAGATTTGTCACAATGGATTAAAGAAACAGCAGCAAAATATACAAAAGTCACTGCAGAAAAATGTTACCAAAATGTTTTGGCAGCATGGGGGCGATCAATGTATAATTTACTTCTCTCACCTTTTGTTATATCATTAAAAAGTCTGAATTTTAAAAAAACAAGCAGGCACAAACCAGGGGTTAATTTAGCATAAACTTTTGAATTTGATCGGTCAAATCAGTCCTTATGATGCAATCCATTTTTGATGGTTATGTCGTCCAACTTTGCCCAAAACTGTATAAACAGTGTGTGAGAGAACAGAAGGAAGATAACTCTTGGATCGTCATCTGAGTTAGCTCCCCTGAGGAACGACAAAATGTAAACAGAGAATCTTGTCCGTTTTAAAAAATTGGCACGCAAAAGACAAAGGAAAGATTTTAGAAAGATCCCGCTTCCCCGGGATTTGAATTCAGCACGGAGAAAGTAGAGGCAGTAGCACCAGAAAGGTGGCAGAGGACGGAGGCACGAAAGCTTGCTGCTTGCGGCCTAGCCAACTGAGGCGGGTTTTTTTAAATCCGATGAGGGGAGACACGATCTTCGAGGAGGTATAGGCTCTTCTTTGTTTTGCCTTTTCTAAAGGCTGTGGAGCAAAATCAACATTTTGAAACCCCACTATTTGATTTTCCTCAATAGGACTAATTTTCTCGCCCCAGAATTTACCTCAGCGGTCAATCAGACTATTTTCTATCCCCGGAATATTTCCTGTTTATTGTTGATAAAACTACAATTATTGCCCACCAAAAAATCCCTGAGTTTGTTCTTTTTGTTACCCAGTTTGTTTATTCTGTACAAAACATTTATTTTGATATCGTTTTAATCCTTTTTTCGCGTCTCACGTGTATAATTTGTTGTTTGACCATAGCCCCTTGATAGGTGCATACGCTTGAAAGGATACTGCGCTGTGACACAGTGCCTTTATTTCAAAGTCTATTAATCCTAGGCACTTTATAGTTTGAAGGGTTATTGCTTAACCATTCCTCCCTGGCAGCCATGTTTGATTACTTCCCTAACAATGTGCCTGTGTGCCCTAAAGGTAATTTAACATCAGCAAAAGGTATTATTATTGATTGCCATTGTTATGATTTAATTATGTAGGATTTAAATATATACATGTTTTTTTAGTTCATTTTAAAAAAATGTTTGTTGTTTATTTTCAATAATAATAAATTATTATCTATAAACTGCTTAGCGTATCAGGTAATTGTGTAGCTGGTCCAGGAATCCATAAAATCCTCAATATTTACATTCTACAAGTGATCCGTCCACAGATCGCGATTTCCCTTGTTTAACTGATTGTAATTTTCAAGCTCGGAACCACTAGAGTCGTAGTCAAAATCACTTATATGAACATCGGATATGTTGATAGAATCCAGTTGTAAAATATTTCTTGGAGCAGTTTGTACTGTTTCATGCCATCCCTCAAATTCCGAATTGCTAAAGTCACTCAAACCCATTTTAGATTACCACGTGGCTCGATTGAAATTTGAAATTCGCGGGTGTCAGTTTTACCGTTACACCATAAATGAAAGGAGAAATAGGTTACATGTTTCCCCATATCGATTCGTAAGCTTCATTTTAATTGGCTGGGAGTCTAAGGGATCACCTACAGACCACCAATTTGACTAATCAGAGCCGATTTCGCAAGGGCTATACATCACGTCTCTATGCTTGAGTGAAATTTGTTATTAGGGAGGAAAGAGTTAAAGGGAAATATTAGTTTTAATTTTGATATTCTGGATCCGATCTAAACATCATCTTGCGCCCCAACCATCTTTAAGAAGTAGGTTTTTATGGGGTGGGATTGCAAGCCGCACCCCTAAGGAATTAGACAACAGTCTTACTCAACAAAAGATATCCCAAGTTTTAAATAACAGTTTTACTCATGGTAAGAGATCCCAAGGTATTAAATAATAGTTTTACTCAACGTAAGAGATCCCGAGTTTTAAATAACAGTTTTACTCATGGTAAGACTGTCCAAGTTTTAAATAACAGTTTTACTCAATGTAAGAGATCCCAAATTTTAAATAGCAGTTTTACTCACGGTAAGAGATCCCAAGTTTTAAATAACAGTTTTACTCACGGTAAGAGATCCCAAGTTTTAAATAACAGTTTTACTCAACGTAAGAGATTCCAAGGTATTAAATAACAGTTTTACTCAATGTAAGAGATTCCAAGTTTTAAATAACAGTTTTACTCACGGTAAGAGATCCCAAGGTATTAATAGTTTTACTCAACGTAAGAGATCCCAAGATGTAAATAACAGTTTTACTCATGGTAAGAGATACCAAGGTATTAGAAAACCGTTTTACTCATGGTAAGAGATCCCAAGGTATTAAATAATAGTTTTACTCAATGTAAGAGATCCCAAGTTTTAAATAACAGTTTTACTCATAGTAAGAGATCCCAAGGTATTAAATAATAGTTTTACTCAATGTAAAAGATCCCAAGTTTTAAATAACAGTTTTACTCATGGTAAGAGATACCAAGGTATTAAAAAAACACTCACCGTAAGAGATCCCAAGGCACTAAACTAGCAGCATTATTAAGATTTTGTTGCACTTTGGTTCTGCTGCACTTCTTGTAGACAGACATGTAAGAAGATTTCTGATTGTTTGATAGTCCAAATTCTTTGTATATTTCAAGATATTTGTTTTGAGCACTGTAAAAAGAATATGGGCAATTAATAATAACTAGCATTCCAAGGGGAATTATGAATCACCGCCACCCATATATGTTGTGTTGGGGGTGATCAATTAAAAAGTTGGAAAAAGGGGTGATCAATGAATAAGTTACTTCTCTTGCCTTTAGTTGGGCTTTATTAAAAAAAAAGGTCTGAATTTTCAAAAAAACAAGCGGGCACAAACTATTGACAAATTTAGCATAAACTTACATTGCATATTGAACCCCCCTCTAAACACCTGCTTAAAACAAAAATCATCTCTACTTATTGAGGGGGGGGGGGTGTACAAAATTTCAAGTTTCTACAATGAATGGTTAGGGCTGGTCAAAGTCCGGATACATAGATAAGATATATAATAGATGATTTGATTGTTTTGTTTAACGGCACATTGACCCTTGGTGGGTAATTTAGTGCCGAATTCAGTAGGGGACTACAGACTTAAGGGGGGAGAATCTCAAATCCCTGGGTGTTGGCACTCTTTAGGATTGCGTTGTTGGTGACAAAGTCGTAACAACAAACTTTGAGGATGGTCTGTAGACAGCGCTGGTGGAAAAAAAAATCTGAATTTTTAAAAAACAAGCGGGCACAAACTAGTGACCAATTTAACATAGACTAACATTGTATATTGAACACCTCTCTAAATATCTAGTGTGGGGGAATTTTCAAAAAACAAAAAAAATGTTCTCTACTCATTGAGGGGGGTGTATGCGCCAAATTTCAAGTTTCTACTATGAACAGATAGGGCTGGACAAAGTTCGATATATAGATACATATAAATGTGTGAACACATGAATAACCTAAACCCAGCAATAAACTTTTAAAAATGAAATTTGAGTAGCATTTGGTTTCTGGAAGCAGGTTCCCACTTCAGTTAACATGTATTCATTTTAAAGGACAAGTACAATACAGAACTAAAAATAGAAGGTACTATGATAATACGGGGGTTCAAACATAATATGCATTAAAGCCTAAAAATGATTCCTCTTTATATTTTATCATCATTTTAATATATCTTTCATCATCATTTTAATAATATTTTATCATCATTTTAATATTTTATCTTCATTTTAATATTTTATCTACATTTTAATATTTTATCTTTTATCATCATTTTAATTATCTTTTATCTTTTATTAGCATTTTAATAGTATTTTATCTTTTATCATCATTTTAATGATATTTTATCATTATTTTAATATTTTATCTTTTATCATCATTTTAATGATATTTTATCTTTCATCATCATTTTAATGATATTTTATCTTAGCATTTTAATAATATTTTATCTTTTATCAGCATTTTAATTATCTTTTATCTTTTATTAGCATTTTAATAGTATTTTATCTTTTATCATCATTTTAATGATATTTTATCATCATTTTAATAATATTTTTTATCTTTTATCATCATTTTAATAATATTTTATCTTTTAT
>VCCN01002466.1:626002-644331 GCA_006491835.1 Architeuthis dux
GGGTGAGGGGTGGATGTAGAAAATAGTAGTTTGCTCTGTTCTTCTCATGTTATCGGGCAGTTTCCAAAAACTGTGAATAAATCGAATTGCTAAAAACACCTATTTTTCGCATTGCCTCGTTATCTTACGAGATGACAGATCTTCCTATTTTTCAGCGATGACCCGAACCAACGACTGAAGTCTCTTCAAGTGCCGGAGTTTCCACAACAGCATCTTGGTGGTGCACACACGGCTGCATCAAGGTACAACTGCAGTGGTGTACCAAGGTGGCGCCGCCCTGGGTGACACCATTAGATGGGGTGACAACAAGATGATTGCCTAAAAAAATGTTCATATAGTTTTGTGGTAGTTCTGTCCACAGGTATCTCGGAAAGTATGCAAGGGATTTCAACAAAATTTTGTGGAAGCGTGAGAAATAGGGTCAGGAAGAAGTGGTTAAATTTGGTGGCGGATCCAGGCACAATTATTTCCCCTGACTTTTCCAGAGGTATGCACTCTGAGAGTTTTATAGTTTTATTGTATAGTTTTTGATATTAGATACTGAATAAAAACATTTTCATGATACTCATACTTATTTTCTTATTTTCTAATATTATTTCACAAAGTCAGAACTGAAAAATTGTAAACTAAAGATGACTAGAATTGTTAGTAAATGTAGGCTTAGTCCATCACATTCAATAATAAATAATATTAGTCCAAAAAGATCACCAAAATTCTAGATATCCTGGGAAGAGAGCATGTTCTGGAGGGGTGACAGATTAAGAATAAAAACATCTAATCAAAATTATTTAATTTTCATATATTTATTTGTCCGTTTTAAATGTAAATGAAGGGAAGCAACTGTGCCCAAACGGAAGTAACTAGCCGAGAGCCTTGTTCTGGTAGCAGAAGTTGGCACTTGATTTACCGGCAGCAATCTAACCACACGTGTTTCTTTGTTCGTCTCTGTCACAGCATTAATGTCTTTAGATACACACCAATTGTGGTATCGAGGGTCAAAGTTAAACAAACTACCACACGAGAGGGGAATAAGGAAAACCTCTAATGGTGTAAATATAAACTGCAGGAGAAAACAACGATGAACTACACAGAAAATTCAGGAAAATAACAAAGCCTGGTTGGGTTTTTTGGTGGAGTAACAATTTTGTTTATATATAACAAACAAGACTTTGGGGGGGAAAAAAACAGTTGAGAAAGAGAGTTTGTTTCAACAGTCCTTAGTACTTTTGTAAGGCAAATAAAGAAGGGAAGCCAGATATTCCTCGGAGAAAAATTCAATCTGGCATTCGTAGAACTTACTTTTTAATGAAAGTAAGTCTACAACAATACTTAGGGAAAAGTCACATATATTTACTGTTTTTAACCAATGTTTATTTATAGTGTGGTTGTTTATAGTTTCTAAGGCTAAATTAATTCATCTTGTTTAGTCTGTATATTTTAAACTTTGGCTATTTTAAATTCACCCGTGCTCGTTTATTAAACAGATTTCTATTTTTAGGTATTTACCATCAATGTTTTGACTCATATTTCCCTTCCTCCTGAGTTACCCTTTGATGTTATCAAAAGTACCACTCATGTTTATCATATTTGTGAAGACAATTGTTTTGAACTTACGATATTTTCTTTTCGTTTATCTATCTATTTTCATGTATGCATCCCTTTGCTATGGTACATGTTGTCAAAACATTATAAAATAAAAAAGGTATTCTTTGCATTTTCAGGAACTGTAAATGAAAGCACAGTCCAGACATTTCATGAAACAATGGTAAAATCATTATTCTGTGCTATACAGTATGATATTCTGGAAGCTCGGCAACGCTTTTGTTGTCTGCTGCAGTTACTCGAACAACATGCCGATACAATGGACATCTTAGTTGAGGTAAGTAACTGCTCTTATGTCTCAGTGGTGAATTTTTAACTTAACTCTTAAATTCATATAAAGAAATTTGAATGCTATTATAAAGGGGAATAATTTCTGATTAAAGTTCTTTTCGATCCAATTTTTTTTTCTATTCTATTCACAGAAGAAAAATTTCCTCAGGTTTCCAACGGTGTATCTTGTCAATTTGTATCTGTTGGATTTAGAAAGTATTCAGCATTTTACGAGAAAATTTCAAGTCCTCTGTCCAAATTCTATAGATCGTAGAATTAATTCTTGATGAAAGTATATATGTGTATATAGCATTAGAAAGGGGATTTTATCAGCTTTCCAAATATGTATCTGTTGGGCTTAAAGAGTTACAGCCCAAAACGCATTTTACGAAGAAAACTTCAAGTACACAGTCCAGAGTTTGTTTACATTTCCTTCAATCAAAGGGGTCATAACTCCAGGTGGAGAACCAGAGTTATCTCCATTCTATTACAGGTGTAAATTTAGTTAAATGTTTATGCGTATGTAAAAGTCCATTGTCCGTGTATATGTGTGTAAATATGTAAAAGTCCATTGTCCGTGTATATGTGTGTAAATATGTAAAAGTCCTTTGTTCCGGTATATTTGTTTTAGTGTAGGTTTGCAATTGTGTAAATAAAATTTTTTAGCTAAAAAAACTTTCATGATGATAATGTATGCGTGTGTGTAAATATATAAAAGTGGAATTGGCTTTCTTACGGTTTGTGGTGTTTTATACTCTGGCCCGTCCGTAGCACGTGTGAACAGGACACGTACTCGGACAAGCCAAAATCATAAAGGGCAGCAGCACTGTTACACGCATCTGGTCAGGAAGGCAGACTGGCAGGAAAGAGGGCGATTCAAAGTTAGCGCCCACCACGTGACTGCTTGCTAGCCCCTGATTGACTGCCAATCACGGGTCTAGCTGACCGTGTGTGGTGAGTTCCACCCACGGGAGACAACTTCGCTTGACTCACCACAGACCTTTGCTGTCTGATGACTTACCAAGAGACCAAGGATACACTGATGAAAGTATTAAAATTTTAAGCATTAAGCATTTCCTTCTGGAGTTTAATCTATTACATAGATAAGACAAAGGAGCAATAAATGATCTATCTGCTTGCAGATAAGACAAAGGAGCAATAGATGATCTATCTGCTTGCAGATAAGACAAAGGAGCAATAGATGATCTATCTGCTTGCAGATAGGACAAAGGAGCAATAAATGATCTATCTGCTTGCAGATAGGACAAAGGAGCAATAAATGATCTATCTGCTTGCAGATAAAACTTACCCGGCAATCAATTGATTTTAGCTTTTCTCCCTTTTTCCCAAATAGGCCATCAAATTCTGAACGGAACTGCTATAAAACAAGCATATACATTTCAAACATATATTTTTTAAAAAAAATTTTTTTCCACTGCAAAACTGGAAAGTTTAATACAGGGTGTCCCTAAAGTCTGTACACATAGGAAATATCATTATTTATAACTATATTTTTTTTGCCCCACAGATTAAATATGAGTTTGTCGAAAGAAGAAAGTTATAAAGATTACGAGACACCCGAGGGAACGCATCATAAATGAATGTGCTCAAATTGACGGAAATGTGGAGTTAATGCATCGGGTTCATGTAAATCTCGCAAAGCGCATTGAACTTTGCATCACAAATGGTGGAAAACACATTGAAGATGTTATTTATTAATATTTCAATTAAATAAAATGTTGTTCAAATATTTTTATTGAAAATATGCATTTTGCCTATGTGTCCAGACTTTAGGGACACCCTGTATATTTTTTTTGTTGTTGACAAATTTGAACTTTTAACGATCCAACAAAAGGCGAGAGAAGTAACTTATTCATTGATCACCCTTTTTCTAAATTTTCGAATTGATCACCCCCAACAAGGCATGCGGCCAAAAGTGACAGTTTCTATTGAGTGACTAACCAGACCTGTTATATTATTGACCATTGTGTTTGTAGCGAGCTTTTACAATGGAAATATCTATTATAAATTGATTATCTGGTAGCTGAAAAGCCAATAACTTGTGGCTACTATTATGCATTTTGCCTATGTGTCCAAAGTTTAGGGACACCCTGTATTTATAGTTACATTGTAAATAGAACCCCTCTCGTAAAACCTGAAAACTAAAACTAAAAACTAACAAACTTCCGGATGGTTGTAGGGTCTAATGGATTAAAAGCACCTAAAATTAAAAGAAAGAAAACATCTTCTAAGAGTTGTTAATTGCAACCCTAACCCTAAATTATATCCCAGCAAATTTAATCTAAAAACAACTTTCCTAGATGTCATCTCATCAAAATTAATCTAAAAACAACTTTCCTAGATGTCATCTCATCAAAATTAATCTAAAAACAACTTTCCTAGATGTCATCTCATCAAAATTAATCTAAAAACAACTTTCCTAGATGTCATCTCATCAAAATTAATCTAAAAACAACTTTCTAGATGTCATCTCATCACAAGAACATTGACTTACTTTGGCAAAACCGTGGCGATAGGGACCTGAAACTTCCGATGAAGACAGAGAACCACAACCTCTTGTTTTAGTCTCAGGATAGTTGAATAATTTGTCATACATCGTTAAATATGCATCAACAGCTTTTTGTCTGTCTGGATGGGGTTTTTTCATTATAATCTTCACATCCTCGATCCAGTCCTATGAAAAACAAGGCGTTTGTTTAAAAGCAATGATGGCTAAAAGAATCTTTTCTGTAACAAATTATTACTTTGCATAAACCAATTGAGCAACGTTGCCAGATTGGACTACAAGTCATCCAAATTTTATCTCGAAGACTTACCCAACACAGGCCTTGGAATAGCTTCAAATTTGGAAATTGAGCAAGTCTGGAGGCTGGTATTGAACCTCTACCTCCAGACCGGGTCACTTCCGCACAAGTGTTTGGCCTTGAAATGACCTTCTTGTGGTAGTATATCATAACACAAGGGGAAATCATCCAAACTTTATCTCAGAGACTTATCCGACACAGGCATTGGAATAGCATCGTATTTCGAAATCAAGTGAGTCTGGAGGCAGAGGTTCAATATCAGCCTCGCTCGATTTTCAAATTTGACCCTATTCCAAGGCCTGTGTTGGGTAAGTCTTGGAGATAAAATTTGGATGATTTGTAGTCCAATCTGGCAACCCTGCTCCTTTCCTTTTGATTGTCCAAGTTCAAAACTTTCATCCCTCTTCTGGCAGTATACAACACTTGTAGACCAATTTGGAAACCCAGCAATAGTGTAAGAGAAATGCTTTTAAAACAAAGTAAGCAGAATACAGTGAACCCTTGTTAAAACGGACCCTGATAAGCCGGATATCAGAAGAGCTGGATGAAATTTGAGTTAAGAGCAGATTAGTTTTGACATAATTGGGCACTAACAGCAGCACCCCATATTGCAAACTGGTACACATACCACAGTGAGGACCAACGATTTAAGACAATAAAGTTATTTCCCTTGAATTAGGTACTCCAATGAGTTTTTACAGGAAGATCTTATACATCTGGTGCCTGTTTCCCCCTTATAGGTCTTGTTATTCTGAACATTTTGATACCTCATTTGTCTCTCTACTCCTATTAGTTCACTAATTATGATTATTTATTCATTTGCGGACTCATGGCAGATTGAACACTTACAAAAAATGGCCTTTTCAACACCCTATAAGACTGAAAAGCCATCATTTTTTAATATGTAGACATTGTGTACTTGCTTAAATTTTATACGAAACTGAAGAACATTTATTTTTCTACTAGTGATATTGGTTCCAAAGACATACATTGAAAGAGGAGGTGTCAAATGATGACAAATAAGACACCAACAGATTCAGAATTGGAAATAACAGTTTTGTATTTAGTCAGAATTATGGAGAATGAACACTTGAGAAACAGGGAAAAATTAGTGTTACTGTGACATTTTTGCCCAAAAAACTGTTTGGACCAAAATGTATAAGATCTTCCTGTAAAAACTCATTGGAGTACCTAATTGTATACGTATACAGTATTAAACCCTACCATCGGTTAACTCAGACAATCGGCTAAAACAGACTCCCCCCCCCACCTATTATTCTGTTTTAATGAGGTTTAAACAGACCCCATTAAGCCGGATATCAGATAAAAGAACAAAATCTGAGTTAAGAGAGTGACCGTCCGTTTGTCAATGGAAACGTCTGTAACTTGAAATCTATTAATTTTATTGTAATAATCTTTGTGTTATTAATAAAAGAAATATTGTAGAAAATTATCAACTAAACATTATTTATGTCGACAATATAAAACCGTAGATAATCAGGTTTCAAAACTTGTTTACACCTGCAAACCAGTTAACTAGTCGAATTTGCATTTGAAAACCTTTGCCTAATTTACACACACATTTTAAAATTTCACCAAAAATATACTAACGGGCAGATTCCAATAAAATTTTCAGGATGTATTCCATTTTGAATGTATTTTCTTATGAGCAGGTATTTTGTAAGAAAATTCATAGCATAGTATTGTAAGTAAACTACTAAAAATTACTACTATAATTAGTTCTTAACATTTAGAAGTAAACAAACTTATAACGGATTAGGGATTTTCAGAGGAGTCAGATCTTAATTAATTAGAACTTTATGAAACTTTCAGATCATATTAGTTACATGATGGTTTCTATTGAGTGACTAACCAGACCTTTTTTATTGTTCAAATGGTTCTTTGGACGATTGAATTCCTTCTTGTTATTTGTGTTGTAAACACGACATTTCTGCCGATCCATTCTTCGGCTTTCTTCAGGTGTAAAATCCGAGTGTGATGTTTAAAAAGGCGGTAGCTCTTATAGCGCATGGCCTGGGTGTTTCTGTCTTTGTCTTGTCAGGTTTATATTTGTGGAAGTGGAAGTCACATCGGGTTTAAATCTGCACTTGTTTGGCTAATGAATTTAGTCTACAATTTGATGTGAGCTGCCTCTTTGATTTTTCTCTGCTTCCAACATCATTCTCTGTCAATAATCCCAAAGAGGAAGATGCTCGCCGTTCTCCTTCCAGATGTGGTCGGCCATAGCAGATTTATCTATCTCGCCCCTGATTATGGCCTTCTTGTGTTCATCAAATCTGACTTTGCCTGTTTCTCCGGTATGGACAATACCACATTTACAAGGGTTGACCAGTTTGGGGTCCCGAGTAGGGGCAACCTTACTTAGCAGACATCGGAGTATGTGTGAACGTTTGAAAATAACTTTAATGTCGAATTGTGTACATACTTTTTAAAGATGTTCACCAATCCCTCTTTGTTAGGGTAAGAGAATCATAGGAGGGTGAGGTTTGGATGAGAGAACGTTCATAGCAGCAGCAGTAGAAACGGCTGTTCCTTTCCTGGTCATAGAATGGAGCGGGTATCCACAGAAACACCCGGGCCATGTGCTATAAGGGTTACCCCCCTTTAAACATAACTTCTGTTTAATCCATCACACTCGGATTTACGTATTTTCTTATGAGAAGGGTATTTTGTAATAAAATTAATAGCATAAGTGTTGTAACTGGACCACTTCAAAATTACTACAATTACTTCATTTAGAAGTAAACAAACTTATAACGGTTTAGGCATTTTCAGGAGTCAGATCTCAATTAGACCTGAACTAATGTTTTATATAGTTATATGATGTATCGTGTTCGGTGTATATATACTATCCAATATCGTACGTATACAGTAAAAACTAGTGATGTACTGGAATATCTATCAGGTGCCGAATTCAGATAGTGGCAATGATTCTTTTTTTGTCAATCCGGTGCTAGACATCCAACCGGATTGATATTCCAGCAAATCACTAGTATCACGCCTACAATCGGTTAACTCAATGTAATAGAATGGAGATAACTCTGGAGTTATGGCCCTTTGAGGAACGAAGAAAACGTAAACAAGATTTTTAAATTGGCGCCAAAGACAAAGAAAAGATATAGGAAAATCTTGTTTCCTCGAGATTTGAAATTGGCGCGGAGGAGAAAGGAAAACGAGGAAGACGGCAGTAGCTCTCCAGGCGGTGGAGGAGGACAGAGATAAAAGCCTGCTGCTCGCAGCTCAGCGAACGAAGTCGGTGAGAAAAAAAACGGTTAGTGTTTTGACTACTATCGGTAGACTCGCTTCGGTCCTTCAGACGCGATCGAGTTCTCTCCGAGGAAATATCAGCTCCTCTTCTTCTCTTTTTGCCTTTCAAAAAGGACTGTTGACCAAATTAACCTTTTCAAACATTTGAACATTTGGAACATATTTTTGACATCCCTCAACCAGTCGTTTTTCTCTCCACAGAATTTGCTTGTTTTGAGATATAAACTACAATTTATTGCCCCACCATTGTCCCATCTGTAGTCTGCATTATTTTTCCCCACGGTTAATTCCTCATTCCCGTCCCGGATGTTTTTGTTGTTTGACCTTACCACTCGATCTACCACAACAGATGTGTGTGTTAAAGTATTCGCACTGTGACATACCCCTACAATCGGTTAACTTGGACAATCGGCTAAAACAGACAACCTTCCCCCCTATTAATCCATTTTAACAAGGGTTCAAGTAGTCTGAAAGCAGTGGACAAAGGGTTGATAAATTTACTGACCACAATAATGCTGCTGGGATTTGATAGTTGTTCCAGACTGTTGATGAAATGATGGACTGATTTTAGCTTTTCAGGCCCCAGCAAATGATCCAGTCTGTTGTGAAGGAAAAAAAAATGTATAGTTACAAATACATGAAATATTGAAAACAGAGCCGCACCAGAAGACAGCAAGAAAACAAAAATAATCTGATAAGAAACAGAAAACAGAAACAAGCCATCCATTTTTAACAGTTTGACTAAGAATTCCTGTAAACCTTCATTATGATATACTGTCATGAAAGGTCATTTCTGGACCAAACACCTGTGCGGAAGTGGAAGTGACCTGGTCACCTTAGGAAATATGTATATGCGTGGGTGTCCAAAAAAAAACAGGATGTGGAAACCGGAAACTCAAACTCGAAAGTTGTTTGTAAAAATATGTTCATATATTTTTATTTCTTAAGTTACATTTCGTCGGCTGGAGAATGAAGAGTGGGAGAGAGATAAGGGGTGCCCAAGAATGTTCCCAACAGGGGAACTTGGTCCTATGCATTCCCAGCCCTAGGCGGTCTGCCTGGGTCTCTGTCCTCTTCTTGGGCCCCGAGTTTTCTCCGTCTCTTCTGAGCTTCCTTGTCTCGGCTCTGAGCTTTATGGGTTTTAGAACAGCCACGCTTGTGTCATTTTCGGTTTCCACATCATGTTTTTTTGGACACCCATGCATCTACATATTTCCTAAGGTGATCGGGTCACTTCCACTTCCGCACAGGTGTTTGGCCTTGAAATTACCTTCTCGTGGTAGTATATCATATCACAAGGGGAATATCATAACACCTTAGGAAATATGCATCCCGAAAACAAGATGCTGAACACACAAGCGTGGCCGTTCGAAACCCCATAAAGCTCAGAGCTGAGACAAGGAAGCTCAGACCCAAACTCACACCCAAACAGAGAGGCAGACCACCTAGGCCTGGGAAGGCATAAGACCAAGTTCCCCTGTTGGGAACGGTCTCTCAGGCACACCATATCTCTCTCCCACTCTGGCCAACAAAATGTAACCTATGAAATAAAAATATGTTCACATATTTTTACAAACAAATTCGAGTCCTTTCTTTGATTCTCCAAGTTCACGAGGACGAAGGCACTATACAACACCTTTACTGTCCAAAAGCAATGCTGAAACTTACGATGACACGTGAAAATAATTAACAAAGCATTCCAAGGGAAATAATTAACCACCACCCATATATGCTGTGTTGGGGGTGATCAAATAAAAAGTAGGGCTGTGATCACTAAAAAAAGCATATCTGAATTTTAAAAAAACAAGCAGGCACAAACTAGTGACCAATTTAGCATAGGCTTACATTGAAAATTGAACCCCCTACTAAAACCCTATTTTGGAGGGGAATTTTCAAAAAACAAAAAAAAACATTTTCTCTACTCATTGAGGGGAGTGTATGAACAAAATTTCAAGTTTCTACTACGAATGGTTAGGGTTGGGGAAGTCCAGATGGATAGATAGATAGATAGATAGATAAAATTGACCCCCCCCCCCTAAAACCTATTTAGGGGGGCAATTTTCAAAAAAAACATTTTCCCTACTTATTAAGGGGAGTGAGTGTGCAAAATTTCAAGTTTCTACTATGAACGATTAGGGCTGGACGAAACCCGGATACATAGATAGATAGATACATATAAATGTGTGAACACATAAATAACCTAAACCTTCGGTAGCAGTGATTAATACCCTACGAGGCCAAAGAAGCAATAGAATTATTTACCTCTGTCAATGAAGTTGAAAAGAGATATATATATTTGATTGTGTCTATTCATGTGTTGGTTTATTTGTTCGCATGTTCGTCTCTTTACACGATATCTCCAAAAGTACTGAATGGATTTCAATTAAATTTTGTAAGAAAGAGGAGGTACATTTTGTTGGTGGATCAAGACATTTTGTTGGCGGATCAAGACATTTTGGGGGGTATTTTTCTGGGTTTTTTTTACATACATGTATATTCTCATGACAGAGGGGAGGTAATTGAGCATGGATTCATGCCTAAATGTAATCAGTTCTTCCGTAGCCTATTGTCCACCCTTCCACAAAATTTCATTGAAATTCATTGAGAACTTTTGGAGATATCTTGCAGACAACCATGAACTTAATAGTATGTGGTGTGGACATAGGGGAAGTAATTGTTCATGGATCCATCCCAAAATCTAATCATTTCTCCTGTAGCCGATCGTTCATCCTTCCACACAGAACTTTTGGAGATATCATGTGGACAGTCATCTCCAAATGTTCTTGTGTCTGTCAACACGATATCTCCAATTGTTCTCGTGTCTGTCCACACAATATCTCCAAATTTTCAATGTAATTTTGTGGAAGGGTGGACAATAGGATACAGAAGAAGTGAATACATTTTGGGGCAGATCCATGTACAATTACTTCCCCTGACAATGGCATTGGTAGAGGTATGCGCTCTCTAGTTTTTTGTAGAAATTAAACACTGGACAAGAGAAAAGCAAATTAGAACTTACTTTTTGACAAACATCTCATTTTCTTTTCCTTGTGGGGTGGTAGAGAATTTGAATCCTTCCTGGCTTGTCTGGAATGAATACACCACAGCCTGGAACAATAAGAAATAGAAAGATGCATGTTTGGAAAATTATAATCCAAAATACTGCTGTCTCAAGGTGTTACCAGCATTCTCACTAGACGTTTAATGGCTAATTACCAATGAAAACCTAAATCCAATTTCCCAATCAAGCAGAGCTCTGTTTTGATCACTTTGGCTATTTTTTTGCTTATTTCGGCCATTTTGGGGGTTTTTGGTCATTTTGAGCTAAAAAAATGGAGGGGAAATGAAATTCCTGTGTTTATCTGTAGGCAACAACATCAATAGAAAAGCATAAATTGTTTTATATGGAGAATTTTTAACTCATAGAAGCTATAGTAGAAGAATATTAGCGTGATTTATTTTATATTAGATGAAGCATTGTTTATTTTAGACTAGTATTTCTTTCATCTTTGATTTTGTTGCTTTTCATCTAGTAGTATTAGTAGTAATATTATCCTGAGTTATTTTTTATTAGATGAAGCATTGTCAACCATTATTAATTTTTGACCAGTAATTCTTTCATCTTAATTTTAGCTGCTTTTCATCTAGTAGTATTAGTAGTAATATTATCCTGATTTATTTTTTTTTAGATGAAGCATTGTCAACCATTATTAATTTTTGACCAGTAATTCTTTCATCTAGTAGTATTAGTAGTAATATTATCTTGATTTATTTTTTGTTAGATGAAGCATTGTCAACCATTATTCATTTTTGACTAGTATTTTCTTTCTTCTTGAATTGTTATCAACATGAATAGATTAATAGATTTGGAATTATGTAAATGATGCCAACCTGAGGGTAGAGTTGTGTTATTTTCAGCAAAATGGATTGAATGGCTTTGGATTCTGGTTTATCAACCAAAGACAGAATTTGATTAATCCACTTCAGGAACATCCAACATGGAGTCTTCTCTGCCTGAAAAAAGAAAAAGAAAAATGAAATTACAGAATTTATAAAATAAAGAGAGGCATCTCAATTTTTAGTAGATTTTAAAAAAAATCTCAATGTGTAAAATGGTTTAACGAATAATAATAGCTTTTTTACTAAAACCAAGGTGAATCATAAGTAAAAAAACAACTGAAAGTTAAGATGAAGGTAAATAGTAGTTAAAAATTAATTTGTCTAAATAAAAATTAAATAATAAAATAATCGATCACTTTTTTTACTAAAACCAAAACAATAACACTCCCATGCCAGCCTTAATGAAATTGTGATTAAACAAACTAAAAATTAGGATGAATATAAATAGTTAAAAATTAATAAAAATGGTTTACAATACTTGATTTAATAAAAAAATAAAATAAAACAATCGTTTTTTACTAAATTCAAACAGTCATTGCAGTACAAAAGTAAAAAAAAGTTAGCTTCTTTAGCAGTGATCGGTCAAATCAGTCCTTATGATGCAATGCATTTTTGATGGTTAAATCGTCCTACTTTGCCTTAATTTCTCTTAGTTAGTTTTTTGAATATCATTAAGACATTAACTCGTGATTTTATGAACCACACGTATTGAAAGTGGAACTCTCCTGTGATAGAATAAAAAAATTATGGAGCTCTTCTGTGAATAGAATAGAAAAAAAAATTGGATCGGAAGTAACTTTAATCAGAAATTATTCCCCTTTAGAATAACATTCAAATTTCTTTATATGAATTTAAGAGTTAAGTTAAAAATTCACCACTGAGACATAAGAGCAGTTACTTACCTCAACTAAGAAGATGTCCATTGTATCGGCATGTTGTTCGAGTAACTGCAGCAGACGACAAAAGCGTTGCCGAGCTTCCAGAATATCATACTGTATAGCACAGAATAATGATTTTACCATTGTTTCAGGAAATGTCTGGACTGTGCTTTCATTTACAGTTCCTGAAAATGCAAAGAATACCTTTTTTATTTTATAATGTTTTGACAACATGTACTATAGCAAAGGGATGCATAAATGAAAATAGATAGATAAACAAAAAGAAAATATCGGAAGTTCAAAATATAGAGATTGACACTAGCTAAAACAATCGACTTGACACTTTTGATAAACACGAGTGGTACTTTTGATAACATCAAAGGGTAACTCAGGAGGAAGGGAAATATGAGTCAAAACATTGATAGTAAATACCTAAAAATAGAAATCTGTTTAATAAACGAGCACAGGTGAATTTAAAATAGCCAAAGTTCAAAATATACAGACTAAACAAGAGGAATTAGTTTAGCCATTAGAAACTATAAAAAACCACACTATAAATAAGACTGACAGAGCGGAGGCAAAACAGAGTGTCACTGAGATACGGATCGAGTGGTTACCTCCGAAGCCACCCATACACTAACTCTCACAGGAATATCTGTGTTTGACAAAAACTTCTGTAGAATTATGAATAAACTGAGTATTGTCTATGTTTTTATCTTTCATTACGTTCCAGGCCAATTCTTTCCAGAGACCAACCTCCGTCTTCCCGAAGTCCAGACACATTGTGCGCCCTTACACAGTCCACAACAAAGAGTGACGAAACCAACCAACTGTCGTTGAACGTTTATCGCCAACCTCCAAGAAGGTGATAACATTACATTAGTTGTATACTAGTTAAAATGTTATTGGTTTAACCATGTTAAAACTGATAAAAATAAGGAGACTGTAGTGGAAGAAACTTAACTCTGGTTCTTTTCTATCGGAGTTACGTCCCTTTCATCGTTGTTTGAAAGAACGAGAAGTAAACAAAGAAACTACAAAAAAATCTTGTTTCGGACACAAGATTTAAAAATTGGTCGCGCAGATTAAAAGCCCCAGTAATAAGATATGGGCTTTTTTGTCACGTACAGCGAACACGCGAATACAGAGTGTATTTCGTTACAGAAGGCTGTAGAATGATTCTGCCAAAACGTTGTGTTAACATCAAAAATGGCAAGAAGGGATTGGATTGTCTGAACTAAAGTAAATCCACACAATGTTTCGGCGGACTCATTCTACGACCTTCTTCAGGTGTAACATTCAATAATGCAAAGTAAATTCATGTCAACTAACCTTCTTCAAAAGCTTGAAGGAATGTATCACAATACTTGGCAATAGAAAGACACGCCTGACCCCTACTCTCGACGGCTGAGGGTGATGCAGCTTCGTCCTCTTTAGTTTGGGAACTGACTCCTTTTTTTATATGTTCATATCCACGTCTTATCAAATTCTCAATTAATGTCTGAAAAGTAGAAAAAAAGTTTAAACTCTTAGAACCATGAACCACTTGAAACCTAAACACAGTGGAAACCTTCAATAAATAAAAATGAAACTTTTTTGTGAATTGAATTTTTTTTTAAATTTAAAAATTTACCTACATTACAAGGGAACTCGATCAGAAGTTATCCCCCTTGATCTAACATTTGAATTTTTTTAAATGAATTTATACTGTATTATTATACTGTGAAAATTTGTTTTTCTAACAGCAGTGGAGGTCTGAATTTGTAGTTTATGGCTGTGTCCTCTGATTTTACTGCAGATAGATGAAGTCAGCATTTTCTTATTGGGGCATTTTGAGCAATGAATGTCAGTATCCACTCTATGTATGTTGTTCCGGATTCTATAGACCTCTAGTAAGACAGCACGTTTTCTTCTGTATTCAAGAGTCTCTAGATTAAGTAGTTTTAATCTTTCAATGTAAAATATATCTTACAGCCTCGGAATGATCTTGGTGGCTCGCCTCTGGACTACCTACATAGAGAGAGAGTACAAACAGTCAGTTTTTGGGGGCGAAAATGTCACAGTAACACTAATTTTCCTCTGTTTCTCAAGTGTTCATTCTCCATAATGTTGACTAATACAAAACCGTTATGCATGCCATAATAAAGAATGTCCAATTCTGAATCTGTTGGTGTCTTATTTCTCATCGTTTGACTTAAAAGAAATTTTTCAGCGAATTTTCAATTTAATGTGTTTACAGTGCCCAAACTACACTATGACGTTTTTTTACTGTGGCCGAAAAAAAAGGTGTCTATAAATAAATGATTGCTGACACCTCCTCTTTCGATGTATGTCTTTGGAACCAATATCACCTAGTAGAAAAATAAATGTTCTTCAGTTTCATATAAATTTAAGCAAGTACACAATGTCTACATATTAAAAAAAATTTCAATTTGCTGCGAGTCCACAAATGAATAAATAATCATAATTAGTGAACTAATAGGTGTAGAGAGACAAATGAGGTATCAAAATGTTCAAAATAACAAGACATATAAGGGGAACCAGGCATCAGATGTATAAGATCTTCCTGGAAAAACTCATTGGAGTACCTACTCTATGGCATCCGGGTTGTACTTCAGATAGATTTAAGAATTAATGAAATAAAGTATCCAAATATTACACTCTGCCCAATGCATCCATATTGTAGAGGGTGAGAGAAAGCATAGAACACTTCAACTGTACATTAAATGAATACTAAAAGTGTATATAATATTAAAAGTCTGATTTTTTTTATCTGTAATCTCTAAGTCTAACAAGGCTCGACTGTAGGGAACTCAAGGAGCTTTATTCAGCTTATACAAAGACTGCGGTCTGACTAGACCAAAAGGCAGACAGTATATATAGTCTGATAGAAGAGTTCTCCTAAGGAGAGATAATTATTACCACATAAGATACCACTAAAATGCGATAACTTAACTCTTGATGTCCTAAAACGCACAAAAAAACGTGGCTGAATATCCTGATCTGCACGAGATGATACCCTTTGTTTTAAAAAAATGTTTAAAAAATTTAGAGCTCTCTAGTGTTTAGCTAGAGTTAGTTCCTTTACAAGTTATTTCCGTTTTATGGTTTCTTTCACTGTGGAATTTTATTCAATGGTTTTTCAACGATCGTTTTCCTTCCAAATGACTAGATACTTAATCAAGAATGATTTAATCAACGAATTAGTGACTGATAGGGCAGACGGGCTCAGAGATGATAACCAAAGTGATTTATCTATTTCTTCAGTGCATACAAGTTACTTAATCGGACTTTGAAATTGCTTGGTTGAAAGACCGGACAGAATTTCACCTGCAAAATAGTTGGACACTCTGAACCTGCAGGATTTACTTGTTTTCTTGGTCCTAAAAACATTTAGGACTTGATGCCAAGCCTGTTGAGTATTTTTTTCAACTTTACCCGTTAATTTGATTGAGGATATATCACCAATCAACACAAACTTGTATGCAGAACAGACAGCGGTCTTCAATTTTGTGCCCACTTATGTTGATGAAATTCCTGCATACCTGTATGAATTTCTTCATAAATAAGCTGCATAAAGGTCATTGAAAAACACGTTTTGTGTCTGCAATGTTTTTATTTTATTTATTTTAATTTTATAACCAGTGCATATGTAATGTATTATTAACAAACACACCACACGTTTTTCGTCTTTATTGAGCACACCTTTTTAAAAAAATTATTATTATATAATTAATCAACAACCACGCGTACATAACATTATTTTTAGCACAAATGACATCATCATATTAAAAAACAACAATCTGTCCACAGGTAAAGACACTATAAACATTTAAATAAACAAACCCATTTTTAGCTCAATCATTATAGGACTGTCCTATGGATTTAGCAAATCTTTTAACATGATGTTAAGAGTTAAAGAATGCAAAAAAGTCAGGGTGATTTGTAACTGAATAATAATAGTGTAGGGGTCTGCTTTGCCTCACCTCTAGCAATATTATAACAACCGATTTGTCAAGGAAGATTATTAAATACTAATTATAGAATAGTCTCCTTTATTTATCTATTTGCAAATGTGAAAAAAATCCAGGTTCATTCTGGTCACATCACTAATTTTGTCTCAAACGGTGACCCACTGAGTTGTCTAGCCACTATTAACAATACAGCGCCGCCCTGGTGTCAGATTCACAAACTAAGGGCGGCAGATTAAAAGTGTGCTGGACTATGGGAATTGCCGGACCACAGAATGGCTGATTAAATGGATCAATTAAAAAATTGGAAAAAGTGGTAATCAATGAATAATTTACTTGGTAAAGTTCTACATCCGTTAACCAAATCGAAAAAAAATATAAACAATTTTTTTCGCCATTAATTTTTTGTGCTCTTAATCAGTTAAACCCTAACAGTTTTTAGAAAAAATGTTTTTTAAGGTTTTAGCAAGAGGGTTCTAATTTACAATTCCAAATGATGTGTTCCTAATTATTTTCGCTTGCTTTCTTTGAGTAACAAATACACAGCAGCAGCTGTACAATTATAAAATTAAACTAATTCTTAGTATGAAGCTGTCTAATTATATGCAAAATAAAGTTATTATTTGAAATTATTCTTTGTTGCAACTTAATCAATGGAAGGGGGGATACTAGTAATCTTATTTACAAAAGTTGGGAATGACTCGAAAAGGTTGGGAACCACTGCCATATGTAGACAGAAGAAGAAAAAAACCATAAAATATCCAGCTCCACTGTAAATAAAAAGCAATAAGTTATATATTCTTCTATTTCATTCACCGCCCAACATAATTTCATTCAACCTTGGGCGAGTCATTCACCAGTTTTAACACTTAAATACATGAACCGCTTGAAACCAATCCTAAACACAGCGGAACTCTTCAAATGAATAGGATGTTTTTTTTTAAATGGAACTCTTTTGAAAATGAATGAAAAAATTTTTTTTAAAATTTACCTAAGAGCGCAAGGGAAGTAACTCTGATCAAAAGTTATTCCACTTTAATTAAAATTTGATTTTAAAAAAAATTTTTTTAATATGAATTTAAGAGTTAAGAATCACTGTCCTAGAGGACAACTATTTACCTTTTCAGAAATTTGTTCCTCAACACCAACAGATTTTAGAATCTTCTGTTTCGTATCATGTGTAAGAGTTTCAAACTTCAAATCATTCTGTTCCAAAAACCTACTGGCTAAAAGTTCATAGCATTGAGCGTATAAAATATTGTGTCTTCTTCGAAGATGTGGCTGTTCCTGCAGAAGCTGGCTGGAATCACTTTTGCCTAAACAAAAATAGAAGAAAATAAATGAATGAAGAACACTGATAGCAAAATGGGGAATCATCTCTCCTTTCTCAATAGCAAATATAACTAGCATTCCAAGGGAAATTTTGATATCATTTTATTGTATACTGATATTCCATCATCAAATATCTTTGATAATTGGCTGTTTAGAATTAATACCCTATACATAATTTCATCTACTCAATAATTAATGATAGGAATATACGCAAGGGTTTGGTTCCTGTCAAGATAGAAGCAGATTTGATTGATTTACTTAGC
>VCCN01002466.1:652514-675895 GCA_006491835.1 Architeuthis dux
TAGAGGGTTGCTTTTCAGTTAATATTAAAAGTAGGACTAAACTGAATAGTCTTACCTCTAAAATATCTCGCCTTTCAGGAATGTCCATAGCATTGTCAATGAAAGTCAAAAGAGTCTGCTGCCTGCAATCTCCTTGTTGCATTAACTTGAGTTTTGATCTGATAAAAGGTGACATGTAAAAATCCTGAAACAAACAAAACAAGGAAAATAACGTGGAAAAGATTTATAGAAAGGCATGTAAAAAAAAAAAATGTACTCATGTTATGATATACTTGTATTTCTGGACTAACTGACACCTGGACGGATGTGAAAGTGAAAACAGGATATCGACTGAAGTTGCAGGTGTTTCAACGTGGGCCTAACGGCAGGAACTCCAAACGACATGAAGTTGGATTCAAACACAGCAGGTGTCGGGGTCAAAGTAAAACAGGATGTTGACAGGACCCCCAGAATCTGTGGATGACGAAATCCGGAAATAACATACGATGCGTGGGTGTGTCGAAGCCATAAAAGGAACGGATGGTGTGGTCGAAGTTCAGACAGAGTCGAGCCGAGAAAGCACGAAGTTCAAACAGAGTTTTCCCTGTTGGCCCCAGACTGTGTGCCCTGCATCATTTCTGAAGATTTGAAAAGAGGGGGTATTGTATGACCAGTAGCATATATAAGGGTCTAGATTGAAACAGTGGGAAGAGTTGGGGTTGAGACCTGAAACGGGTTCCCACCAGACAGCTTCCCCGCCTGTCAGGGTGGGGGTGAAAGCCGGTTAGAAGCAGTGACCAGTTGGAGATTTGAATCCGGAGCGACAGGTCAGAGACGAAATGGCTTCTTCCACCTGGCTTGAGTTACCAGCTTGATTTTCGTAGTAGTAGCTCTAAAAAGTGACCAACTCTTTTAGAAAACCAAATGCAACAAAAATTCCAAACCTCGATGAAATGCGCAGACCAGCCCAGAAATTGACCTGCATATGCGGAAATAAAACCCCAGATTTCAATTTGAAGATCCGTGAATTTTGTCGTCTTTTCTCTCCACACATGTGGGAGAGTTTTTGTCCAAAATGATTTTCCCTCCACAGAAAGATCAGCTCCCGTCAGCAGACTCGGACAGAGAATCATCATCATCGTCATCGCAGCCCGCAGCCCCGGAAGAAATGATCTCTTTTTCTCTGAATCTATTATCTCTGATCCTCTCTCTCTCTCAACATCTCCCTTTCTCTCACGGCGGTTATGCTACAGTACTTCCTTCTCCTTAGATATGTAAATTTTAATTTCAGGCAATCCGATCGACAGACTCATCAAAACCAGTACTTCACAAGTATTTGAAAAAACCTTTTCCCTTCCTGTCTAGATCTATGAACTACAGACGAGTACTGTAAATTTGCAACACTTAGCTTTATTACCAAGAGTATTCTTTTACCCTTAATTTATTCAAGTGAGTTATTGAACTCAACACCAATATTAACAGACCTTGGTTTCAGTTTGGGCCCGAACAGACAACACCAAAGAGTCACAATGGAGAGATCTGTTGCAACCTGAGTCACCTTTACAAAGTACCAGAAGCAGGTACCAGTTTTTCTTCTTCACAAGGTAAGGTTGACTTTTTTGCCTTTTCTTCTATCAGCTTGCTGGCCTTTTTGAAAAAGTTGAGAATTGTTTGAGTCCGCACATTAACATTACCAAAGGTCTTCCTTTAAGGTTTTCAATACTGAAATAGCTGTTTTAGAGCTTGTAGAATTGAAAAATTTTTTTTAGCAAGTCTCCCTCCTGAGAATTTCTGAACCATGGCAGGTCTGCAAGATATTGTGGCGAAGAAGTGGAAAAGGACTTGCCCAGAGGAAAAAGACCACACATGTCTGTTTTGTGGAAGGTCCAGGAAGCAAAAGTCGAATGAACGAGTCATAGACAAATATAGATGAGGTGGAGTGTCAATCACCTGGAGCGCTAGCAACCTGGATGTGGCAAGCTTTTGGCTATAAAAGGCCAGGCGGCGACAATTGGTCAGTCGGTTCTAGGCTTGCCTATCGAAGCTACATTGTTGAACTGTGAATTACGTTGATAGCACCTCAAATTTCCTGATAGCGGTGATAGCTTACCAGTGATAAGCGAGGAGGTGTCCCTTGAAGGTATCGTTCCGGTGTTGCAACTTCGATATTGTGTTACAATACTTCATCCAATAATAATAAAAATATTGTGTTACAATACTTCATCCAATAATAATAAAAATATTGTGTTACAATATGTCATGCAATTATAATAAAAATATTGTGTTACAATACTTCATCCAATAATAAAAAATATTTTGTGATAGTGGTGATAGATTACCAGTGATAAGCGAGGAGGTATCCCTTGAAGGTATCGTTCCGGTGCTGCAACTTCGACGTGCTGTTTGACTTATTGCATCAAACTGTGTCAGGTGTTTTTCTCCACTCCCTTAGAAACTACAGATATATGTGTTATACTGCCACAGGTGGGGGGGGGTCATTTCCAGGTCAACACCTGTGCGGAAATGGAGGTGACCTGGTCAACTTAGCAGATGCAGGTGTCCTAAAACAGGAGGTGGAATCCGGAAATGACACCTGCGTGGGCGTTCAAGAAACCTATAAAGCAGACCCGGACAGAAAACTCGAGACCCAAAATCAGACGACAGAGACCCAGCCAGGAGGCAGACCGCCTAGAGCTGGGAAGGCATGAGACCAAGTTCCCCTGTTGGGAACGGGCTCTTGGCACCCATCATCTCTCTCCCACTCTTCATCCACCGGCCGACAAAGTGTACGCTGTGTATACTATGAAATAAAAATATGTCCAGATATTTTTACAAGCAAGTCTACGAGTTTCCTTTCTATCCAAGTCCAGGACATTCACCCCACTATACAACATATGTAATAAATAAAGGTAACAGAATCTTACCTGGAATTCATTGTTTTCCCAAAAATTATCCATGTCACTGTTTTCAGGATTGACCCGTTTCATACATTCGGATTCTATTTTACCCCACTGGGTTAAGTTCTCCAGACACTACATCAATATTTAGAAAAAATAAATAAAATAATGTCAAGCCATGACATAAAAACAAAATATAAAACAAGATAAATAAATATTCCAAGAGAAATTATGAATCACAGCCACCCATATTTTCCCCACTGATTGAGGAGAGTGAGTGCAAAATTTCAAGTTTCTACTATGAACAGTTAGGGCTGGCCAAAGTCTGGATACATAGATAGATAGACAGATAGATAGATACATATATACCCGGCAATAAACCAGTGTTGTGGGTAACAGTGATTAACTAAACCCAGCAATAAACCAGTGTTGTGGGTAACAGTGATTAACTAAACCCAGCAATAAACCAGTGTTGTGGGTAACAGTGATTAACTAAACCCAGCAATAAACCAGTATTGTGGGTAGCATGATTAAATAAACCAGTGTTGTGGGTAGCAGTGATTAACTAAACCCAGCAATAAACCAGTGTTGTGGGTAGCAGTGATTAATGATTATTACCTCTGAAGTTGGAGAGGTATACATATTAAACTGTATCTGTCTGTGTCTATTCCTTAGTTTTCATGGGTGTCATCTTTGGAAACCTTTTTGTCAATGGGTGCTTCCATAGCAACAAAACTGACCACATTTTTTTTACAGGCAACTAGATCTAATCAAACTAGTTTGGGTTTAATTTGACAGTACAGAACAACAGTGAAGAGTTTACTCCCCTAAGTTAGGTGGGGATTGTTGTTGTTGTTAATGCTAATTACATTTGATTGAAGTACTTAGCTAAGATCAAGAATTGCTGTTATTTGACAATATGAAAATAGAAAAATTCTTATTACCGTTAGATAAAGCATTATAACACAATATTAATCACTGCTACCCACAACATTGATTTATTAATGTGTTTTGACATTTATATGTATCTGGTATTATGCAGCCGTTGTAATACCAGCCATGACTTATGGATGCGAAACATGGAAATTAACCAAACGAGCTGAAAACCAACTCAGAATAGCAGAGAGCCATGGAAAGAGCAATGCTAGGGATAACTCTAAGAGATAGAAAAAGATCAACATGGATCAGAGAGAGGACTAAATGAAGGATATTATACAACTAATTAAGCAACAAAAATGGAGATGGGCTGGTCACCTAGCAAGAAGAGATGACAATAGATGGGGCAAAAGACTAATTGGTGCCCATGGGACAGTAAACGAAGTAGGAAAAGACCAGACACAAAATGTAAGGACGAGATAGAATGGTTTGCTGGTAAGACGTGGCAGAGGTTAGCACAATCTAGTTTGTCATGGAAGGAGATGGGAAAGGCCTTTGTCCAGCAGTGGACTCATAACGGCTGATGATGATGATATATGTATACTGTTCATAGTAGAAACTTGAAATTTTTCACACACACACTCCCCTCAATGACTATGGAAAATGTTTTTTTGTTTTTTTTAAATTCCCCTCCGAAATAGGTTTTTAGTGGGGATTCAAGATGCAATGTAAGTTTATGCTAAATTGGTCACGAGTTTATGCCCACTTGTATTTTGAAAATTCAGACATTTTTAGTGACCACAACCCAACAAAAGGCAACTTATTCCAACTTTTTAATTGATCACTTCCAACACAGCATATATGGGTAGTGGTGATTCATAATTTTCCTTGGAATGCTAGTTTTTATAAATTTTTAATTGTTTTTACCTTCATCTGAATTTTTAGTTGTTTTCTTTATCACCATTTTGACATGGGCTGTCATTCTATGGAATGACAGCCCGAGTCAAAATTATGATAAAAAGCAACTAAAATTAAGATGAAGGTAAAAACTAGTCAAAATTAATAAAAATATTGTGTTACAATACTTCATCCAATAATCATAAAAAAAATAAAAATTGCTTTAACAAGACTACTAGGTCTCAAATATAAACAACAAAACATGGCATCGATTGTTGGAAGTGTTCTGTTCCGACTGAAGATGATTACTGCAACTTTTGTATTGTATATATAATAAATGAATTTGTAACACTTGTTAGTTTGACTTAGTCAGTAATAGAGCTGCCTACCAATCACCTGGTTGTGATTTCAGATCATGGTAGGGAAATGTTAATTCTATATATCGGTTTGGTTTAATGTGACGGGACACATAAACAGTGAAGAGTTTACTCCACTAAATTAGGTGAGGATTGTTCTTGTTGTTATGGTGGAAAAACAAAGTCAACTTCAGCCTATGACTTTTACTAGAGTTTGACAAAAATCAGCTTCTGCAAACCATGATAGTTTCTGTGGCTGGATGTTTAAGGCAGCCAGGTGTATACTGGACTGGCAATGAGGGTGTGAGTTCAGTTCTAAAAGAATTTATTTTTCTATTAGTCGAAGTTGCATAATTGTTTAAAAATAAATCATCGGCATCACAAATGTTTAATTAATGTGTGGCTTTCTTTGGGAGTGTCCATTCGTTTTCTTTTTACAGAGCATTTGAAAAAAGGAACCTTGTTTGTGTGACATCACTACAACAGGAATCAGACAAGATGGAGAGCCATTTTGAAACTTTATCCTGTTTTGGTGTCCATCTTGGAATTTTCTGGGGTTAAAATTACAAACATTTCCATTGGTTAAAAATAGACCAATGAGAAGCCCCTAAAAAAGGGCAAGAAAAGTTCAAAACGAGCATCAGTCTCTTTTTTCATCAGCCTTTGAAGCAACATCTCTAAAAATGGGGTTCCCCTTTTGGCTAGCTGCCAGCATTCACTTTTGAAGAGACTATACCAATTCCGACTTTCAGAACTTTTACAGCTAAATGGTCGGACCAATTTTGTAAACCGAAAAGTCAAGCGGCCATTGTTTGATACTTCATCGCAACCATGCATGCATAAGTTTTGATACTCGTGTTAAAAGGCTGCATAGACAGAAATGTTTATGCAATCTTGCTTCATATACTACTATGAAGACTTTGGTGTAAGTTGCTTTTTGATTAAATATTTGTGACTGTCATGTTATTTTTTGTCAAATTCAGTGAATTTTCTTCGGAATTATTTTTCCTGGGCGACCTCATATTGCTAGACTCATTAGCAGTATTTCGTAATGTAAGAGTTAATTAAAACATTCTTATAGTTCTCACCGGAGACTTACTCTTTGTTTCCAATCACACTGTTTACTCGTAGATGTAGAATAATAGTCAGAGTAAAAGTTGTGATAAAAACAACTAAAAATTAAAATGAAGGTTAAAAACTAGTCCAGATTAATAAAGATATAATAAGCAAAGAGCTTACCTGAATCAAACAGCTACTCCAAAATATAGTCTCTGTCTCAAAATGATCTTCACTTTCATGTTCAAAGTTAGATAGTGCCTAAAATTTGGAAAGATGCAGAATTAAAAAAACTAGTATAACAAACCATTTGGGTTATTTTATGCCAAGATTGTTTAGAGGTGAAATGTTTTGGGTACATTTGTAAAGTGGTGATAGGGTTAGGTTGTTTTGTGTTATTGTTTCTGTAAGTAGTGATTTATATTTTTTGGTATAGATTTATTTTTTTTAGAAAGGATAAGATGTCATGTATGTTGACGTTGTTAAATAGGTCCTTCATGTTGTTTGCATTGTAAAAGAGTTTTCTGATAGGTGCAAAATCAATGCATTCCATTAGGAAATGTTTTACGGTATAGGGGGACTGGCATGCAATACATTCGGGTTGGCCATCTTGAGTAAAGATGAAGGAATGTGTGATTTTTGTATGGCCAATACGTAATCTGGATAGGATTACTTCTTCTGCAAGTTTTTTTTCGGAATCCTGGTTTCCATTCTCCCAGGGTGGGTTTTATGGAGTGTAGTTTGTTTTGTGTGTTGTTGTTCCACTGTTGTTGCCATTTGTTTTCCACTGTTGTTGCCATTTGTTTTTTGTCAGAAAAAGTGTCTAGCATTGGGTACTCCAATGAGTTTTACAGGAAGATCTTATACATCTGGTGCCTGTTTCCCCTTATAGGTTTTGTTATTCTGAACATTTTGATACCTCATTTGTCTCTCTACTCCTATTAGTTCACTAATTATGATTATTATTTATTCATTTGCGGACTCACAGCAAATTGAACACTTACAAAAAATGGCCTTTTCAACACCCTATAAAACTGAAAAGCCATCATTTTTTTAATATGTAGACATTTTGTACTTGCTTAAATTTTATATGAAACTGAAGAACATTTATTTTTCTACTAGGTGATATTGGTTCCAAAGACATACATCGAAAGAGGAGGTGTTAGCAATCATTTATTTATAGACACCTTTTATTTCGACCGCAGTAAAAAACTGTCACAGCGTAGTTTGGGCACTGTAAACACATTAAATTGAAAATTCGCTGTAAAATTCATTTTTCAATGAAGACAATGAAGTCATTTTTCATGAAGACAATGAAGTCAAACGGTGACAAAAAAGACACCATCAGATTCAGAATTGGACATTCTTTATTGTGACATGCATAACAGTCAACATTATGGAGAATGAACACTTGAGAAACAGGGAAAATTAGCGTTACTACAACATTTTCGCCCAAAAAACTGACTATTTGGGCTACCTACTAGCATTATTTGGTCAAAAAATCAGAATTCTGATTATACTTTTCTTCTAATGAGCTGATAATATGGCAACAACAGTGGAAAACAAATGGCAACAACAGTGGAAAACAAATGGCAACAACAGTGGAACAACAACACACAAAACAAACTACACTCCATAAAACCCACCCTGGGAGAATGGAAACCAGGATTCCGAAAAAAACTCGCAGAGGAAGTAATCCTATCCAGATTACGTATTGGCCATACAAAAATCACACATTCCTTCATCTTTACTCAAGATGGCCAACCCGAATGTATAGCATGCCAGTCCCCCTATACCGTAAAACATTTCCTAATGGAATGCATTGATTTTGCACCTATCAGAAAACTCTTTTACAATGCAAACAACATGAAGGACCTATTTAACAACGTCAATCTAATATGTAATTCAAATCAGTAACGACTACAAATTTAATCAGAATTCATTTAGAAAAACTAGAAAAAGAATCATTTTTTATTTATATAAAAATAGTGTGACCATGTTGTCAAGAATGACAACAGTTTAATATTGTTTTTTAAAATTCTGCCCGTCTAGACCGTTATCTGCTTTGATGTATTGTCCCCTTTCCCCAATGTATACAATATGGCTGACATACTTAATGCTTAAAATTTCAAAACCGTGTCATCAGTTTTTCCTTTGGCCTTTTGGTAGGTCATGGTAAGGAATCAAATCAGAAATTACCTGATTGTATAGTAGAACTGCATGGCTGTAATCTCCACAAATTTCAGCACTGATGGCTTTTTGGCTGTGTTCCTGGGAACTAATTTGTTCCTTGAAGATTCCGAGCAAAGTGTCATGTTCCTTGTTGGCTTTGTAGAGCCTGACAACAATAAATTGGGGAAAATAATGTATAAAACAAGACTGACAGCAGCAGGGTCAAACTCTACTCCAACTTTTGTATTGTACAGGGTGTCCCTAAAGTCTGGGCACATAGGAAATATCACTATTTATAACTATATTTTTTTTGCCCCACAGATTAAATATGAGTTTGTCGAAAGAAGAAAGGATTGAACTGGTACTTCTCAGATGTACTCAATGAAAATTAAAGATACAAGACACCTGAGGGAACCCATTATAAATGAATGTGCTCAAATTGACGGAAACGTGGAGTTAATGCATCAGGTTCATGTGAATCTCGCAAAGCGCATTGAATTTTGCATTACAAATGGTGGAAAACACATTGAAGATGTTATTTATTAATATTTCAATTAAATAAAATGTTCAATTTTTTTTATTGAAAATATGCATTTTGCCTATGTGTCCAGACTTTAGGGACACCCTGTATATACATAATTCAAAGAATGGATAATTTTTATATCCGACAGAATATGATAATTATAAAGACATTTCTTTTTATTAATTGGGAACCTATATTTACTCGGCACCGATGTGAGTGATTTTACACAATCTTGGCTGCATGTTTCACTATTGCTCACACCGGTGCCGAGCAAATATAGGTTCCAATTAATAAAAAAATATCTTTATAATTATCACTGTATTATATAATAAATTAAAAAAATATAAAAATATATATTTTTTTGTATAAATGTATTTATTTATTAGAATGAAATGAGCCCATGCGTATCTGTATGATAAACTTTTGTTAATATCTAAGAATTGTCAATTTAGCTCAGTCAGTAAGACCGCCATCTATTGATCACTAGGTTGTGAGTTCAAATCACGGTAGGGGAATGGGGATTTTACATATCAGTTTACACCCCAGATTTTGGTGAGGATTGTTCTTGTTGTTATGGTAGGAAAACAAAGTCAATTCCTGGCTTTGTCACCAAGCAAAAAAAGCTATATATATGTACAGTGGATTCTGGGTAATAGGACCGCATCGGGACCAACGATTTTGGACCCAATAACCAGCTGGTCCGATTAACTGAACAACTTAAATTTTTTTTTATACACAAAACACCCCAAAGTTTCTTCAATTCAAGGGAAACAACTTGCATAAAAACCACAACAACTTTTCTACTTTTTCTTTATTTTTAAAATTTCACTGGAGTCACAAGCTAAAAATATTTGAACGATATTTTAGAATTGTTTATATTTGTGTGGTAAGCTAGTTTCTTTTGATAGGTTGTTTTTGAGCATGTTAACAAAAACTTTACTGTTTTGTCTGAAACTAAAGGGAGTACCAGTATGAAAGGGATCTTGAGGTCAAGAATCTGTCTCTAATACCATGGTGATGGTGTATCTGGTATTTGTGGCAGTGACCTCTGCTGCTCTTAGTAGCATGAGTTTGCTCTGTGTGCATATCTTACAGTGAGTATCTGCATCCATTTCTACCATGCAGTGTGTCATTTCATAGATGTGTATCATTATAAATAACCATATAATGTAATAGTCTTCTAAGGGAAGTAAATCTTGTGTAAAAGTTATTTCCTTTGGGGAGTTACAGAGAAAGAAAAATAAATATATATATACCCATACATTTGGCATATTTTTTTAATAGTAAATTCAAAACCAACCTTGCCAAATCTATCCAGGTCATCATATCCACCGAGGGTTCCGAATGTACTCGTCGTGCGCGTTTGGCTTTTGGCCCACCAGAATCACCAGAAGCTTGGATCAGTCTTTCTTCCAAAAGAACAATTCCTGATAAAGGGAAGAAAATGATTGGTTTTATATTGCAAATCAGCATTTTTAATACATTCAATCTGTCCTTTGATCACCAGAAACCCGCCACATCAGGGTTGCTAGCACTCAACTTAGGGGTCGCTGAATCTCTACTTCGTCTATATATGTCGCTGACCCGTTTCACTCATCTTTTCCTCGGGCGAAACCATTTCTACTTTGTCACCACATATTAAATAATTTTGCAATAACATCACCGCACGCCACCACACTGGTTTATTGCTGGGTTTAGTTGATCACTTCTACCCACAACACTGGTTTATTGCTGGGTTTATTTAATCACTGCCTACCCACAACACTGGTTTATTGCTGGGTTTAGTTTATCACTGCTACCCATAACACTGGTTTATTGGTGGGTTTAGTTAATCACTGTTACCCACAATACTGGTTTAATGCTGGGTTTAGTTAATCACTGTTACCCACAACACTGGTTTATTGCCGGGTATATATGTATCTATCTATGTATCCAGACTTTGGCCAGCCCTAACTGTTCATAGTAGAAACTTGAAATTTTACACACACACTCATTCATGTGTTCTGACATTTGTATCTATGTATCCGGACTTCACCCAGCCCTAACCGTTCATAGTAGAAACTTGAAATTTTAAACACACACTCCCCTCAATGAGTATGGAAAATGCTATTATTTTTTTTAAATCCCCAACCGGCTTTTTAGCAGGGGGTTCAATATGCAATGTAAGTTTATGCCAAATTGATCCTTTAGTTTGTACCCGCTTTTGAAAATTCAGACCTTTTTTAATGACCACAGCCCAACAAAATTGATCACCCCTTTTTTCAACTTTTTAATTGATCACCCCCAACACAGCATATAGGGGTGGCAGTGATTCATAATTTCTCTTGGAATGCTAATCTTGTTTATGTACAACCAGAATGAACCTGGATTTTTTTCACATTTGCAAAACAAAATAAAAATAAGGGAAACTACTCTATAATTAGCATTTAATAGTTATCTTTTGACAAATGTTACAGACAAAAATATAGACATACACATGGCATAGTATATAAGATTATCTTTAACTCTTAAATACATGGACCGCTTGTATTGACAGTGGAACTCTTCAATGAATAAAATGAAAAATAATGGAACTCTTCTGTGAAATAAAATAGACCATTTTTCCAAAAATCCAATCAGAAGTTATTTCCCTTCATAAATTTTATGAACTTAAGTGTTAACAGACGTGGAGGTGAATATTCTGTAGGAGTTTTTATAATCCAATTTTACATATATAGTCCATGTCTGGTTATGGGCGGGTTTAGTAATTAATAATTAAATTAAGTGGATGTTAAGTATTTAAATAGTAGAGATTCGGATGATATGTCTTGAAAGCTGGGTGTTTATTTGCCAAGTGTTTAATATGTCTATTGGCATCCGTCTCTTTGGTAACGTAATAACAAAGTCATATTTTAATTTTTTGTTAAGACACTACATTGGTCATCAGACATGGACTATATATAACAGACAATTTCTTGTATCTCCATGACATTTTCTGAAGAATCAAGAAAGGCCTGGCTAAACGTCAAAATAAACTAAGAAATCTCATTTGTACACAACATACAGCAACAAAGTGAAAAATAAGCCAGGTCATTCCATATCTAATGGTCCCACGGCCACCATCTTAGATTTCGATGAAATTTCAGTAGGTGATAACCTTTTTAGAGAAAATTCAACCCAGAAAATTTCAGCTTGATTGAACCACCGGATCAGAAGTTATGACAAATTGAAATTTGCTTAAATTTCCATGTCGCGAGCCACAAGCATGATTTGCTATATTTGGCACTTCATAACTATGCAATTTAAAAAGATATCTAGCTAAAGTACCCCGTAGTTTCTCACCCAACAAATCCATTTCTGGCTTCATTTTACCTATATTCTATGTGGTTTAGGAGTTATTGGCCCTTCAAAATGAGGGTAATGGCTTTTATGGGGGAGTTGCTAAATGTTTGGCCGGCCGTAGAAACTGAACTAAGGGTGTTAAAATAAAAATTCCACTGGATTATATTCAGTTGATGTATTTCCTTGTGTAAAAGATTGAAACAGAGTTTAAAAGTATTAAATACTTTTCTGATGACCAAAACATAGGACCATTACAGTAAAAACCCAAAGGTTTATGTGTTTTGTGAATGCATGAAAAGTAACGTAGTCAGTTGGAAAAATGGTTCAAATTTTGCTGAATTATAGTTCAATCTATCCTCTTTCATTCCTAAGAATTTAAAAAGTCCCACTCATATCAATCTTGGCTAAACTGCCACAAATTTCAGAGAATTTCTTTCAGAAGAATTCCAACCGAGTATATGTGTATCAATAATGTAAGGCATTTGATTTGATATGGAATGACCCAGCTGCAAATAATACCCCATTTTGTTTACTCACCTAATGACTGCAAGTTGCTGGCTAAAGCACATCTGACAATAATATCACTACTGACTGGCAGTTTTGTATGCAGATCATAGAGAATTTTCTGCAATGGAAAAAGGTTTTGAAAATAACAAGCACAATAACTTAACAGAAATATACTAGTAGGTAATCCAAACAGTCAGTTTTTGGGGCGAAAATGTCAAAGTAACGCTAATTTTTTCTTGTTTCTCAAGTGTTCATTCTCCATAATGTTGACTAATACAAAACTATCATCATGAGTTTTTACAGGAAGATCTTATACATATGGTGCCTGTTACCCCTTATAGGTCTTGTTATTCTGAACATTTTGATACCTCATTTGCCTCTAATGATCAATAACTTCTGAATACAGCAAGGAGGTACAACTATACCTGGGGTCGCCAAAGTAGTCAATATCAACCCCTAGGGGCTTGATTAACACCAGGAGGGGTATATTGAATATTTGGTACATATTAAATGTTTTGATATGTTTACTTTATATTTTACTATTGATTTCTTGTTAATCTCCCAATTCTGATATATAATTATATACTACAGATTTGGTTCATTTTAGGATGTGGTATTGGTACGTTTGATGTCTTTCTTTTGGCAGCTCTGCCTTGGGGTCGATGAGGGAACAAGGATTCTATAAAGGGGTTGATGGTCAAAAACGTTTTGTGACCCCTGACCTATACAGTATCATTGTCACTCTTTCTTCTCATCTTAACTGGTATGATTGGATTCCTGTCTTTCCCAAGTAAGAATGGCCTTTTGGCTAAGAGCAAAATGTAGTATCTGTTCTTCGAAACCGCCATGGCCTTGAAGTTCAGAGAACCACGGCCCTTTGGGGATCGTCCTGGGAGAAGTTGCACAGGATATCTTGGCTATGGCTAGGATCAAAGTGGAGTATCTGTTCTTAAAAACTGCCATGGTCTCGAAGTTCAGAGAACCACGGCCCTTTGGGGATCCTTGTGGCATGCTTGGGTATTGTTCTGGGAGAAGTTGCACAGGATATCTTGGTCGGGAGGCGATCACCATTAGCATGCTCAGGATTCGTCCTGAAAAGCTTTTGGGATCTCCACCCCTTTCCCCTTATCCCAGTCCTCGTGGCATTTGTTTCCATGACAGGGATTTGGGATTCTCCCTCCTCAAGTCTCTAGTCACAGGGACATGGGATCCCCCTCCCCCCTACTGAATTCGGCACACAATGACCCACCAAGGGCCGATGTATCGTTAAACAAAACAATCAATTATAAAAAACAATCAATTATAAAAACCAATAAGAACATTCAAAACACAATATATTGATGTAGATTTGTTACATTAATTAATCACCGCTACAAAATGTTTAGGTTATTCATGTGTTCACACATTTATATGTATCTATGTATCAATCTATCTATGTATGTATGTATGTATGTAACCGGACTTCACCCAGCCCTTCAACCTTTCATAGAAGAAACTTTGTACACACACTCCCCTCAATGAGTAGGGAAAATTGTTTTTTTTTTTTAAATTCCCCTCCAAAATAGGGTTTTAGTGATCACAGCTCAGCATATATGGGTGGCTGTGATTCATAATTTCCTTATTGTTCTGAAGATTACAATGGTATATAAAATTCAAAATCAGACATATTGCTGTATTTAGTAACAACTTATGTATTTGTTCTTTGTTGGTTTGTTATGTTCTGTACTTAGCTGTGTTGTTTACAAATGCGTTTGGTTAAAACCGTATTTAGCTGTGTCAGAAAAGAAGAGAGAAACAAAGACATATGTGCTTAGGTTGATGGCAGCTGATCAAGAGACTATTTCCAGCTCCCAGTTGCGGACCCTCACTTCCGGTATCAGAAAGGAGGCTCCCTCTGGGGTAGCTTCTGTTTCGGCTTGTGTTGTATAATGCCGATAGTATTTCATCTTGTCAATGTGAGGGAGAAAAAGACCACAAAATTCATTGATTTCAATTGAAAATATGGGTCCGTTTTATTCCTGTTGATAGCTTCGATTCCGAGCCAGTTCGCGAATCACTTTGAGGCATTGAATTCTGCTTCAGTTAAAATTCTAAACAAGTGGTCACTCCACTGACAGACTAACAGAAATGGTAGTAGTTCAAATCGGATTTCTTCCTCCTCTTCCTCGTCCTCTGGCTGAGGGAGGAGACCCGTCGCTCCTGAGTGTTGGATGCTAACTGATTCTAAACTGCCGCTTTTGAAAAATCATGGCAACCCTTAAACCACTCTGGTTGGTCCAACGTATTTTCTTTGTCCTGACTTTGTTGGCCGTTTGACCTATTTTCTAGCAACGGTAATATGATATGACCTTTTGGTCATGTACACGCCAAAATGTGCAAACACACGAACACACACAACCAGAGTGTATTTCATTACACTTGTTTATTTACATTAAACATATCCTGACTTCATCAGCCCAAATGGCTGATGAAGTCAAGATATGTTTAACCTATTTTCTAGCCCCAGTAATATGATATGGCCTTTTGGTCATGTACGCCTCAAAACGTGCGAACACATGAACACACACAACCAGAGTGTATTTCATTACACTTGTTTATTTACATTAAGCATACAGACGAAAAGATACACAAATACATAAACATTACAACCAACTATGAAATACTTACCAATACACACCCAATGAATGGAGGGAAGTATTCAGTGGACGTGTTGAGGATCTTCTTGAAATTTTCACACATTTCCAGAGTGAAGGCTTGGCTTTCCGTTTCAGATTTCACAGATGACATTTTTTCAAATATCCCTTTGAAGAGGGAACTGAAGAGAAGCTTTGCGATTGTGCTGTCACGCTACGTTTAAAAAAAAAAGTCGAAAAAAAAAACATTCATTAACATGTAAATCAATCATTTCTTTCCGTAGTCAATTGGGAACCCTTCTGTAAAATTTCATTGAAATTCTGTAGCGAAGAAAATGAAGTCCAACTTGCCTGCCACCATTCGAAATCCAACAGGGAAAATAAATACCAGTGGCCCAGATGAGGAAAAAGGAAGAACACTGACAATAAGCCATATGTTTTGAGAAGCGCTACTATAAGAAAGCACGGCTTTGATGAGCCTGTAGCAGCATCTCAGACTTCGTAACGAGTGTTGATAGCAGTGACTGCTTACTGGTGTTAAGAGGAGTCCTGTTAGAGGTCTTGTTCTGGCGTTTGATCTGCCATTTGGTGACTTCTTGCACCAAACTGTGTCAGTGTTTTTCCCCACCCCCTTTTGTTTCTACAAATTCATTGAGAACTTTTGGAGGTATTGTGTGGTGCAGATATATAGCTATGATCCAGGAGAGGAAAAATTCCTTGATCCACTGCAAAATCAAATAATTTCTTTTGTTCCACAAAATTTCATTGAAATCTAATTGAGAACTTTTGGAGATATTGCGCAGGGAGATATATAGCTACGGCTAATTCCCAATAGAAACCTAATTCCAATTTCCCAATTTTTGATCAATTTGGACATTTTGATCATTTTGGCCATTTTTAAAAAACATCTTTGGCCATTTTTTTGGCCATTTTTTTGCATGTTTTGACAATTTTTAATGTTTTTTTTTGCGTTTTATTGGCCATTTTATTGGCTAAAAATGCGGATATCTGAGAATTTCCAAATCTATAAAAACGACTGGGAAATCAATCAAATTCCTGGCTAACACCCAATACCCTACCATTGGCCAACCCGGAAATTATGGAAATATTTCCAAAAAATGGAAATTGAAAAGATAGGAATAATTGGAAAACAATCATGGAAATATTGATGGTAAAAAAAGTTGTGGAAGGGTGGGCCATGATCTAAGGCTGGATTTCTCAAACTGGGTTCCGCAGTTTTGCAAGATATCAATTAATGAAAGACCCTCATAGTATTGAGTTTCACTAAAAATAGTAATTTAAAAATAGAAACCAGGACACACGTCGGATAACAATGATCAACAAGCTGATCTTGCTGGCTGTTTCAAATATATCAGTGATTTTTTTCAGATCACTACTGATGATCTGATCGGTTTGGTTTAACATGACGGGCTAGACAAATAGTGAATAGTTTACTCCCCTAAATTCGGTGAGAATTGTTCTTGTTACGGGGGTGAAAACAAATTCAACTCAAACATGGAAGAGTTTGACCAAAAAAAACTTGTTTAAAATAGAAAATTTGCTCTCAGAAAGTTTGTATTTATATGTTATTTAAAATAGATAAAATGGTACACATACAATAGTGGGGTCCAAAGATTTAAGACGAAAAAGTTATTTTCCTTGAATACACGGATATAGGCAAAAATAATCCCTTATTTGAAAATTGTTTTGTTCTTTATGTATCGTGTATTTGCCTAATTCATGGCATTATTGTTGTATTAACGGCTTTACACGTTCAAACGTATGCTAAACGATGCTAACTGTTCTTTATGTATCGTGTATTTGCCTAATTCATGGCATTATTGTTGTATTTATGGTTTTCTATGTAAACATTATGTATGTTGGTTTACAATGTTATTCATGGCTTTATGTATTTACAGTTTTCACGTTGTACTCCAGTTGTATTGAATGTTGTACTGCACGTAGAGTTAACAGTTGTACTGTAATTAAAGTTAAAGTTAACACAAAATAAAGATTGTTCTTGTCCACCAGTAAGAAGCGTCAAACCTTTTCCTTCGTGACGAGTGTGAGCCGGGCTGTAGTTACAAGGACCGCAGGGCACAAAGTCTCTTTAAAATGGGAGGGCCGCAGGGCACAATGTTTCTCTCACAGAACACCTCTTCGGAGGGAAACTCTTCCGCATGACACCGGCAAACGCACTGTTTTCTTTTGAATCTTTGCTTCTATGCCACCAACGTTCGTCAGACCGCAGCCAAAAGTGAATTGTTCTCACTCCTCAAATCGGCCACTTATATTATGCCAAGGAGTGATTCAGGTGTCCGTATGTGAAACATCTGATGCAGAAAAACATGAGAGGTGAGCCCAGATGTTCCAACAGCGCTGCCACACAATGCCTCTTCGGCTGTGGTTGGGCAGAGGGTTCCGGTTCGAGCTCACATCGGCAGCACAGATACGCACTTTCATCTTTCTCTTTTTTGTTGTTTTCTAACCTTGTCTTGCGCAATCAAAAACAATTTTTAAATAAGGGATTATTTTCGTGTATGTCTGTATATTCAACGGAAATAACTTTTTTGTCATAAATCTTTGGACACCACTGTTGTATGTACCCAGTACCAAAATAATCAAATAACTTAAAATTCATCATCAGACTAAGTTTGCATGATTTTTTTAATCTATTATTCATGTATATTATTGTTGTATCATATCATTCATGTGTAATACCAAAATGTTGTATGTGTACCAACAAACAAAAGGATCACGTGCTGTGGTATTTATATTGACATTGGGTCACGTATTCTGATTTGAAATTTGAGAATATAAAGAAAATAGGCTTTAGTGAATACTCGGCCTTCAGGCTGGGATACAAGTATAGTATAGGTTCCTTTGTTGTGTTCTCGTCTTCAGGCGGGATGTGGCCTAAACAAGGTGAGCCTAGTCCTAAGGATTCCAACCCGAGAGGCAGCACCTCCCAATTGCGAGTTGGCCTGACAGCTTTGTACAGGAGTCCCCAGATATAATGTGGTTCGTGATATAAGACGAGTGGTTTGCGGACACCAACATTTTTTATCTATATCATAACCCACTCAGCCTCTTGTAGGACATTTTTTGTACAATTTAGTTGATGATAAAACTAAGTATTTTTCTTAAAATTATCTGCATTTGGTGGTATCAAGAAAAGTACCCATCGGAAAAGTGACCATCACGAATTAATCAAATGGAGGAAAAGTGCCCATCGAAATATAATTTAATTAATGGATATTTGTGTTTTTTACACAAAAGTTAGGGTTGGAAACATTTTATAAGATTTTATTCTAGACTTTTGGCACAACTTAGCTAAGGTGGTTCAAAATAACTTTTTTGTCTTAAATCTTTGGACACCATTATTGTATGTGTACCGACAAAATCTTCTAAGACCAAATTTTCTGACCATCACAAGCCACTTCATAACAGGGTGAGTATGATCTTGGCATACACTTACCTCAGCTACACCCTGTAAAGGAGCAATAATCGAGGAATATTCTATCTGTATATCTGGCAGCTCCCCAGTTCTGTATTTTCTGTAAATGGTCACTTGGTGTTCTCTTTTACTTTGTTGGTCTTGTCGTACTTTCTAGAATGAAGAAAAAGTAAGAATCATCAAAAATGGTAATTAAATGCTTTACAAGCATATACAGTGGTACCTCTGATAGCGAAAGACTCTTATAACAAAATTTCACTTGGCGAGAGGTCTCAATTGCCAGAAAAAAATAATCTCTTAGCCAAATATTTTCAGTTTGCGAGAAGAAAAGAAAAAATATGAAATTATTTAAAATTATCCAGAATCATCTAGATTTCATATCTAGTATCTAGGCCAGTGGTTTCCAACCAGGGGTAAATTTGGGTAGTCCAAGCTATTAGGTAAAAATAAAAGTCCAGTCTAAAGATAGGGTTTTCAGCACTTCTATCTATCAAGTTGAAGGCTTGAAATAAGCTCCAAGTTGAGAATGATGTGCTCTCTCACTAATAGACCTACAAATCGAAGAACTAGTAGCAAAAAAAACTAACAGAGATCACATTGATGTGCATATCAGTTACGATAGCAGAATTCTTATTTTTTGTGTAATAAATTGCAATTTCAAATGATGTGTTCTAATTATTTTCACTTGCTTTCTTTGAGTAACAAATACACAGCAGCAGCTGTACAATTATAAAATTAAACTAATTCTTAGTATGAAGCTGTCTAATTATACATAAAATAAAGTTTTACAAATAATTATACATAAAATAAAGTTTTAAAATAATTCTTAAAAATGGTGCGTCGGGCACCTATCATGCGCAGCCACTCAATATTATCTTATTTATTTATATTTTACAGTGAGAAAAATATGTAAGAATAAAAAGTCATGAGAATTTCTTTTGCCAATTGTTTCTCTTAGTTTAATCATAACACAATGTATTTAACTGTCAGATATTCCTGAAAAATCTGACTTCACATTCAGTAAGGCCGCCACAGCAGTGTTATTGTTTTGGTTTTAGTAAAAAAAGTGACTGATTATTTTATTATTATTTAGACAAAGTTTTGTAAACCATTTTTATTCATTTTTAACTACTATTTATCTTCATCTTAACTTTTAGTTGTTTTTTAATTACAATTCAACTTGGTTTTAGTAAAAAAGCTATTATTATTCGTTAAACCATTTTACACACTGTGATTTCTTTAAAAACTACTAAAAGTTAAGATGAGGGTAAATAGTAGTCAAAAATAAATAAAAATAGTTTACAATACTTGATTTAATAAAAAAAATAAAATAATCGTGTTTTACTAAAACTCAAACTGTCATTGCTTTGCCAGCTTAGTACAAAAGTAAAACAAATCAGTCCTTATGATGCGATCCATTTTTGACAGTTAAATTATCCTACTTTGCCAAAAATCTCTTCTTTCTAAAATTCACGTTTCAGTGATAACATGATACAAAATATATAGAAGAAACAACTTTATTGTTAAAATGAAGAAATGATTGATTGATTGATTTGTTTAGCGGCATATCAACCCTTGATGGGTCATTTAATGCCGAAATCATTTTTTTGAATTTAAAAAAAGTTTTTTTTTTAATTAGAGTCTTGCGACCTTGGTAAATGGTTTTTAAAATTTTTTTTTAATTAAAGTTGCAACCTTGATAAACGGTTATTTTTTTTAATTAGAGTCTTGTGACTTTGGTCAAAGATTATTTTTTTTTTAATTAGAGTCTTGCGACTTAGGTAAATGGTTATTTCTTTTTTAATTAGAGTCTTGCGACTTTGGTAAATGGTTATTTTTTATAAAATAGAGTCTTGCGACTTTGGTGGCGCCTGTTTGGGGGTGTCTTACCCCTTTGCAGGGTATGCAGTCTGCGTATTCTAGGCCGCAGCTGACAGGGCCGAAGATGAAGAAATAAAAGTATCAACAAACCTCCCTCATTTCACCTAGCCTGATCTGCTGCTTAGCAAAATAAATGCTTTTTTCTTCGTGGTCTTTCAAAAACCGACGTCTCAGTCGAAAGCGGTCATTGCGAGAGTTCCCTGAAATAAAAAATAAAAAACTATCATTCCAAGGGAAATTATGAATCACCACCACCACCCATATATGCTGTGTCGAGGGTTGTCTAATTTGGAAAAAGGGGTTATCAATGTTATTTCTCACGCCTTTTGTTCGGCTGTGATCACTAAAAAAGGTCTGAATTTTCAACAAAAAAAAGTGGGCATAAACCAGTGACCAATTTCTCATAAACTTACATTGCATAATGAACCCCCCTCTAAATCCCTATTGTGGGGGAGGGTATTTTTTGTTTTTCTCTTTCTATTACATTTTTTAAAAAGTCTGCATTCAGCAATTTCTTATTTATTCTAAATTAGAAATTTGAATTTATTAGATAATATTCTTCATTTTCTTAAAAATCTGTGATATATATATATTGGTGGGCCCCACAATTATGGCTGGCGTAGGGCCCATTGTGGTCTTAATCCGGTCCTGCTACTTACCATTATTTGAGAGCATAATGTGTAATAATTATAGGATTAACTGTTAAATTTAGTGAGGGAATTTCCAAAAATCAAGCAGGCATAAACCAGTGACCAATTTTGCATAATCTTACATTGCATATTGAAACCCCCTCTACAAATTTATTTAGAGGGGAATTTTAAAAAAAATTTCAAGTTTCTACTATGGATGGTTAGGGCTGGGCGAAGTCCGGATACATAGATACATATAATGTATGAACACATGAATAACATAAACCAGCAATAAACCAGTGTTATGGGTAGCAATGATTAACAATATTGTTACCCACTGTAACCATTCTCTATAAGTTATTTTGTACCATAGCTCCTCTGCATCCGCTGCACAATTAGTGAGTGCCTTCCGTAGCCATCTCCGCTGCCCCTGCTTTTTGCCAATCGTTTTCGTGGAGCCGCTGACGCATGGGAATTGGTGACCGAACCCATAGCGCCTGTTGCTGCACAGGTGCAATTCATTGGAGGGAACAAATAACCTGCATGGCTGTTGGGTGAAGTGCGCAATGGTTGACAATAAGCAGAAATCTTTATTTAACACAACATAGTAGCTAAACAGTAACTAAGAGAAGGCTTAGGAAACTGCTGCTAGAATTGTCACTCACAGACGCCGAGTGAGAGAGGGAGGGGAAAAGAGAGAGAGATAGAAAGAGAGAGAGAGAGAGCATTATCGCGTCCGACGCTGACCCTTAGGTCCTGCCTGACGGATTTTACTCTACTGCTGCTCCTACTATTTCTCCCGTGTTTTTTATAATCTATGAGTGACTTTTTTTAGCCACACCTACTTTTTGGAACCACGTTTTCGCACATGTGTTTTTAATAACTCTAAGATGGTATCTCTTGAAGTGGTCAACTCCGGAAATTGCTAATCTATTTCTAATGACTGCTAACATTCCATTGGCAAAAACCAGGCCCAATTCTTCACCTTCAACTCCTAGCTGTCTGGGGAACGAGGCCCTTTTCCCTCGACCTTTGAAAATCTTTTTCAACTTGTAGTTTTAGCTACATAGCTTCTTGCTGACCATTATGTAACAATTTTTCATGTATGTAAATGTGTGTTTTTACATACATTTAGAACTCAACTAATATTTTTTTGTCAAGCAATTTAAATTGTTTTAATTGTTATTTGTAACTAAAACTGTAAGTGCCTCAGATATTATATATAAATAGCAATTATTTTCTGTGCATTTAAGAAATTAATTCATTTATAGATATATACTAGCATAGTATGGATCAGTAATTCTGCCTAGGATCAGGGTATCTGTGCACTCTGACTAGCAACTCTCTGTCTAGAATAAAGTGTAGTATCTGTGAGCTCTGTCTAGGATCAAAGTGTCACTCGCTGGCACTTCTATCTAGGATCAGTGTAGTATCTGTGCACCAGGTCCGGATTAGCCTATACACAAACTACACCACGGTAGCCCACAAATAAATAGCAATATAGAAATTTATCACTATTCCCTGGGGAAAAAGATCATAAATAAAATAATTACTTAATACATTTAGCACGTGAATAACAATATTATTTCATAGGTAAAATACCCCTTTTTTATTTTATACTATGAGACACTTATTTTAACATTGGTAAAAGAACTTTTATTACTATCTTTATAATTTATTACTGAACTTACAGCCCGTATAATTTTAATATGGTGGGCCTAAAATTATGGGCGGCATAGGGCCCTTTGTGGTTTTAATCCAGTCCTGCTGTGCACTCATTGAAAAGTATTACACATAAAAAATATAGGATCATGTTCCCATCGAGCACTCTAAATCTTGGCAAATCTAAAAGGATGCTTTTTTTCCCTTGACACCTGAAACGTCAGCAGCATTAGTTACCAAGTTAAACAAAGTCTGAGTCTTGATATTGAAAATAGAGATTGAAAGTAGAAAATACTCGCCTGAACTGGTGTCACTGTCTCTGAAATGTTCGAAGTTACTTACATTCGATAAAAAATAAGATGTTTATAGGTTTGTTTGTTTTTTTAAACTAACAAACTTTCAAAATTAGTAAGATACTTTCTTCCGAATAAAATTTAAAACTATTTATTCGATAGAAGATTCAGGTTGTTTATAGTTTTTTCTTTTTTTAAAACAAACTTTCAAAGTTACTGTGATGTCCTGCCAGGCTGCGCAA
>VCCN01002466.1:690034-711539 GCA_006491835.1 Architeuthis dux
GCTAGTAAATATAACTAGCAACTGTCTGTTCAAACAAAAATTTCAGCTATCTATGTAATATAATACAGTTTTTATTTTAATTTAATTATTTTAATTTTAAAAAACTTGTCTTTGAAATAGTCTTAAATAAAAGGAAATTTATTTGCGATGAGCTATATGAAGTTTTTTTTTTTACTTGATATGCACTTTAATCTTTCTTTTTGTTGTTTTCTAACATCGTTTTGCGTGGATCAAAACCATTTTTAAGTAAGGGATTATTTTCATCTATGTGTATTCAAGGGAAATAACTGTTTTGTCATAGACCTTTGGACCCCATTGGTGTAAGTGTACCCAAACATTTTTTAAAAAAACTCTTAACTATGTATTTGCCAGCACTAGCGTACCGACGGGGGATGGAGGGGGTGGTCCACCCTGGGTGACACCATTAGATGGGGGGACACCAAGATGACTGCCTAAAAGAAATTTCATATAGTTTCTTTGTAATTGTTTTTTCTAATGAAACATCCCAGTATAGTCCAGTCGAATTTCACCAAAAGTGGTCAAACCTGGAAGTAAATATACCATTAACAAATTTGGTACAGGGAAATTTCAAGTATACTTTATAGGCCAATGTCTATGGATTGTAGACATAATTCATGAAGGAGATATATATTGGCTAAATATGTCCGTGTATCTTTTGATGTATGTATTGAAAAAAAAAAAAAAAAAAAAAAATGGAAAAAGAGCGTACGTTAAAAAAATAATTCCCCTCAGATTTTATGCGTATCTTCTAAGGTACGTATACCTGTAGTACAAAAAGATCACCAAATTTCAAGATATCCTGGTACGCCACTGTTTGCAAGTTAATTTCATTGTAATAAATAAATACATTTATACTAATCTAACATTAGAAAATCCCGACAGGGATTTGATGGGTACTATGCAAGTTATTATTAATGCTCCAAACAACTAGGCAACATAAATTGATATATTACTAATTAAGTTAAGAAACTAAAAAGAGAATTTCCTGACTTACTGATTTTGTGAGACTTCATCAATAACTGCGTATGGTGCCATTCGACATGAGAGAATAACACCAATAAGTTGAACTCCTGTCATTGATTCCTTAGACTTGGTATCAAACTCCATCATTTTGTTATAGATAATTCTGAAAAGAAAATGATTACAATGAAATCGGAAGTATACAAACTACAAGTTAATGTTAATTAGACTAACAAAGTAGTCCGCCGTTGTTATGTAGTGGAAATGGGGAGGGGAAAAACACTGACACAGTTTCGATGCAATGAGTTCAATGTCAATGCTGCAACACTGGTACAATTCCTTCACGGGGCAATTTCTCGCTTAACACCGGTAAGCTATCTATCTATCTTTGAGCTACGACGTCGTTCACACTAGAACTCCCAAACTCGATTCGAGCGTGACTTTAGGTAGCGAGTCAAAAGCGAACTGTCCCGACTCCTCATAATTGGCCACTTATATCCCACTAAGGAATGATTCAAATGCCCGTATGCGAAGTGTCTGGCGCAGCAAAACATGAGCGGGGAGTCCAGATGATCTAACAACGCTGCCACACAAAGTCTCTTTGGCTGTGGCTGAGCGGAGGGCTCAGGTTCAATCTTGCGGTCGCACTGTCACCACATGCTAAAAAACAAAAACTGCTGTGAGTCTAAGCAATCACCATCATGATCAGCCGTTTTAAGTCCACTGCTGGACAAAGACCTTTCCCATCTCCTTCCGTGACAAACTAGATTGTGCTAACCTCTGCCACGTCTTACCAGCAAACTTTTCTATCTCATCCCTCCATCTTGTGTCTGGTCTTTTTCTACTGCATTTACTGTCCCATGGGCACCAATTGGTTAGTCTATTCCCCCATCTATTTTCATCTCTTCTTGCTAGGTAACCAGCCCATCTCCACTTTTACTGCTTAATTATTTGTATAATATCCTTAACTCTAGTCCTCCCTCTGATCCATGTTGATCTTTTTCTATCTCTTAGATTTATCCCTATCATTGCTCTTTCCATGGTTCTCAGCTCGTTTTGTTAATTTCCATGTTTCGCATCCATAAGTCATGGCTGGTATTATGCAACCGTTGTATACTTTACACTTTAAGCACATATGTAAGGTGCTCCTCAGAATGTCTCTATTCATACCAAATGCTTTCCAACCTATCGTTATGCATCGTTTTATTTCGCAATCATGGTCTTTCTCTAACTTTATTATCTGTCCTAGGTAGATGTATTCATCAACCTCTTCTAAAGCCTCTATCTTTATGGTGTTTTGGGGGACTTTATCGTTGAACATTACTTTCGTCTTTGTCCTGTTCATCTTTAAGCCTACTTTTTTACTTTCCCTATTTAGATCAGTTAACAGGTTTTGAATCCAGAAACGTGCACTAAATTTCATTTTCATACAACCCGAAAGAGTAAAAGCAATCACCATGCTAAATTTATTTTATGGACCCTACTTAATATTCTCCAGGTGTAGGTCACCCTCTCCAGGGGTGCAGAGGTCACTCAGTACAAAAAGTATGAGTTATGCTTTTTTTAAAGCCATTTTATACCTTGTTACCTTTCGTATTTTAAAATGTCCACTGTTCCAGTTACAGGGTTAGTATTTTTAGGGTTAGGGTTATTGTTGTCTGCTTCTTTGTTTTGAAATTCGTCATCAGCGTTTGTTATTCTAAAGCTGGGATGGCATACATTTTGAAACGGCAAAGGTAACAATTGCTGTTATAAGATTCTTAATGTTTAATATCAATTCCAATTTCGAATCTCATTACATATATCAAATTTTACATGTAAAATTTCATTAAGAATGATCTATAGATTCTGCAATTATTAAAATACACAAAAAGAAAATGACATATATAAATTAGATTATTTCATGGCACAGGGCAAATTTTACAATTTCATTAAAAATGTTCTATATGTTCTGAGATTATTAAAATACACAAACAGAAAATGACATATATATATTAGATTATTTCATGGCACATTGACACTCAAGGGGGGTACAAATCTTACGCATAAGGAATATCAATCCGTCCTTTCCAACACTCGAGCAGTGTTTTTAACATGTCCAAATTTTCTCTGAAGATGGAACGAGTCTCATGGTAGATGTTTGAGAAGATGAAATTCAGTAGGCGAGAAACGAGAGCACGATCTTCAATCGTGTCCTGAAACAAAAGAATGTGTCTTAGTTTTGTACAGACAATGAATCAGTATCGGAATTTGAAATTCATGAGGCACATGACATTATCTATTATATTATGTTATTTATTATTTAAATTTAAACAAGACTATTACATCTTCTAAAGAAGAAGTTGAAAAAAAAAAAAGAAGAATTTGGGCAAAGTAGGAAACTTAAGCATCAAAATTGGATCACATCGTAAGGACTGATTTGACCGATCATCACTAAAGAAGCTAACATTTTTTTTACTTTCGTACTAAGCTGTAACCAGTGTTGACAATTTAGCACGTTCCGCGATAGATTTAGCGTGTTTCTTGTTTTGGCAGTGCAAAAAGTGCTAAATTAGCATGTTTTTGCCTAAAACATTTTGGCCATTTTCTGGCTATTTTTGACGAATTTTAGCATCTTTCTGGTGGTTTTTGGCCATTTTTGGCAATTTTAAAAATTTAGCGCTTTTTTAGTCAAACTAGCGCAAAAATATTTTTTGAGTTGGCAACACTGGCTGTAACAGCAATGACTGTTCGAGATTTATTTTATTTTAAAAAGTTAGCTTCTTTAGCGGTGATCAAATCTGTACTCATGATGCAATCCATTTCTGACGTTTATTTTATTTTTTTTATTAAATCAAGCGTTGTAAACCATTTACATTCATCCTAATTTTTTAATTTGTTTAATCACATTTTCAGTAAGGCTGGCATGGCAATGTTATTGTTTTGGTTTTAGTACAAAAAGCCATCGATTTTTATATTATTTAATTTTTATTTAGACAAAGTATTGTAAAACATTTTTATTAACTTTTAATTACTATTTACCTCCATCTTAACTTTTAGTTGTTTTTTTAATTACAATTCAACTTGGTTTTAGTAAAATAGCTATTATTATTCATTTATTGTAAACCATTTTACACACTGTGATTTTTTTAAAAACTACTAAAAAATAAAATGAGGGTAAATAGCAGTCAAAAATTAATAAAAATGGTTTACAATACTTGATTTAATAAAAAAATAAATAATTGTTTTTTTACTAAAACTCAAACAGTCATTGCAGTACGAAAGTAAAAAAATGTTAGCTTTGTAAACTAAGTATTCTCATTGTCTGTAATGAGTTATTCCCCATAGTCAAGAGAGCGCTTATTGACTTTTTTTTTTACTAAAACTCAAACAGTCGTTGCCATGCCAGCTTAGTACGAAAGTAAGCAGTGATCGGTCAAATCAGTCTTTATGATGCAATACATTTTTACGGTTAAGTCGTTCTACTATTCCAACTTGTCCTAGTTTGTACAGACAACTAATCTGTATTGGAATACGGAGTCGATGAGACACATGACATTATTATTATTTCGGACGATTCATTTTACGACCTAATAATATCCATATGGAAAATAGTCTCTTTCTTCAGTAGTGCAAATTAAAAAGCAGTATTAAAAAGCAGTATCGAACAGAACATAGTCAATTATCTCATTCCTCTCTGAAAACACCTGCAGGCGTGATAAAAAAAAAATCATAAAGATTGCTAAAAAAGATGTACTAAAAAAATGTTCTATGGACCGATCACTTGCAGAACATAAATATTGATGATTTTACGGACATTCCTGGACCAGCTACACAATTACCTGATAATCGCTAAGCAGTTTATAGATAATAATTTATTAAATATTATTGAAAATAAACAACATTTTTTTTTAAATATTGCTAAAAAAAATTTACTAAAAAAAATTTACTAAAAAAAACCATGTTTAAATTTAAATCATACACAAATTTAAATCATGACAATGCCAATCAATCGATATCTTTTTCAATTAACTTTTTGCTAGTTTCAAAAAACCTAATCATTTTCCCTACTCATTGAGAGGAGTGTGTGTGCAAAATTACAAGTTTCTACTATGAACAGTTAGGGCTGGCCAAAGTCCGGATAGATAGATATAAATGTCTGAACACATGTGTAAGAGAATGGAAGGGAGATAACTCTTGGATCGTCCATCTGAGTTAAGTCCCTTGAGGAACGACAAAATGTAAACAGAGATAAGATACAGTAGAATCTTGTCTGTTGGGAAGATCCCATTTTCTCCGGGATTTGAATTCGGCGCAGAGGAGCAAGGCAGAAAGGAGGAAAACAGACAGTAGTAGCGCCAGAGCGGTGGTGTGGGACGGAGACACGAAAGCTTGCTGCTCGCAGCCTAGCCGACTGACGCAGTGTTTTGAACCCCAACGAAGGGGAGATAAGATCATCTTATCTTCAAGGAGATATAGGCTCTTCTTTCTTTTGCTTTTTCTAAAGGCTGGGGACCAAAATCAACATTTTTAAACCATCTGAACATTTTGAAACCCCACTATTTGATTTTCCTCAATAGGACTATTTTCTCTCCCCAGAATTCCCCTCAACGATCAACCGGACTATTTTCTCTCCCCAGAATATTTCCTGTTTTATTGTTTGATAAAACTACAATTATTGCTCACCAAAAAATCCCTGAGTTTGTCTTGTTTGTTACCCAGTTTGTTTATTCTGTACAAAACATTTATTTTGATATTGTTTTAATCCGTTTTTTGCGTCTCGGGTGTAAAAAACAGATCTTATTTTAAATGGATAGAGAAATGACAAAATGCGCTCAAAGTTAAGTTGGCAGCTACTAACCTGAGGAATCGCAATTTTATGCCAGCGTAATAAAGTGATGATGATATCCATGACAAAATAACTGAGAGAATTGTATCCTAATGCTCCACTCACAACCAGTTCGCAAAGAGGAGTCAGCCAGAATGACGCATATGGTTCAAAAATCTGTAATAAAATGTATATATAATGAAACGACAAAAATCTGTTGATTTCACAAAGAGATAAGTAAAACACCCCCATAAACTATAGAATCAGTATTAAACTGATTCTAATGATATATAACTTGACCTGTTTTGATAATGTTGAATTTTCACCAACCAGGGCAGGTATTAGAAATCCGCCATTATGAAAATGGGGTGGTAGCCTACCTTATCTAGGGATGCTATCAAATTTAATGGTTATTTTTCATCATAACACATGCTGAGGCAACTTTTTAACAGGGAGCAAGCATGTTTTATCAGAAAAAGAAATTTACCTTTCCCCTCTACTCAATACTTAAGTCCCCACTGGAGTAAGAAGAAAGTGCAAAGAAAGTTTACAAAACATGGAGCAGGAGCTGCAGTTACAAAGTGTATTTATTTACTGAGTTCATATAATTATGGAATTCTCAAAACAAGAAAGATTTTATTTTTGATTTAAAGCTTGCTAATGTATGTTCCCGATATCATAGGGTAATTGATTCCAAAGTCTGGGTGCTATATAGCTGAAACTCCTGTGCCCATGAGTCATATTCATAAAGACAAGTGTTTTCATTTACTGAGTTCATATAATTAAGAAAGTCTCAAAACAAGAAAGATTTTATTTTTGATTTAAAGCTTGTTTTCAAGAAGTATATACAGACCTTCCCTGTTATAGCATGGTTCGGGTTATAGAGCGGTTTGCATTATAGTGCAGGTGGATGGCAGACACCAAAATATTGATCTAGCTCTAAAATAGCTAGAATTAGCTCCAGAATAGCTGGATCCAGCTCTAAAATAGCTAGATCTTGCTCCAAAATAGCTAAATTGATCATGGCTCAGTTATAATGCAAATGGCTTTCTTGAACCCCCAACACCAACGCTACCACAGGGGATGCCTGTATTTTATTAATTTTGACTACTTTTTACCGGGTGACATTCATCTTAACGAAAATCATCTTGTCGAAGTCGGTTTTACCGAACATCGATTGGTCAGTTTTTTTTTTGAGTTTAATATTTTTCCAAAACACTGGTTAACTATTTTTTTTCTAAAATTACTGTGATAGGGGTATGTTAATGTTGAATTTATGTTTTTATTTACAATAAGATTTAGTACTTATAACATATTGTATATAAGATTTATGAAGGAAAAAAAAGCAATTTTATTTACGATCGTATGTGTCTGTATGTAATTTATGAAAAGAAAAACGATTTATTGTATTTATAATAGAAGGAAATTTTATTTTCATTTTATTTCAGGTATTATTTGGAATAACATAGGTAATTGTATAGTCCAGCAGCGTGGAATTGTTGTTCATTGAATGGCGTACATTTAATTTAACTTATTTTGGCGAAGATTTATGAAATTTTTAACATCGAGTGGCAGCAGGTGTGAAAAAAAAACATTACTGAAAGCACAGTTACTTGTGATTTTTTTGATTTTTAAAACCTTGTTCGAAAAAGCAAGATTCATTTCTTTTTTAAATTTTCATTTTTTAAACAAATAGAAATGTCAAAAAAATAAAAATAAAAATAAATAAGAGAATTCCTAAAAGAAAAACAGAAGTAAATACATGAATGAATGAATAAGATTTAGTACTTATAACATATATCTATAATGTATAAGATTTATGAAGAAAAAAAAGGATTTTATTTATGGTCGTATGTATCCTTACGTGATTTATGAGAAGTAGAAAAAGGATTTATTGCTACGGCATAGATTATTTTAACATATTTTGGTGAAAATTTATTAAATGAAGCAGCATTTTTTTTTCCATTCAAGAAAAAGCCTGATATATACAAATGAACAAAGGATATGTTGGGGTTAGTGTTTTGCCTTGAAGACATAAAGAACCTTCTCTAAACCTATGTTTACATTCATGTTTAAATCCATGACTCTTTATTGAATCCATCTATTAAATCAGTTCTTGGCTCTTTATTGAATCCATCTATTAAATCAGGGTTGGCAGTATGACCCGCAGGCCGAATCGAGTACATTGCTTTGCCCGGGGACTCAAATATTCTTAAGACGGCCCTGCTACAGAAATATATAAAAATAAATATCAATACATAATCTTACCTCAGCAGTGTTTAATATTAATTTAACAATGAAAATCTTGATGTTCAAATGAGTGGAGTTGTCTGTCACTTTTTTGTGAAGTTTGGCCATCCAAGTTGGCATTTCTGAACTTTTCTGGCCCTGAACAAAAAGAAAAGAAAATGTTTGGTAAAAATAGTAATTCATTTGAAATACACACACATTAATTTTCATAGTCATCACAGTTTTTAACCTTCTTACTTATCCTAAGTAAAACCTAACAACTTCTGAGGAGGCTGTGCAAATTCAGGCCTCCTCCGTTATAACGTGGTTCGTTAGAGCACAGTTCACAATATAATTCAGGTGTATGGTGGAACCCAAAATATTAATCAACTCCATAATAGCTAGATCCAGCTCCAATATAGCTAGATCCAACTCCAAAATAGCTAAATCTAGCTACAAAATAGAATGTCCAATAGACTTTAAAAGACTTATGATGCTGATATATAAGGCATTTTTTTTAATGAAAACCTAACTTTCAGAGAACAGACATATATACAGGCTTCTCCGATTATAACGTGATTCATTATGCATGGTTCGCATTATAACACAGGTGGAAGGTGGTCCCCAAAATAGCTAGATCTAGCTCCAAAATAGCTAGATCCAGCTTTGGAGCTGGATCTAGCTATTTTTGTATAGCTAGATCTAGCTTCAAAAATGTCCAACAATAGACTTTAAAAGGCTTATGATGATGATATATAAAGCATTTTTTTTAATGAAAACCTAACTTTCAGAGAAAGGACATGTATACAGGCCTCCTCGATTTTAACGGGATTCGTTAAAGAACGGTTTGCATTATAACACAGGTAGATACTGTACCCCAAAATAGCTAGATCCAGCTCCAAAAATATCCAACAATAGACTTTAAACCAGCGTTATAATGGGGGATGCTTGTTAGCCGTGGAGCCAGGGAGGAAATTGGGGGGTCCAGACTCCACAAACTTCTTCAAGACTGACCCTAGTAATTCGTGCAGAAATGAAGAGAAAACTGTGGGGTCAGGCTAGTCTGGCAGGGAGACAGAAATAAATATAATTTTTTTTTAAAATCCTGACACCTCACCAGAATGTTACATTTTGACAAAACTTAGATACATATGTTGCAAAGTGTCAGCAGCAGGACTTATTGGAAATGCAAAATACGTGTATATGTGTATTTTGCATGTATGTGTGTGTATACATGCAGCGTGTGTGTGTGTGTGTGTGTGTGTGTATACATGCAGCATGTATGTGTGTGTGTGTATACATGCAGCGTGTGTGTGTGTGTGTGTATACATGCCACAAAAAAGCTATTTATTTAGCCGTTTTAAAAAGACCAATCTAGCCATTTTAGCCTTTTAAATGGTCATAAAATTCATCATACAGATACGCACAGGCTTATTTTATTCTAATAAATAAATACATTTTTATAATTTTTTTTATTATATACACACAATACAAAAGTTGCAGTAATCATCTTGAGTAGGAGTAGGAGTAGGAGTAGGAGTGGAGTGGAGTTTGACCCTGCAGCAACCAGACTTGTCTCAAATTATTTGGGGAATTCTCAAGTGTTTGCACAGTATCGTGATATATACTAAAATTCATTTTCCCCCCATATATTTACAGTACCCATTTCAAACTAATCTTCATTTGCGAACCCAAGCCATTCATTCATTTGGTTAAAGATGTGAGGGGGTCGTGGGGGCAAGGTCCAACTACTAGTGGTAAAAAGGTGAAGAACCATTGATCGAGCTCAGGGTTTCCCAACCTGGGCAATATCGTCCACCGGTGGGCAATTTCAACTGTTGGGTGGGCAATGAGCAACTGAACAGAAAATGGTGGGTGATGGGAAATTTTGGTGGGCGATATAGGATTTTGAGTATTAAGAAGGTATTTCAACATATGCTACCCGAAAAAAATATTCAAAGGAGATATGCAAAGAACCTGTATAAGAAAGTCAGCGTTATTTGTTACCCCCCCTTTGGTATTTTTTACTACATCATAAAAAGTCAGTTTACGAACCAATAACAAACTTTTACCAAACATTTTTGGTATGCTTTTGAATATTTACTATACAAGTGGGCGGTGGAAAAATTTACCATGTGAAAGTGGGCGGCGACGCAAAAAAAGGTTGGGAACCCTTGATCTAGCTTCTCCCACTTACCACTGGTACTTTAGGTGTGATATTAGAGTAGCGCATGTGTCTCAACAAAGCAACAAGAGGAGCCATGACTTCATGTTGGTTAATTTCATCCATTTCAAGTAAAGCGTATCCTGTGTCGGTGTCTGCATTCTGAAAAATATTGCATTACAAAAATATAAATACATCACAAATAATTCAATCAAATTTTATACACAATGCAAAAAGTTTTTGGCAATCATTACCTTTCCTGTTTCCATACCTCACAACGTACAGCTGTTATGATATGATGCCACGAAAAGGTTATTCCGGGGTCAAACACCTGTGCGGAAATGTAAGTGACCCGCTCACCTTAGGAAATAGGTATATTGCGTGGGTGTCCAACAAACAGGATGTGGAAAGCGGAAATGACACCTACGTAAGCGTTAGAGAAACCTATAAAGCAGAACCGGACAGAAAACTGAGAGGACCCAGAAGAGACAGACATCAGCGGAGCTGAAAGGCACGAGGCCGCTGTCCATGTTGGGGACAGATTGGCGGTTCTCCTTATCTCTCTCCCACCAGCCAACAAAGTGTATGCTGTGTATGCTATGAAATAAAAATATATCCAGATATTTTTACAAGCAAGTCTTCGAGTTTCCTTTCTATCCAAGTCCAGGACATTCACCCCACTATACAACAGAGCCATTGGTTAATTCAATAAAATTTTATACACAATCCAAAAAGGTTTTTTAAGTAGATCTTGCAAAAAGGGCTAAAAAACAATCTCTATTTAACAAGTAACAGGTCAAATGTGCTCCCTTCCTCTACATACACATTAAAAGCCCATCTCCCTGCCTATTGTATTTTGCAGCTTTTACAACATTTAAAAACAGCACGTAATAAAAACAATTTAACAATCAAATTTATTCAAAGTAATAATCTTTTTTTTCCTAGTTTTGAGAAGGGTCATTAATATTCAAATGGTTCTTCGGACGATTGTTATTTTGTTATTTGTATTGTAAGCACAACGTTTCAGCCAATCCATTCTTTGTATTTTTTAATCTTTGGTCCAAAATCTGTCAATTCTGAAGCTGTATAAGGATGTTAAAATGAACTTTTTCAAATGTATCGGATAATATTTGTGAATCTTTCTTCTTTCTTTTTTTTTCAAATTTTTAATGGTATTTTTGGTATCCCACACCCACAAAGAGATAAAACCACAATCCGTAGACTGTGAACTACTTAAAATTTCCTTGTAAAATGCTGGAATACCTATCTTCACATTTTTCGCTGTACAAACTTTGGGGTTTAGACACACACACACACACAAATGGACAAAATACACTGTTAGAAAGCTGATGAAATTGATTTCTATATTTGTTAATCTCTGGTCCAAATTCTGTCAATTTTGAAGGTGTATAAGGATGTTGAAATAAACTTTTTGAAATATATCAGATACTCTTTGCACCCACTGTATACACATGCCCAATGCTGAAATTATAAGTTTCTACTATGAACAGTTAGGGCTGGCCAAAGTCCGGATAGATAGATATAAATGTCTGAACACATGAATCTTTGGTAACAGTGATTAATAAAAACAGATCTTATTTTAAATGGATAGAGAAATGACAACATTTTCCCTACTCATTGAGGGGAGTGTGTGTACAAAATTTCAAGTTTCTACTGTGAATGGTTAGGGCTGAGCAAAGAATTTGGACCAAAGATTTCCAATTTTTGTACATAACATTTCAATGTTAAATGTTTTATTTTTATATTTTTTAATCTTTGATCCAAATTCTGTCAATTTTGAAAATGTATAAGATGTTAAAATAAACTTTTTGAAATGTATCAGATACTTTTTGCTCTCTCTGTATATACAAAGGATCAAATTTATACTTACTTCAATATCTTCTGGGTGAGTTGAAGAAGTGCTTGTGGTTTGTTCTTGAACAACCTGATCATGAGAACTTTCTCCTTCTGTATTTGAGATAAAACTCTGCAAGTAGTACATAAAAATAGTTAAATAAAATTGAACTTATTGCTTCAGAAATGTACACCGACATCTGTGTTTGTTGTATGGATGTGAGGGAATCTGACAGAATGGTGGATATGGTTAGACAATGCGGAAAAGAACGAATGAGAGAAGCGTGTTACATCTCAAACATGGTTATTATCATGAAGATAATGTCTTCAGAAGAAAATTGAACATAGCAGAGTCTTGGGGTCATCCATGTCGTGTGCTGTGAATGAGAATAGATGTGTTTTGTATATTATATGCCAAAAGCCCTGGTTTGTTAAAAGGGGGAGTGATTTTTTTGAAGGAGTCAATGTGTAGGTTTTGAAGTGGGTGGGCTGGGGTGTTAGATAGTGGCTGCTTTGATGGGGGCAGCATCTGGAAGCAGCCACCATCTAACAGCTAAACATTTGGGCTATTTTAGGCAATTTAAAAAAATTTAGCACTTTTTGGTGGCTCTCGGCCATTTTTGGCAATTTTAAAAAATTTAGCGCTTTCTGGTGGCTTTCGCCATTTTTGGCAATTTAAAAAAATTTACCGCTTTTTGGCTGTGAAAACTAGCGCAAAAATATTTTTTGAGTTGGCAACACTGCCCTCATGGAGTCATTTTATCCCTTTCACCAAATCCTTTAATATGGAGAAATTATACCTTCCGAAAGGCCACCGCCCATCTGCTCCTCACAGAAGTCCCGCTACCCAAATCATATCGATCAGAGACTTCTTTCCTCTCAAAAACAGCGGGCACCACCTTACCAATCCTCCAAAAGCCACTTGAAAACTGAAGAAACCTTTTGGTTGCCGGTTTGGTTGAAGCATCTAATTTTATTCCAATGTATGTGTTGGGTAAGTCTCGGGGATAATTCTTGGATTATCTCCCTTGTAGCCCAATCTGGCAACCCTGCTTATCTCTAAGACCATTTTGACATAGCAACAACAAAGAAAAAAAGTAGGAATGTATGAAAAACAACTGACCATATGTCCAGCACTGGATGTGAAGTCGTAGCGGCCAAGATCAGCACTGAGGCTACTATCAGCCAAGTAGACGGAACTCAAATGGTATGAACTGGATGGTTGACTGCTGTCCATACCAAGGCTTTTCTTTTTTCTTAAACTTCTTATTTCATCACGAACTGATACAAATGTGTTTTTCTTTTCCAGATTAGACTACAAAAAAAAAAAGAAAAGAACATTTTAAAAGGATTTTGGTACTCTTGTAATAGTGGGGTCCAGGGCTTAATATGCATAAAAGACTAAGGGACCCTGTAGTTGCCACTGGTATGGAGATAAATTGATAAAAAATAATTTCACAAAGAACCAGGTGTCCGGGGGTAAGGAGCGGCCAGGCGTCATCGTATGGAGCTTTGTGATAAAAAGCAATGCCCTCAGGAAGTCATTTCGCCGGCTCCACTAAAGAGAATTTAAGTAGGACCAAGAGTCTCCAGGTGAATTTATGGATATTTCTCCTCACGAAAAGGGGACTTTGATCGCGCTGAAGCTGGGGTCAAAATAACTTGACCTTATGACACCAGGGTTAATGAAAAACACGTGTTTAACACACACACACACACATATTTCTTTGCCCATATTAAGAGCCCCGAAACTCTCGCAAACCAACCTTCAGGGCAGCACACGATCCTCTCCTCAGAATCACGACAAAGTCCTACAGAGAATCTACAACTGGCAAAGGGCGAAATACGGTTTTCACCTTCATCTCGAACTAGGATAACCACTCCAATAAGCTTCATGAATTTATTCCTTCCTTGTGTAATTATTGAGTCATTGTGTGTTCAAATGCTGCGTATGTTGCATATCAACGATTCCTACTGTTTTAACCTCACTTGTATTTGCCTAAATTCGCGGCTTCATCATTGTATTGCAATTTTCTACATTCAAATGTTACGTCTGTCAATTTACAATGTTTTAACCGTTTATATTTTATTTTGCCTAAGTACACGGCTTTGTCGTATTGCAGTACGATGTTGTAAATGTTTATATATATTTTGCCTAAATTTGCAGCTTCATCGTCGTATTGCAGTTTTGCTACATTCAAATGTAAACGTTATGTATGTCGATTTATCATGTTAACCGTTTATGTGTATTTTGCCTAATTCGCAGCTTTATCACTGTATTGCAGTTTTCACGTAGTACTAAGCACTGTACTAAGTGGTGTACCAGAACGTTGTACTAACATATTGTACTAAAGATTGTCTATGTATATCACGTTGTACTAAGACTTCAGAGAATAAAGATTGATTATGTACACCAGTAAGGAGTGTCAACCCTTTTCCTTCACGTAAAAGCCGGGCTGTAGTTATAGGCCCCTTGCAAGATTTTCTTGAATATGGGAATCTGAATATCCACACAAAAAACCTACGAAACAATAATTTTATTAAAAAAATTACAAAAACATTTATTTTAATACAAAACAATTTAATAACAATGTGATACTCAATTTTATACCTATTTAATAATTTATTTTAATAGTTAATTTTAATACAATAATGCAAGGGGAATAACTTTTGAAAGACAAAGGAATATTCATTTTCTGGTACTTTTGTTTTTGGTTGGGGAGCCAACAACCTACTAACACTTTTATTCATGAGGTTCTTCAAACACTCCAATTTCTCAAGTATATCAAGAACAAGGTAGAAAAACAAACAGTGCTTGTGAGTCATTTGGGACAGAGATTTTGTGTAGTATAATGGCAATATGTACTTCTTCTGGTCGCCGTGAGAGAAAGAAATGATGAGAGAGAGATGATGATGATGATGACTCTCGGTCTGGGACTGTTGACTGGAGCTGAACTTTCTGTGGAGGGAAATTAATTTCGGAGAAAGACTCTCCCACGTGGGAGTAAAATTCAGGTTCTTCAATTGGGAATCTGTTGTTTTATTTCCATCGATATAGATTCTTTTCTGGGCCGGTTTGCAGGTAGCTTCGAGGTACGGAAATTCTGTTTCATTTAGTTTTCTAAATGATTTGGTCACTTTTCTGAGTTACTACTAAGAAGATCAAGGGTTGTACCTCCTTCTTCCACCCGTCCGGGTGAAAGAAGCCAACTACTTCGCCTGCTTCTGCCAGATTCAAATCTCAAACTCTAACTGCTTCTAACCGGCTCTCTCCTCCCTCACCCATCACGGGCAGGGACGCCTCTTTGTGCGACCTATTGCTAACCGCTTCAGATCTCAACCCTCTCCTATTTTCAAATCTGCGCCCCTTTTAACAGCTACTGGTAATACGATCTGTCCAGTTTTGTCACGTACGCAGTTTAACACAGCTCTCTATTTTCAAATCTGGGCCCCTCTTAACGGCTACCGGTAATACGATCTGGGTGCATTTCGTTACATTTGCTCATTCCAAAAGGACACTTTTTTCATGACACCGGTGATGTCAGCTACTACGTCACATCAGCTGAATAATTTAAATATTAAATCAAAAAACAATAATTTCAGCACTTCTGACTTGTTTTTAATACATATGAAAGGTTTTTTAATACCTAGTTTAAAACAAAACAATCAAAAATAATAAATTACTGGGATCTACTGTAAGATCGCTCACCCGATAGATGGCCCATGGGCAGTTATTTTAGGTAGGCGTTTATTTGGGTGTCAAGTTTTTGTGGATGAAAATTTTAAAGCATCTATGTTTTAATTCACTTTAGTATAAAAACACTGGACAAGTTGAATACGCTTATAATAATTAAGACATCAAGTCCGAAATATCTGTCAATTCATTGTATAAACAAAAAGTTGCTTCAAAGAAATTTGCTTGATACTTCTTCACTATTGCTGAATGAGTTTGAAAACAAACAAGTTTGTATTATTTATTTATTACAAAAATTAAATTATTTTGGTTTGCAGGTACTAAATACAGTCTATATAATATATAGGTACTAGGTACTAAATACAGTCTATATAATATATAGACAGTATTTAGTGTATATATATGTTCGGCTCTCGTAGTAACTTGAAAAGAAAACACTGTCCAAAGAAGTACCAAATACAATTAAAACGAGTTGCTGATTGATAGTGAAGTGAATAAAAACACTTGAGTCGTAACTTTTATTTTTTTTATTATGCTCAATTTAGCAGTTGTGATGGCCTTTGAATAATGGCTTTGAGCTATTATTCAGTTCATTTTTTCCACCCAAATTTGGCTGGCCGATCTTACAGTAGATCCTGATACTTACATTTAACAAGCACTGATATTTCTGTTAGTTTCTGCTTCGCTTTCGCATCTTCACGTCAAAGTAAATTATTACTGATTGTATATATATTTTCATTTATGAAAAATAGTTATAATCTTTCAAGTTTACAATTTGCAAATGGCCGATTATTGTAAAATTTGTCATAAACTGAGAAAATGAAGCATGGAGTTTTGCTGAAGAAAAAAAAAACGCGCCCTTTTGGAATGAGTAAAATCTCGGTTCTAAACGAGTCACAAGCACTCGACAAAAAACCAAACCTGAATTTCCACTGGAAATGTGTATGTTCGTGTTTTATCCACAACATTATCCCACAGGTACTCGGACTGAGGAAAAAAAAAGGGAAAAAATATTATATAAATGAAAAGAGTATTTTACTGTAAACATAAGACAAGAAGGTCAAGTGTGTCCAAATGTTTAAATATTAAAGAATATTTAATTAAAGAATAAAAATAGCATTACAGTTTAATACTGGTTAGTCACTCAATAGAAACCGTCACCTGACAAACGTCTTTTGGCAGCATGCCGTGTTTGAGGTGATCAATTAAAAAATTGGGAATGAAGCTGACGATCTAAACCTCCAAACACATTGTCTCCGCCTTTGATTTTATCCTACAGAAACAAAATATTAACACAACTGTCTTTTGCAGCATGCCGTGTTGGGGATGATCAATTCAAAAATTGGAAAATGGTGTGATCAATGAATAAGTTACTTCTCTCGCATTTCATGGGCAGTGATAACTAAAAAAGTCTAAATTTTCTAAAAACAAGTGAATTTAGCATAAACTTACATTGTAAATTGAAACCCCCCCACCCTCTAAAAACCTATTAAGTTTTCTAGACATAATAAGGAGTAAATGTTGAAATTTCCAGCTCCCTTGGTATGGCCTGTACGCGTGATACACACATAGTCAGGCAGACCAACTTGAAATCTGAAAGAAACCAATGTTGACAGTTTTGGTGAATGTCTTTTGGCAGCATGCCATGTTGGGGGGTGATCAATTAAAAAATTGGAAAAAGGAGTGCACAATGAATAAAATACTTCTCACCTTTAGTTGGGTTGAGTGACATAACGAAGGAGTTAGGGTTAGGCTAGAGTTTTACTTCTAAGTGAAGAATAAGTTGGAGAGCTCCGACTGAGAGTACAAGCACAACTGAAAGCCGAGAACTTATTTACAGTTTTGGATAGGCACTGTATGCTTCAGAAGCAATGAGTTGATCGTCGTTTCATTTTATGTTTCAGAAGTACAGTAAAACCTAACTATAACGAATCTTGATATAACGAATTTCGATTTTAACGAACATGTGGATCTACGCAAATTGATAAAGTTCAATAAATGCGGCGAACACGTGGACCATAACAAACTTTCTTATTATTTACTGTAACAAATTTTGGCAAAGTCGGACAACTTTACTGTAAAAAATGGATTGCATCATAAGGACTGATTTGACCGATCACCCCTAAAGAAACTAACATTTTTTTTTACTTCCGTACTTAGCTGGCACAGCAATGACTGACTGCGTTTAAGTAAAAAATTATCATTTTTTTTTTTAACAATACCCCCCCCGCCCCAATTAGTCCATTATAGCAAAAGTTTACTGTACTTCTGAAGCACCAAAATTGATTCAGAAGATATTTTACAAATCACTTTGTTACAGTAATATTCATGTCACTCCTTTGAAATGTATCTTCGATTTGTCACTCCTTTATTAATCCAGAGATATATAACTAGGTAAAAAATTGGTAAGTCTTTTTCTAATAATGTCAGAAAAAGTAATGGAGGAGTGACACAACAAATGGATGATGTAACAAAGGAGTGACACAAAAAAGGAGTGATGTAACAAAGGAGACAATGCGTGATGTAAGGGGTGACAACAAAGGGGTGACACAACAAAGGGATGATGTAACAAAGGGTGTCACAACAAATGGATGATGTAACAAAGGAGAGACACAACAATAGGGTGATGTAAGTAGTGACACAACAAAGGAGAGACACGGGGGGGGGACATAACAAAGGAGTGATGTAACAAAGGGGTGACAAAACAAAGAGGAAACAAAAAGGAGTGACAAATTTCCTTTTCATTCTTCACTTACCTTTGCTTCATTTTCTGAAAAAAGAAATGCTGCATAGAACTTCTGCTCCGTCTGCGTGCAGGAGATGATCGAGATCAGAAGGTTATAAGCCGCGCAATGAAGCTGACGATAAACCTCCAAACACATTGTCTCACCACGCATGTCCTCGCCTTTGATTTTATGGGAAATCCTACAGAAACAAAATATTAACACCCCTGGTTAGTCATTCAATAGAAACCATCACATGACCAAAATCTTTTGTCAACATGCCGTGTTGGGGGATGATCAATGAATCTCGCATTTCTTGAGCAGTGATAACTAAAAAAGTCTAAATTTTCAAAAAATAAGTGGAACACAAACTAGTGTTCAATTTAGCATAAACTTACATTGCAAATTGAACACCCTCTAAAAACCTATTATGAGGGGGAATTTTCAAAAAATAAAAAATAAAGGTCTTTTTAGACACAATTTAGTTAGGGTTAGGCTAGGATTTTACCTCTAAGTGAAAAATAAAATGGAGAGCTCCGACTGTAACTGCTCCGACTGAGAGTACGAGCACAACTGAAAGCCGAGAACTTATTTACGGTTTCGGATAGGCAATAGTAAATGTTGAAATTTACCTTAAAAAAGGGATTACATCATAAGGACTGATTTGAGTTACTTCTCTCGCCTTTTGATGATCACTACAAAGTTTGAATTTTCAAAAAAACAAGGTGTAAATAAGCAACTGAAATTAAATGAAAAAATACTAGCCCAAAATGTAATAATGATTGAAAATGCTTCATCTAAGAAATTTGAATAACATTTTATTTGAGTGTGGAAAAAAAGTATAAAATTGCACACATCATAACAATCATATTTACACAATATCTAGGGCCCCAGACCTTTTACGGTGGTATAATAAACATCATAATTCTTCTTAAAATCATTTACATCTGTTGATAGCACTACATATTCAGGTAACCTATTCCAAAGGCCCACCACTGTATTGCTAAAAAACAATTTTCTGATATTCAATCTACTTCTATTTACTTCTACCGTATATTTGTGGCCTCTCGGTCCTTTGTACACTCTTCTAGTAAAAAATACATTGGGTTTACTACTTACTGGACGGACATGTCTTATATAGTATAAGGAACAAGTCCTTGTCTATATATGAAAAGATATGCTTAATCAGTCCTAGCACCCTGTTTGCCTTAGCAAATGGTTTTGAGATATGAGCAATTAAATATTTTGAACAGTTATATTTTGATGGCAGAAAAAGCAGGAAAGGTGACAATGTTTTTTTGTAATTTTACACTCTTTCCACAGCTCTGCTTATATTTATATCATGTGGACATAAGGCTTTCTTGAATCAATGCACTTGGAGAATGATAGTTTATCAGTTACTATGATACCAAGATCCTTTTCATCATTTACAATATCTAGTATATTTCCGTTCATACAGTAATCGTAACACAGATTTCTATTTCCTACGTGTAACACCTTACATTTATCTTCATTAAAAGCTAGTAACCGTAACTCTTGACCATATCATTAATTTAGGCTTTGAGAAGCAACAACATCTAGTGTTTAATAATCTTTTTTGCTTCATGTCCAACATCGACAAAATATTTTATGTCCTCCTTACTAGAAAAACAAAACAATATCTAGTATATTTACGTTCATACAGTAATCGTAACACTATGTGTAACACCTTACATTTATCTTCATTAAAAGCGAGTAACCATTTTCTTGACCATAGCATTAATTTAGGCTATGAGAAGCAGCAACACTAATGGATAAATATAAATAAAGAAACAAGGCTTATGTTGATGGCCATTTCATAGGACACGTTTAAAACAATATCTAGTATATTTCTGTTTATACAGTAATCTTAACACGGATTTCTATTTCCCACATGTAACACCTTACATTTATCTTCATTAAAAGCTAATCTATCACTACCATTTTTTTCAGGAAATATTTATGTTTCTACTTTGAAATAAAATGTTTAATAAATGTTCTTACTTTGTAATTGTTTTTGTCAATTCATTTCCAACCAAGTCTTTTCCTTCACAGTACGCCTTGTTGATGGTTGATGATTTACTGTTTACGTCTTCTTTCTCCAAACGGAAATACATCACCTGAAGAATTTGGAAACAACAAAGCTGCTCTGTCAGCTGCCTCTCCAACTTGTCCTCAGACCACTAGAACAGAAAATTCAGTTACACATAAGAGACACCAGATACAAGGGAAGACAGCTGCAATTCTTACATTTGGTCTCTTTGTGTGTTTTTTATTGCCAGGGGGTTAAATTTTAGAATATTTTTATTTATAAAACGCCATTTTAAAACGCAAGAATAAATCTTTGTTGTCAGTACAATAGTAACTGTAATTGCTCGGTAAATGAGTAAGGGTCCTTAACCTTAATGGTGTTAATAGTTAATTTACGCATGCGTGAACAGGGTTGCCAGATCAGTCTCAAAAAGACAATAGTGTTCCCAAAAATGGACAAAATCGGTCATCCCTGCTTGAAATCTGTCAAATTCAGACAGCTAATAGTAGCTAAAGGTTGCTAGATTAGGATCACAATAATTAAAATAAGTAGCAAAAAGTGTCTATACATTGGTAGATTAGTATCACAATTAAAATAAGTAGCTAATAGTGGCTAAAAGTAGCTAGACTATTATCACAATAATTAAAATAAATAGCTAAAAGTGGCTAGAACTGATATCCGATGTCTAAAAGCAACAAAAATATCTAAGTTGGCAATGCTGATTTGTGCCTGAAAATCGAAAAATTTGGAATGTCCAATTCATAAAATTTTGAATTGGACATCAGGGCTAAAAAATGACACAATGAACGAAATTGGACAAATCTGGCAACCCTGCGTGTGAGTCATCCGGTTTCAATCCTACAGGGTCATAAACCAGATCAAAGTAATTAGCAGTGATAACAACGATCATATCGAATAAAGAACACAAAACAAGACATGCCTTAAAATACTCCCACAAATTAAATGGACCAACCAGAAGAAAAGAAAGGAAGAAAAGGAAAAA
>VCCN01002466.1:786087-797777 GCA_006491835.1 Architeuthis dux
GTTATGGAACATTCATAGCAGGCAAATTCATGGCAAAATTAATAGCCATGTCCATTTTGTAGCCATTTTTCCTAGCCGAAAGGATTCATAGCAGGATAAATCAATTTTCTGATGTCGCTAAACTATGAAACTTAAGACATGACCAACAACATCTTAAGTAAAAGTAAATAATTTAATTCTTACAATGTTATTCAAAACTTTTGAGAGCAATAAGTAAAAATGTATCTTTTTAAATAAAGCTGTGTAGTAATTAGCATGAAAACAAAATTCAATACCATACGAATAAGTTGTTGGTCGCATCTTAAGTTTCATAGTTTAGCGACATCAGATGAAATTGATTTATCCTGCTATGAATCATTTCGGCTATGAAAAGTGGCTAGGAAATAGACATGGCTATTAATTTTTCTATGAAATCCCCTGCTATGAATTTGTTTGCTATGAATTTGTTTGCTATGAATTTGTTTTCTATGAATTCGCCGGATACCGTTTTTGACCCTGCTTGGCGTTTTAAGTCTTTTTTTGCATGTTTTGGCCATTTTTGGCTTTTTTTTATTAAATACAAAAAGGCAAACCTCTGAAAACTTCCCAATCCTATAAAAACAGTGGCCAAATCAAATTCGTGGCTAACACCTTGTCGTGACATCAGAATTGATCGACTACAAATTGGACCATCTAATTTGTCAACTCCAAAAGCAGTAAAGTCTCTCACCTTAAATATCGATGACTGTCTCTGATCTTCAACTTCACTGAAAGTCAATGTTTTGGACATCTGCAAAAAGCAAAAGGAGAATTGAGAAATAATTTTAGACTCTTAATCCAACGATCACAGCAATGCATTGAAGAAAATGACTGGATAATTTATAAATCACAGGCTCAGCACATTGATTAGTAAAAATAGATTGGTGCCAAACCCACAAAAAAATTCTATACCAAATTTTAATCAAATTAGTTACTGCAAATTTAGCAAATATCAAGCCATGCAAATGGTCACTTCCACTTCGCACAGGTGTTGGCCTGGAAAATGACCTCTCGTGGTAGTATCTCATAACATTTGTTCCTGCATCACACACGCACTAACACAAAAACGGACACACAGCTGTAAGCAAGTAATCACCTGTAAGGAAAGGGAGATAATTCCTGTAAGCTCTAATTTATTTTATGAATGTAAAATAGGAAGATTACCAGATTAATCTTCCTGTTAGTGTGTGTGTGTGTGTGTGATGCAGGAACAAATGTTATGATATACTACCATTTTCCAGGCCAACACCTGTGCAGAAGTGGAAGTGACCCGGGGACCTTAGGAAATATGTATATGCATGGGTGTCCCCAAAAAACAGGATGTGGAAACTGGAAATGACACAAGCGTGGGCGTTCGAAAACCTATAAAGCTCAGAGAGGGACAGAGAAAACTCGGGACTCAGAACAGAGACAGCCAGAGAGGCAGACAGCTTAGGGCTGGGAAGGCATAAGACCAAGTTCCCCTGTTGGGAACGGTCTCTCTGCACCCCTATCTCTCTCCCACTCTTCATCCACCGGCCGACAAAAAATGTAATTTAAGAAATAAAAATATGTGAACATATTTTTACAAACAACTTTCGAGTCCTTTCCTTTCCATCCAAGTTCAGCATTTCCTCCCGCAAATGTGCAACCCACGACGAGACATCTCATGTCCGCATAGCATGGCGGCAGAATGTGTAAAACAAACGAGTATACAACATATATAGTCAAAAAATTTTTAAAATGGTTTACAATACTTGATTTAATAAAAAAATAAAATAAAATAATCGTTTTTTACTAAAACTCAAACAGTCTTTGCTGTGTCAGCTTAGTTCAAAAGTAAAAGAAATGTTAGCTTCTTTAGCGGTGATCGGTCAGATCAGTCCTTATGATGCAATGCATTTTTGACGGTTAAGTTGTCCTACTTTGCCAAGTTTGTTTTCGACAGGTGGGTGTGTGTGAAAGCATACACGCTGTGACAACATGAATAACCAAAACCCAGCAATAAACCAGTGTTGTGGGTAGCTGTGGTTAATTAACCTACAAGTGATGTATCATAATTACACCATCAACCGTATTTTTAAATCTATTGTCATATATGGGATTTTATAATTCACATTTAACCCATCAACTAGAAACCATTAACCAAAACTGTCAACATAGGTTTCTTCAGTTTTTAAGTTGGTCTGGCTGGCTATGTATGCATCATGTGTACAGGCTGCACCATGGAGCTAGAGGGTTGAACATTTCAACATTTACTCTTTATTGTGTATAAAAAGATTTTTTTTAATTTTATTTTAAACCCCCCCCCCCCAATAGGTTTTTAGTGGGGGTTCAATTTACAATGTAAGTTTATGCCAAACTGATCCCTTAGTTTGTGTCTAGTAGCATTCATGCTTGATTTTTGAAAATTTGGACCTTTTTAGTGATGACTGCCCAACAAAAGGCGAGAGAATTAACTTATTCATTGATCACCTTTTTTTCCAATTTTTTTAATTGAGCACCTCCAAGACTGCATGCTGCCAAAAGATCCTGAGTGTGCTAGTGGTGATTGCCTCTCGACCAGCTAGCCAAGATATCCTGTGCAACTTCTCCCAGGTATCTGAAGATACCCGAGCATGCCACAGGACTGAAGGGCCGTGTTTCGAAGAACAGATAATCCACTTTGATCCTAGCACGTCCTCAGCCACAGCCAAGATATCCTGCGCAATTTCTCCAAGGACTATACCCGAGCATGCCACAGGATCCCCAAAGGGCAGTGTCTCTCTGAACTTCGAGGCCATGGCGGTTTCGAAGAACAGATACTACACTTTGATGTTAGCCAAAAGGCCGAGAAGCTATCTCTTTTAATGATGTCTTACCTGAGTGATAAACCCTTCCATTGCATTGTGGCCCAACCTCCAAACATCCCGGTTTTTATGGTGGCACCATTTCAATAACTTATCATACATGTCCTGTGAACAAAGTTTAAAACCACAATTTAACAGTATGTACAAAAAAAATAAAATAAAAATTCAAACACTATGAAAATGAAAAATATTTTCAATTTCAGTGTTCTAGACGTTATAAATATTAAAATTTTAAAACATCAAAATTTAAAAAAAACCTTTTTATGAATGTAGTTCCATCTTTTGTATTGGTGTATGCCTTTCTGATATACATGTTATGGCTGTTGAGGCCATTTTCAACATCTTAACTGTCATTTTTAATAAATCTTTTTTTAAAAACCTTAAAACTTTAAAATTAACATTTTTATGAACGTAGTTCCATCTTGTGTATGCCTTCTGAAATACATGTTACGGCTGTTTAGGCCATTTTCAACATCTTAACTGTTAGAATGTGAACATCTCGCAAGTGTTTTGTAGGCATGAGCATTATTAAATTATTTTTGATTGGTCAAACAGTTTCAAATTAATTCTACAAATTGATCCTTACATCAACAACTGAACTACAATCTAAATAAGAAGGACAGTGCCCATTCCAAAGGTGCATGTTTATGGTGTGTGGAGCAGCCTGCAATAATTGTCATGTAAAATAATTTTCTGTCCGTCGTACAAAACTATGTATTCAAAGTATTTCGGTTACTTCTTTTCAGTGTTGCCAATTTAGATATTTTATATCTAAATTTAGATAATTCTAAAGTGTAAAAGTCAAGGGAGATAATTTATAGAAACTATGAAGAAATGCATACACGCACACACAGATTTCTTCAATTGTAATTAGATGACATTTTGATTAAATTGTGATTTAAATTAGTTACCTCATAAATGTCAATCAGAAAGTGGGCAAAAAGTGGACAATGTCGAGCAAAGAGATTCAGCCCCGCTTTGGGCATATCATAACGAGTAAGATTCACGTCTGGTTTGATGGCATTCCGAGCATAATGAAGAAGATTGTAGATTTCAGGAGAATCTGAAAGAAAGAAAAAAAGTAGCATTCCAAGGGAAATTATGAATCACTGCCACTCATATATGCTGTGTTGGGGATGATCAATTAAAAAGTTGGGCTGTGATCACTAAAATGTCTGAATTTTAAAAAATCAAGTGGGCAGAAACTAGTGACCAATTTAGCATAAGCTTACATTGAAAATTGAACCCCCCCATAAACCCTATTTTGGAGGGGAATTTTCAAAAAAACCAAAAAAAAAATTTCCCCATCTCATTGAGTTGAGTGTGTGTGCAACATTTCAAGTTTCTACTATGAACAGTTAAGGCTGGGTGAAGTCTGGATACATAGATTCTATCAATTTTGAAGGTGTATAAGTATGTTAAAATAAACTTTTTGAAATATATTGGGTATATTTTGCACTCTCGGTCTACGGTAGGATCGCAACCCAATAGATCGGCCATTGGCGGTTATTCGGGGGTCAAGTTTTTCTAGATGAAAATTTGAAAGCATCTATGGTATGGTCTATGATATACACAGCAGTTTAGGCCATTTTCAAGATCTTAACAGTCATTTTTAATAAAAGTGCACTTTAGTATAAAAACAACTTGAATACACATAATAATTAAGGTATCAAGTCTGAAATATATGTTAATTCTTTGTATAAACAAAAAGTTGGAAGATGTGGTGATTGCATAAAAGAAAACTATTTAGGGGGGCAGTTTTAAAAAAAAAAAAAAAATTTTTTGCCTACTCATTGTGTGTGCAAATTTTCAAGTTTCTACTATAAACAGTTAGGATGGGCAAAGAATCCCAAATCCCTGTCACTGAGACAAATCACACAAGGACCAGGATAAGGTTAGAGGTGGGGATCCCATGTCCCCATGACTAGAGACCTGAGGGGGGAGAATCACAAATCCCTGTCGGTGAGACAAATGCCACGAGGACCAGGATGGGTCCAAAAGCTCCTCAGGACGGATCCCAAGTGTGTTAATGGGGATCGCGACCAGCTGACCAAGATATCCTGTGCAACTTCTCCCAGGTATCCGAAGATACCCGAGCATGCCACAGGACCCCCGAAGGGCCGTGTTTCTCCGAACTTCGAGGTCATGGCGGTTTCAAAGTACAGATAATCCACTTTGATCTTAGCACGTTATCAGCCGCAACCAAGATATCCTGCCCAACTTCTCCCAGGACGATACACGAGCATGCCACAGGACCCCCGAAGGGCCATGTTTCTCCGAACTTTGAGGCCATGGCGGTTTCGAAGAACAAATACTACACTTTGATCTTAGCCACAGTTAAATGTGTTGTCTATATAAATGCCAAGATATTCTACATTTGTTCTAAATTGATCAATACATATCCCATTGCATGAATACAGCTGCAAAAATACACTACCTTCATCAGCAAATGGTGTATGTTTCACTAAGCAAGAATTCAGTCCTTCGAGACTTGCTGCTATAATTTCAAATTCTGGTTTGCGATTTTTCGTATTCATCTGCAAAATAAGAATAATTTAATGTTTAAAATAATAATTTCAGTCTAGCATGTGCATACTTAATATTTACATTTTCTTATACACTCCATTCATTTTCAAGCACCACGGGTTAAAATTTCATTAAAATTAGTTCAGATGTTTTGAAATGGTAGCAGGACAAAATGTACAGCAAAATATATACAAGCAATATATCTATACTATTAATATTCTTGTCACGATTATGTCGGGCCTTTTTCATTGGTCAATTCACTAAAAAACTAACCAATCACAAGAAAGAATTAAGAAATCTGTAATTTGAATAAGACTTATATGAAGAGACATTTCTCAGACTAGATCAAAACTGAAGGGGGACTTTTTTTCTCACTTTTAGGGGTCAAAATCGAGGGGGAACTTTTTTTCCACCCAAATTTGGCTGTTTTTCCTTTTTAGCGTCCTGTTCTTACGGTAGATCCGGGTACTATGAATTTTTGAAGATTTGGTACGTTTTAGTATGTGGTGTTGATACTTTTTATAAAGTTCTTTTGGTAGTCCTGCCTGGGGGTCGATAAGGCATCAAGGATTCCATGAAGGGGCCGATGGTCTAAAAAGCTTGGCGACCCCTGATCCTAGTGAATTGTAGTCCAGTTGTAGAGATAATGATGACTAATAGATGCAGGGTTGCCAGATTATTTTTGTCAAAATCGGACACGAGTGTTCAAATATTGCACAAATTTGCTCAACCATGCTCCAAAATGGTCAAATTTCGACAAAAAAGTGATGGCTAAAAGTAGCTATAGTGGCTAGAAATAGCTAGATTGGTATTACAATAATGAAAATAAATAGCTAAAATAGCCAATAGTGGCTAAAAGTAGCTAGATTATTATCACAATGATTAAAATAGCTAAAAATTTTTAATTGAACATACACGCCAAAAAAGGACACGATGTCCAAAATGGGACCTATCTGGCAACCCTGAATAGATGCATTTACTAATGTAACTTGTGAAGAAAACAAATCTTAAAAGTATAAATGCCCCCCACCAGAAAACAGTTAAAATAGAAAGAGAAACTGGCAATTTTTTATTAGGACTTTTCTCATTCAAACCATAAAATTCTTAAAAACGTTACATATTTTCAGTATTTAGGTGCCAAAGAACCTGTATAACAATTTTCATTCTAATCAGTTCAGCAGTTCCAAAGCTCAATATTTTTTGCATGTTGACATGGTTATTTACATATAAAATGTAAATTGGATCGGATTTTTACCGCCGGGGACAAAAAAATGTTTTACCATTTTTGGTGCTTTTACTTACCTCTGCTTTGAGAGATTTCATGAACACCTCAACTAGTTCCTCGGCATCATTTTGCATGTACTCAGGACAGTATTCAGAAATGGCTCCCAGCAAACGGTAGATATTTCCTCGGACTGAAACAATAGAAGAATATGATTAGTGATGTACCATAATATCAATCCAGTCAGATATCTGGTGCTGGATTCACAAAAAAAATAATTATCACTGCCACCATGTGAATCCGGCGACAGATATAGTTGCGTAATGGTCAGTGAGAAGCTATGTAATTTGGGGCTAAGACTACAGATCCTGAAGCTCTCGAGGGATTCTCACGGTCGAGGAGGAAGGATTCCTTTCCCAGACGGCTGGAGGTCGAAGGAGAAGATGCAGGTGCTGATCTTTGCCAAAATGGAATTTTAGTGGTAGTTAGAAATAGATTATCAATTTCCGGAGTTGACCACTTCAAGAGATACCATCTTAGAGTTATTAAAAACATGGGTGTGGCTAAAAAGTCACTCAGAGATTATAAAAAAAACACGGGAGAAATAGCAGCAGAGTAGATTAGAATCAGTCAGGCAGGACATGGACCTACGGATCAACGTCGGACGCGATGATACTCTCTCTCTCTTCTTCCCTCTCTCTCTCTCGGCGTCCAGGATCAGAGTTATGTCCATCTCATCGAAGGAACGAGAATGTAAACAAATGCATAGAATCTCGTTTGGACGAGATTTTAAAATTGGCATGCAGAGAACAAATAAAAGACATATGACAATCTTGTTTCCTCGAGATTTTGAAATTGGCGCGCAGAGGTGAAAGGGAAAAGAGAAAGACGGTAGTAGCGACGAAGCAAGTTCGGCGTGCAAAACAGATTCCGATACTCAGAGAATAGCGGACTGAAGGCATGATTATAAAACGGTTAGTGTTTTGACCTGCTTATATTGTAGGCTTACTTCCATTAACGAAGTCAGCTCTACGGTCATTGATTGAGTTTTGTTTCCCCAAAAACCCTGGAAGTTGTGCTGTTTTTTTACTCGAATTATTCTGTGCTGTTTCACTGTGTTCTCCCATCTGCAGTTTTGTACTTACAACATTATTTTTTTCCCCCCATGCTAAATTCCTTATTCCCGTCTCGGGTTCGAGTTGTTTGACCTTTGCCACTCAATAACCACGACAGGTGTGTGTGCTAAGGTATCCACGCGTGACAATTCCCTTGTTGATTTGACATGTATGTTATGATAAGGATATTTCAATCCCTATGATACTGTATGTTATGATAAGGATATTTCAATTCCTATGATACTGTATGTTATGATAAGGATATTTCAATCCCTATGAGACTGTATGTTATGATAAGGATATTTCAATCCCTATAAGGATACATTTCAAAAAATTAATTTACGTTTTTGTTGTTAACTAAAAGGAAGTCTCAAAACCAAAAGTGGATTCTTATCTCACCTGTATTAGCAAGTTTGCTACCTTGCATTATTTCTGTGTGGAATTTCTCAAACAGATTTTTGATGTTCAGGTCTGGAAGCTGTTGGGGGGCTGCAACCTCAAAAACCTATTTGAATGAAAGATTTTAACTCTTAAATTCATGAAGCGCTTGTAACTGATCCTAAACACAGTGGAACTCTTCAATGAATAAAAAGAATTTTTAAATGGAAATCTGTTTGTGAATTGAAAAAAAAAAATGAAAAAAAATTGCCTAAAAAAGCAAGGGAAGTAACATTGATCAGAAGTTATTCCTTTTGATTAAAAAAATGTTTAAGTTGTTTTATGAATGAATTTAAGAGTTAATTTATGTTTTGGTTGACAAAGACAGAAAACATGATAAAAGGGGCTGGGGAACATTTAACAAGAGTGTACCTAAAGAAATTCTAATCCAGCTGCTATAGCACAGTACTAAGCCACAAGAAGAAGAGGAATTTTTTCACAAACAACTGTTACATACACCATCGTCAATAGACAAGGTAAGAGATTTTTGCTTCTTCTTTTCTTCTGACTGCTTCCAAAAGTTAAATTGTGTTCTTTGGATTTTGGATCTTTCCCCCTTCCCTTCGGAGTTAGTAACAAATATATTTTTGATAATAAAAAGCAACAGAAAAATTAAAGTAAATAATAATGATTTACAATACTTCATCTAATAAAATTAATAATAATAATGATTTACAATACTTCATCTAATAAAATTAATAATAATGGTTTACAATACTTCATCTAATAAAATTAATAATAATAATGATTTACAATACTTCATCTAATAAAAATTTAATAATAATGGTTTACAATACTTCATCTAATAAAAATAAACAATAAAATAATAACATCTAAAATTGGTTTAATAAAAAATAACTGCAAATATCCACTTACCAGTACCAGCAAAACAATCGATGCATTTTTAACTTTAGCTGCTTTGTCTTGGTTATAAGACACAAGGCAAACACACTGAAATTTAAAAAAAGATTATTCCATCTTAAAATATTTGAAATTCTTGGCAAATTCACTTGGCATTGCCTAGCACAGTGGTCACCAACCTTTTTTCACAATACAAACCCTAAATATTACTGAGACACTTAGAAAAAACCCTTAAACTTGATAATAGAAAGTATATATTGCGATGACTTGAAAGACCCTCAGAAGTCACAAAGTCAAACAATATACAGGGTGTCCCTAAAATATGCACACATAGGAAATATCACTATTTATAACTAAATATATTTTTTCTCCTTGTTCACCAGTCCGTAGTCCCTATGACTTCTTTTTCTGGGGTATGCTAAAGGAGAGATACAAGACACCTGAGGGAACGCATCATAAATGAATGTGCTCAAATTGACGGAAATGTGGAATTAATGTATCGGGTTCATGTGAATCCCGCAAAGCGCATTGAACTTTGCATCACAAATGGTGGAAAACACATTGAAGATGTTATTTAATAATATTTCAATTAAATAAAAATGTTCAAATTTTTTATTGAAAATATGTATTTTGCCTATGTGTCCAGACTTTAGGGACACCCTGTATAATGGTTTCATTTCGGCAAAGGTTTAACTTTGTTTCGTCCACAAATTTTCATACATTTACATTTTGTTCTGCTATGAAACGAATGTAGTTTCATTCAGTTTTATTGAATTTTTCCTTGTTTTTTCGAGAAAAAATTAATAAAAAAAATTAAGCAGAACTATATCTGAACTGCACTACTTAATTATTATTTACTTACGAGGGAGGTCCGAAAAGTAAAGTACAAACATTTACTAATCCAACATGTTTATTACTATACAAATGAAACATTGTGCATATGTTACCAGCACTACTATGCTACTTTTCCACATAGTCGCCATAGAGATTGATGCACTTGTCCCATCGATGCACGAGCGCATAAATACACTCCTCAAAGAAGGTGACATCAAGCGACTGGAGCCACCCTTGCTCCTCTGCAACAACAAGCGTCATCTGAGTAAACCGCTTCCTGGATAAATGTCTTTTGAGGGGCCTAAACAGATGATAATCTGAAGGAGCCAAGTCAGGACTATGCGGTGGATGCAGTAAAACATCCCAACCATATAGCTGGAGCCACACTTTTGTCAGGTTGGCCATGTGTGGGTTGGTGTTGTTGTGCAGCAGGATGACACCTTTACGCAAACGTCTCATCACCTGTGATCATGTCGTCCAGAAAGTCCCATCAGCTCCGCTATACTGTTCCAAATTCTGAAAAGAAATTGCAAGGGTGGCTCCAGTCGCTTGACGCTACGTTCTTCAAGGAGGGTATTTATGCGCTCATGCACTGATGGGACAAGAGGCGTATCAAGGGGGTTTTCCAGAGTCTTCTTGAAGACTCTGAGAATTTTCTCAGCGTCTTCCGAATTTTAAATCTTTTCATCTCATGAAAACCTTCAAGACATGAAGAGTGTGGTCCTTAACTCTTAAATTCATGGACTGCTTGTAACCAACAGTGGAACTCTTCAATGAATGGAATTAAAAACTAACATTCCAAGGGAAATTGCGAAATCACTGCCACCCATATATGTTGTGTTGGAGGTGATTAATTAAAAAGTTTGAAAAAGGGGTGATCAATTAATAAGTTACTTCTCTCGGTTTTGTTGGGCTGTGATCAAAAACAAACTGAAGAAACCTATGATGACAGATTTGGTTGACAGTTTCTAAAAATATGGCAGACTAGCAATCCAAGGGAAATTATGAATGACTGCCACCCATATATGCTGTGTTGGGGATGATCAATTAAAACGTTTGAATAAGTTACTTCTCTTGCCTTTAGTTGGGCTGCGATCACTAAAAAAGGTCTGAATTTTCAAATAACAAGCGGGTACAAACTAGCATAAACTTACATTGCATATTGAACCCCCACTAAAAACCTATTTTGGAGGGGAATTTAAAAAAAAAAAAAAACGTTTTCCCTACTCATTGAGGGAAGTGTGTGTGCAAAATTTCAATTTTCTACTATGAACAGTTAGGGCTGGGCGAAGTCCGGATGCACATATATAAATGTCAGAACACATGAATAACCTACACCCAGCAATAAACCAGTGTTGCGGGTAGCAGTGATTAACAGGCCTTACCTTGAGGTCAAGAACATATGGCTGGATTTTCTTTCCCACACGTTCCACATACTTGCTCAAGAATTCCAAGAGTTTTGCTTTAATGACTGGAGACTGAAAACAAAAAAAACAGAATTTTACAATTATTTAACTACAATTGAAGAAACCTCCGTCTATGTGTCTGTGAATGGACTGTGTGAATGTACGAAGTTGACATTCACCACATATATTAGTCAGCACACGAGGAATTCAGTGTCGAGTTTGAAGCTTTTTGGATCAGCAGTGCTCGAGGAATTTTAATAATAATAAATAAAATAGTAATTGCAATAAATTTGCATAAACTAGTTTGATATGGATGATCTCGGTGTCAAATCATACATTTTTTATGATGCAGAATTCAAATTGTGTCATGGCAGCCATCTTGAATTCTCAATGATTTGCATCTCTATCCAAATCGCAATTCCACAAAACTATGTTTGGTAAC
>VCCN01002466.1:802509-818556 GCA_006491835.1 Architeuthis dux
TAGAGCTAGACTGATAATATTTTCAAAATCTGCATATAAAGTTGACCCTGAAAACAAATTTTCAGTGCAGTAGAAGTTCTTGTTGTGGAATGGTTGCTAGTTGAAAATGGAATAATAGATTTGGTTGTTGTCACTTCAACCAAAGTAGTCCTTATTCTTGGATCCATAGTGACTGAACGAGTAAAGATATTGAGCTAAAATTTTACAGGACTTCTTTTCAAAGCCTAATGAACATCTGAGCAAAGTTAGAGCAAATCTAAGATGGTCGAGTGGGGAACTTTCCCAAAAGGCAAATAAAGAAAAAGATCAAAGTGTAGTATCTGTTCTTAGAAACCGCCATGGCCTCTAAGTTCAGAGAACCATGGCCCTTCAGGGGTCCTTGTGGCAAAATCTGAGATGGTCGAGTGGGGACCACTGGTCCACTTGACACAGAATGACCCATATTGAACCTCCCCCTAAAAACCTATTTAGGGGGGAATTTTCAAAAAACAAATAAAACACAGTTTCCCTACTCATTGAGGGGAGTGTGTGTGCAACATTTCAAGTTTCTACTATGAATGGTTAGGGCTGGGCGAAGTCTGGATACATAGATACATATTGAAAATTCACTGTAAAATTCATTTTAAATCAAATGGTGACAAATAAGACACCAACAGATTCAGAATTGGACATTCTTTACTTTGGCATGCATAACAGTTTTGTATTAGTCAACATTACGGAGAATGAACACTTGAGAAACAGGGAAAAATTAGCGTTACTGTGACATTTTCACCCAAAAAACTGACTGTTTGGACTACCTAATAATATAAATGTCAGAACACATAAATAACCTAAACCCAGCAATAAACCAGTGTTGTGGGTAGCAGTGATTAACTTTGAGATTCAAAATTCATTGGTATCATTCTCCCATGTACGACCTCACAGAGGCTACAATAGTTAATAGTTGGAAGAACAAAGTCATCTATAGATATAGATATATGATGTAGTGAATTTCATATTAATATATACAAGGGCAGGGCATTCTTAACATTTCCAACATCATGCAAATTGGTTTAGTAGTTTTCAAGACATGTCTGGTTAGTCACTCAATAGAAACTGTCACGTGACCAAACATCTATATTTAGTTTAGAAGAAAATTAACTTTCTATAAAAAAAAGTGGTAGGGGTGTACTCATTTATGGTCGACACTATATATATCTTGGGTTGTGACTATATTAATGGACGGCAACATATTCCTATTTTTGGCAACAAAGTTTCAATGCTGTAGAGTTTGGTCATATATACTTGAATATACTTGAAATAGGCTTTTTTTTTACAGCAGTTAATTTTGTCATTAAGCCAGCTTCAGTGTAGTTGGGCTGGGTTTAAACTAATAAGAAAAATGGTAGTTAAATTTGGTATGTCCGATATCAGAATAAAGATTAATTTTTTTAATATTTATATTCTGTGACCATCTCTTCACTTAGGCTGTTCCTTATGTGTTTGCCACTCTTGCCAAGAGAGGAGGTCTGAATTTGTAGTTTATGGCTGTATACTCTTGTTTTACTGCACATAGATGAAGTCAGCATTTTCTTATCAGGGCATTTTAAGCAATGAACGTCAGTATCCACTCTATGTATGTTGTTCCAGATTCTAGACCTCTAGTAGGTCAGCACATTTTCTTCTGTATTCAAGGGTCTCTAGATTAAGTTGTTTTAATCTTTCAGTGAAGGATATATTTCCCAATCTCAGAATGATCTTGGTGGCTCTCCTCTGAACTATCTCTATGGCTTCTGAGTTGTACTTCAGGTTAAGAGACCATATGCAGGAAGCAAATTCCAGATGGGGATGTACCAAAGACTTGTACAGCAGTAGGAAGCTCTCCTCATCGATGAATTTAAATGAGTGTCTTATGTAGCATAAATAATACCTGATAATATCTGTTTTGATTGTGTAAATGTTCCATTAGAAATAATAAAATCCTGCTATGTTTGTTTTAGAAGAAAATTAACTTTCTATAAAAAAGTGGTAGGGGTGTACTCATTTATGGGTGTACTTATTTCAAAGAAAGGATTAAAAGAGATTTACCTACAGCTTAGTAGATAAGTATTTTCAGGTGTTCATTGTAAATACTAAAACACTCAACATCAGACGTTTACTTACCAAGGAGCCGTTTTTGTGGAGAAACTGGACCACACCCAACTGTTGATCAAACAGCAAAGAATTGACTGGTTCTGTAAGATAAATAAACAAGTAATATTTTTAAAAAACAGGTATAGTTAGTTACTCAATAGAAACCGTTTGGCAGTATATTAAGGATGATCAATTAAAAGATTGGAAAAAGGGGTGATCAATGAATAAGTTACTTCTCTCGCTTTATGTTGGGCAGTGATCACTAAAAAAGTCTGAATTTTCAAAAAACAAGTGTGAATACTGCCAGACACAAACTAAGAGATCAATTTAATATAAAGTTACATTGCAAATTGAACCCCCCACTAAATTCATAATTAGACAATCTAAAAAATGTTAGTAACACACAATAAATTATAAAGATGGTAAAAACAGTTATTTACAAATGTTAAAATAAGGCGTCTCATAGTGTTATGATATACTATCACGGAGCGGAAATGGAAGTGACCCGGTCACCTTAGCATATGCGTAGATATCTAAAAAACAGGATGTGGAAACCGGAAACGACACCAGCGTGGTCGTTCAAACATAATAAAGGAAGCTGAGAAACGGAGAAAAACTGAGAAGTTCAGAGAACCGAAAGCAGAAAGCCTAGGGCTGGGAAGGCATAAGACCAAGTTCCCCTGTTGGGAATGGTCTCTCTCCCACTCTTCATTCTCCGGCCGACGAAATGTATGCTATGAAATAAAAAATATGTCTCATATTTTTACAAGTTTTTCGAGTCATCCTTTTTGATTGTCCAAGTTCACGATTTCCCTCCCACAAATCAGCAACCCAAGACGAGACAACCCATGGCGGCAAAACAGTGTAAAGGGGTATACAACAATAGTATAAACTAAAAAAAAGGGGTATTTTACCTATAATATAATATTTTTTATTCATGTGCTAAATGTATTAAGTAATTATTTTATTTATGATTGATCTTTTTTTTCCAAGGAGATAGTGATCAAGTTCTATATTGCTATTTATTTGAGGGCCCCCTCAATGTCTTGGGCTCTACACCATGTCATAGTTTGCGTATAGGCTAATTCGGCCCTTTCTAGTAGAATATTCTGCATTTGAAAATTTCATATAAATACATTTGAAGTATATCAATACGAGACTTCACTTATTACAGAATAAAGAAAAATTCAATTGCATGTATTTTACTGACATATAGACATTTTCATGGATGAACCGAATCATGTGATCTGATTTCTTGATTGATTGTTTTGTTTAACGGCACATCAACCCTTGGTGGGTCATTTAGCGCCGGATTTAGGAGGGGGTTTCCATGTCCCCGTCACTAGAGACTTGAGAATCCCAAATCTCTGTCACTGAGACAAATGCCACAACGACCGGGATAAAGGGGGAGGGGGATGCGTGGAGATCCCAAAAGCTTCTCAGTATGAATTCTGAGCATGTTAATGGTGATCACCTCCCGACCAGCTGGCCAAGATATCCTGTGCAACTTCTCCCAGGACAATACCCGTGCATGCCACAAGGATCCCCGAAGGGCCATGGTTCTCTGAACCTCGAGGCCATGCCGGTTTCAAGGAACAGATACTCCACTTTGATCCTAGCTACAGCCAAGATATCCTGCACAACTTCTCCCAGGACGATACCCGAGCATGCCACAAGGACACCGATGGGCCGTGTTTCTCTGAACAAGGCCATGGCGGTTTCAAAGAACAGATACTACACTTTGATCTTAGCCAAAAGGCTGCCTTATTTATTCGCCTCCCCACAGCAGCAAAATTTGACATGAAGTCATTTTTAAAGTGGGGGTGTGCACGCGAACGTGCAGGCAGAACCCATGTCCCCGTGCCTAGACCTGAGGGGGGAGAATCCCAAATCCCTGTCACTGAGACAAATGACACGAGGACAGGGATAAGGTTAGGGGTGGGGATCCCATGTCCCCATGACTAGAGACCTGAGGGGGGGAGAATCCCAAATCCCTGTCGCTGAGACAACAGCCACGAGGACCGGGATGGGTCCAAAAGCTCCTCAGGATGGATCCCAAGTGTGCTAATTGGGATCTCGACTAGCTGACTAAGATATCTTGCGCAACTTCTCCCGGGTATCCGAAGATACCCGAGCATGCCACAGGGCCCCCGAAGGGTCGTGTTTCTCTGAACTTCGAGGCCATGGCGGTTTCGAAGAACAGATACTACACTTTGATCTTAGCCAAAAGGCTGCAAAGCGATCTCTCTGATTTCTTGCTTTTAGCAGTCATTATGCTCTCCTAGAATCGCACAGAGAGCCATGGAAAGAACAATGCTAGGGATATCTCTAAGAGATATAAAAAGATCAACATGGATCAGAGGGAGGACTAGAGTGAAGGATATTATACAAATAATTAAGCAACAAAAATGGAGATGGGCTGGACAATTAACAAAAAGAGATGGCAACAGATGGAGCAAAAGGTTAACTCATTGGTGCCTATGGGACAGTAAATGCAGTCGGAAAAGACCAGACACAAGTAGGGATGAGATAGAAAGGTCTGCCGACAGAGGTCAGCACAATCGCGATTTTCATAGAAGGAGATGGGAAAGGCCTTTGTCCAGCAGTGGACTTATAATGGCTGATGATGATGCGCTCCTAAAGCAATGTCTTGTGTTCGGTATAATCCAGAAACACAAGAATTCCAGATTTCTAGACTCATGTATCCAGATAATTGTTGTTCAGCATTCAGGTCATTCTTCTGGCAAGAACACTGAAAAAGGTCTTAACTTCAATATTGAACAATGAAATTAGTCAAAAGTGATCTACAGTCTTGGAATCCTTCTCCTTTGGCATGTGGATATCATCGGCTAAGCTTGGTCATTCTTCTGGCAAGAACACTGAAAAAGGTCTTAACTTCAATATTGAACAATGAAATTAGTCAAAAGCATCTCCATGAAGGACCAGTTCTCGCCACATCTGCATCCAGGTAACTACGCCAGGCGTTTCTTGGTCTTCCTCTTTACCTTGTCCCTTGTGAATTCCCAAAGAGGGCATGTCTTGTAATGCTGGCTGCAGGTTTGCAAAGAGTGTGACCAATCCATCTCCAGCGTCTTTGGAGGATATCTTCCTCTGCAGGTTGCTGTCTCATTCGTTGGCACAGTTCCTTGTTGCTGATGGTATCTGGCCAGCGAATGTGTAGAATTCTTCTGTGGCAGGTGTTGGTAAATTCTCTTTATTGCAGTGATTTGGACATATACTGGCTAGTTTTTCTTATCAGTTCAAATAGAGAATTTTTGTAGTACATAGGTAGTGAAGGAACGCCATTCTCCATCCACCATGTATGACCAGTTCTCTAAATGATAGTTGTAAGCCTGTTATGATATACTGCCATGAAAAGGTTATTCCGGGGTTAAACACCTGTGCGGAAATGTAAGTGGCCCGGTCACCTTAGGAAATAGGTATATGCGTGGGTGTCCAAACAACAGGATGTGGAAACCGGAAATGACAAAAGCGTAGGTGTTCGGAATACATAAAGCTCAGAGAGACCCGAACAGAAGCATAGAAGCTCAGAGGACCCAGGCAGACCGCCTAGGGCTGGAAAGACACAAGGCCGGGTTCCCCTGTTGGGAACGGTCTCTCAGCACCCTTATCTTTCTCCCACTCTTCATTCTCCGGCCGAAAGATGTATGCTATGAAATAAGTGTCTCATATTTTTACAACCAGTCTTCGAGTCCTTCCTTTCTATCCAAGTCCACTCCATTCACCCCTCTATACAACAAGCCGAGTAGCTTCCAGATTCATCTGACTATCACTACTCGGTGTCATCCATCCTCCAGCTGAAGGTCCACCCTCTCACAGGGTCCTAGTTTCTTTTGAGTCTTTTTTTCTTAGTTGTTTCCATGTATGACCAGTTCTCTCCATGTCCAGGTCACAACACCAGGTGTTTCTTGGTCTGCCTCTTTTCCTCTTCCTGTGTGGATTCCAAAAGAGGGTCTTGTAATGCTGGGTGCAGGCTTGTCGTGTCCGGTCATTTCGTCAAACATGTCACCGACAGCAGTTTTGTCCTATGGATGATTCGGAGACAACTTGTTGGACGAACATCAGTTTTGCCGAATACTTTTTTTTGGTACCAGCTTCTTGGTACCTGAGCTAGGGATCGATAGCATCACTCATCCTGTTGAGAAGGACTCTATTGAAAATCTTGCCAGGGATGGACAACAGAGCTATCCCTCTGTAGCTGAAGCATGAAGTAAGGTTAGCCTTCTTCAGGAGTTTGATAATTTGTCACAGTGCTTATACTTTCAAGCATATACGCATATCGTGGTATGTCGAGTGTTAAGGTCGAACAACAAATTATACACCCGAGACGTAAAAAACAGATTAAAACGATATTAAAACAAATGTTTTGTACAGAATAAACAAATCGGAGGGGTAAAAAAGACAAACTCAGGGATTTTTTGGTGGGCAGTAATTGTAGTTTTATCAAACAATAAAACAGGAAATATTCTGGGGAGAGAAAATAGTCCTATTGAGTAAAATCAAATAGTGGGGTTTCAAAATGTTCAAATGGTTTAAAAATGTTGATTTTGGTCCACAGACTTTAGAAAAGGCAAAAGAAAGAAGAAGAAGAGCTTATATCTCCTCGAAGATAAGATGATCGTGTCTCCCGGTTGTCTGGGTTAAAAACACTGCGTCAGTCCTCTAGGCTGCGAGCAGCAAGCTTTCATGTCTCTGTCTTACTCCACCGCTCGGGTGCTACTCTACTGTCTGTCTTCCTCCTTTCTCCTCCGTGCCGAATTTGGTTGAGTCACTTCCATCCACTAGTCAGTGATTCACCTTATACAGTCTGTACTCTTTCTCTTACCTGGTACACATACAACAGTTAGTTGCAAAGATTTAAGACAAAAAGTTATTTCCCTTGAATACATGGACATAGGCGAAAATAATCCCTTATTTAAAAATTGTGCAAAGTAGGACTTAACCGTCAAAAATGCATTGTATCATAAGGACTGATTTGACCGATCACCGCTAAAGAAACTAACATTTTTTTTTTACTTTTGTACTGCAATGACTGTGTTTTAGTAAAAAACGATTACTTTATTTAATTTTTTTATTAAATCAGGTATTGTAAACCATTTTTATTAATTTTTGACTACTATTTACATTCATCCTAATTTTTGGTTTGTTTAATCAATTTCAGTAAGGCCAGCATGCCAGTGTTATTGTTTAGGTTTTAGTAAAAAAATTTTTAAAAAAGCGATCATTATTTAATCTTTATTTAGACAAAGTATTGTAAACCGTTTTTATTAATTTTTAACTACTATTTAACTTCATCTTAACTTTTAGCTGTTTTTTAATTACAATTCTGCTTGTTTTTAGTAGAAAAGCTATTATTTGTTAAACCATTTTACACATTGTGATATTTTTTTTTTAAAAACTTCTATAAACTAAGATGAGGGTAAACAGCAGTCAAAAATTAATAAAAATGGTTTACAATATTTGATTTAATAAAATAAAATAATTGTTTTTTATTAAAACGCAAATAGTCATTACAGAGCGAAAGTAAAAAAAATGTTAGCTTCTTTAGCGGTGATCGGTCAAATCTGTCCTTATAATACGATGCATTTTGACGGTTAAGTTGTCCTACTTCGACAAAGATTTTGATCGCACAAGACGAGGTTAGAAAACAATAAAAAGAAAAAGATGAAAGTGCGTTATCAAGTAAAAACAACTTCATATAGCTCATCGCAAATAAATTTTCCTTTTATTTAAGACTATTTCAAAGACAAAACTTTAAAATTAAATTAAAATAATTAAATTAAAATAAAATAAAAACTGCATTATTTAAAAAATATTACATAGATAGCTGAAGTTTTTGTTTGAACAGTCTGTTGCTAGTTATATTTACTAGCTACAATGTTGTATTAAAATAAACTATTAAAATAAATTATAAAATAACTTTGTATAAAACAAATTTACTTAGTTTTGTCTTTGAAATAGTCTTAAATAAACGGAAATTTATTTGCGATGAGCTATATGAAGTTGTTTTTTTTATTTGATACGCACTTTCATCTTTCTCTTTTTTTGTTGTTTTCTAACCTTGTATTGCACAATCGAAAACAATTTTTAAATAATGGGTTATGTCAATGTATTCAAGGGAAATAACTTTTTGTCTTAAATCTTTGGATGTTGTATGTACCCAGTACCAAAATAATCAAATAACTTAAAATTCATCATCAGACTAAGTTTGCAATTTTGTATGCGTACCAACAAACAAAAGGATCCCGTGCTGTGGTATTTATACTGACATTGGGTTATGTATTCTGATGTGAAATTTGAGAATATGAAGAAAATAGGCTTTGGTGAATACTCGGCCTTAAGGCTTGGATACAAGTATAGTATTGGTTCCTTTGTCGTGTTCTAGTCTTCAGGCTATCAAGGTGAGCCTAGTCCTAAGGATTCCAACCCCGGGGCAGCACCTCCTATTGCGAGTTGTCCTGACAGCTTTGTACAGGAGTCCCCAGATATAATGTGGTTCATGATATAAGACGAGTGGTTTGCGGACACCAACATTTTTATCTATATCATAACCCACTCAGCCTCTTGTAGGACATTTTTTGCACAATTTAGTTGAACGATGATAAAACTAAGTATTTTTCTTAAAATTATCTGCATTTGACAATAATTTGATTTTTGGTGGTATCAAGAAAAGTGCCCATCACGAATTAATCAATTGGAGGAAAAGTGCCCATCGAAACATAATTTAATTAATGAATATTTGTGTTTTTTACACAAAAATTAGGGTCAGGAAAATTTATAAGGTTTTATTCTAGACTTTTGGCACAACTTAGCTATGGTGGTCCCGATTGGAATTCTGAATGTGAAACAATTTAACAAACACTATTATAATGTATTTATTCCCATTTGTTTTTCTTTCATGAATTCTCTTATTTCTTTCACAAATTCTCTTATTTCTTTCTATTTTTAATTAATGAACATTTGTGTTTTTTACACAAAAATCAGGGCCGGGAAAATTGGCGCCACTTGAATATCGTCTGTCATCAGAATTCATGAAAGAAATAAGAGAATGCATGAAAGAAAAACAAAGGGGAATAGATCCATTACAATATTGTTTCACACAGAATTCCAATCAGGAACACCATGGCTAAGTTGTACCAAAAGTCTAGAATAAAACCATATAAAATTTTCCCGGCCCTAATTTTTGTGTAAAAAACATTTTGATAAGCACTTTCCTCCCTTGATAAATTTGTAATGGGCACTTTTCCGGGAATTTTAACTTTTTAAATTAAAAAAGATTTTTTTGAAATATTTTTGAAATATTTTTACTGTCATCAAAAATGGCGTTTTTTTGTATTTTTTTTCCATTTTGGGAGAGGTGATGCTCGTGCAATATTCTGATCTAAGAGCATTACCTTTAGTTTTTCATTTGTTCAATTAGAAAATATTTGTCTGAATTTTCTTCAAAGTCACATTGTGAGGAAGAGTGGTTACAAAAAAGTAAGGCAGAGTTTGTCAATGAAGAATATATTAGAAGGAAAAAAAATCCTAAGAAGAATTAGATATAGATATATGGTTGATTTTAGATTTAGATGTAGGATTTAGTGAAAATTGATTTGATGCTAGATTTAAGTCCAAATCGTGATAGGCTAAGTAGATCAATCTTAAGTTTTCTTGTAAAATTATTCCAATTTAATGCATTTTTATGGTGATTGAATTTAATCCATATCTAGTTGATATGCAAGATGGAACATAGAGGCATCCCAGTTTGGAGCCTTTTGTACTTAATGAATGAATTTCTTTTGTTCGTCTAAAATACTCTTGTAGACAAAGTTGGGATACCTTATTTAATGAGTCATGTACAGGTAAACAATTTTGCAGTGCTGTTTGATTTTCAAGTTTGAGGATGTTGAGACTAGCATATAAAGGGTTACAATTAGCATGAAAGTCAGAAAAAGATATAGTATGAATGGCCCTATTTTGCAATTTAAAAACCATTTTGTTATGGATATTTGAGCTTTGTCCCCATATCTAGCAACCATAGGTAAGATGAGATGAGAAAATAGCATAATAATACAGAGATTTCAGATCTACAGCATTTGACTTTGTAAAAGTCAAATCTACGTTATGATTAATGAAAATATGTTTGTTTGTTTTTTTGACAAAAATGTGGGCATTTTCTGTATTTCAGTTTTTTCTAAAAATCTTGATTACGTTTTTCAAATCAGGTGTTGATTTTTCAGTGAAAATCTTTGTTCATAACTAAATGCATCATTTAACACTTTTAAGTTGTTAATCAACTTATTGACTCAGTGATTTACTCCTATTCAAGTGCAGTATTTGGCAGGCATCTAGGACAAATTGGCCGTGGACAAGTCGGCCCGGACAGTTCGGACCTAGACAAGTTGAGCGCCAATATTTCAAACCTGGACATTTCAGCTGTGTTATGTTTTTAAATGCGAAAATGACTATCTAGACAGGATTTAAAACGAAATAGAATCAAAATATATAAATCTAATGCACTTTACAATAATAAGTTAATTCATATTTTCTATAGTTTTGAGAAGGGTCATTAATATTCAAATGGTTATTTTCTATAGTTTTGAGAAGGGTCATTAATATTCAAATGGTTCTTCGGACAATTGAACTCCTTATTATTTGTGTTGTAAACAACGTTTTGGACGATCCATTCTTCGACCTTCTTCAGGTGTAACATCCGAGTGTGATGGGTTAAACAGAAATTATGTTTAAAGTGGGGGTAACCCTTATAGCACATGGCCTTGGTGTTTCTGTGTCTTTGGCATGTTTAAGCTCTACAAAGGGACCAAAATATCATCATAGTCCCGGCAGATAAGGAAAATGCCACAGTCGTCCTAGACAGAACAACGTATCTGTCCGACATCATAGTGTCAGGCAGTTACACTAAGTTGAAGAAAGATCCCACATTATCAACAGAGAGAAGACTCTCACAAGTTCTCAAAAGTACAGACAATTATCCTTACAGCACAGCAGACCACCCCACATTTTCCTAAAATACATAAAACAGATATTCCATTGCAACCTATAGTCAACTGCATGGGCTCAGCATGCCACCCATTAAGTCGTTTCCTTGCCAACATTTTAAAACCCCTGGCCGGATAAAACCCTTCACATGTAAAGAACTCAGACCATTTTGTGGATCCTCATCACTCGTGGTGAGCTTCGATGTGGTCAATCTTTACGGCATGGTCCCCACGCAAGAGGCTCTACTCATATTACAAGACAGGTTGGAAGGTGACAGCGACCTGAAGGAACGAACGAGTATACCTGTTGACAACTTAATGGAGTTGTTAACTGCGTGCGTACCACACATTTTTAACTCGGTCCTGACATTTTCCAACAAGATGACAGCTTGGCTATGGGATCGTCAATTTCTCCTATTATTGCTAATATCTACATGGAATTTTTCAAGAATCTGGGCCTAGGCTCATCTATCCTGAAACCATCTCTATGGCTCAGATACATGGATGATACTTTCCTACTGTGGACACATACTGACATACAAGTCTTCCTCGAGCACATCAATTCAATTAAGCCTTCCATACAGTTCATGATGGAAAAAGAACACAACAACATGCTCCTCTTCTTGGACGTTCCGGTCACACGTACAGAAAATGGAATGGCATGAGCACATCTGTCTACAGAAAACCCACACACACACTGGTATCTACCTCAATTTTAACTCCAATCACCCTTACTCTGTAAAAAGGGGACTCATTAACTGCTTAAAATCTGGGCAGCGTCCATTAGTCCCGCATCATATTTGGAAGAACAAGAATTGTCACACATCAAACAAGCTCTTGAAAGGAATGGACACTCGCCCCATTCTATGACCAGGAAAGGAACAGCCACTACTACTGCTAATAACGTTACCTCAACCAAACCTCCTCCTACTCCTATGATTCTCTTACCCTACCAAAAAGGTATTGATAAACGCCTTCAAAAAGTAGTTACACAATTCAACATCAAAGTCATTTTCAAACTTTAACACACACTCCGAGGTTTGCTAAGTAAGGTTGCCCCTACTCGTGACCCCAAACCATGTGTTTACGTCATCCCCTGTAAATCTGGTATTGTCTATACTGGAGAAACGGGCCGCCCCCTCAAGGTCAGACTTGATGAACACAAGAAAGCCATAATCAGGGGCGAGATAGATAAATCGGTTATGGTCAATCACATCTGGAGAGAGAACGGCGACCATCTTCCTCTCTGGGAGGAAGTCCAGATTATTGACAGAGAACGATGTTGGAAGCAGGGAAAAATCAAAGAGGCAGCTCACATCAAAATGTTGACTAAATGCATTAGCCAGACAAGTGCGGATTTCAACCCGATGTGGCTTCCACTTCTCAACAAACCTAAATCCGACAAGATAAAGACACAGAAACACCCGGGCCATGTGCTATAATGGTTACCCCCCCCCCCCTTTAAACAAAACTTCTGTTTACCTCATCACACTCGGATTTTACACCTGAAGATGACTGAAGAATGGATCGGCCGAAACTTCATGTTTTCAACACAAACAACAAGGAGTTCAATCGTCCGAAGAACCATTTGAAAGTTAATTCATGTTTGTTGTTTAGTGGTTCATATATCTTTTTCAACTTTTTATTGCTAGTTGGTTTTTGTTTGTTTTCTTGAGTAATGTTATTTAATTTTTTTTTATTTAATAATTAAAATTTTTTCCATTTTCATAAAAAATACGGATGCACAAAATAGATAATAGTTGATTGTAAAATAAAGTTGGTGCAGCACAAAAGTTTTCACGGCAGAAAAATTAAATTTCTGCAATGTGATGAGACTTTGCACTGAAAACTGGTAAAACAAATTCATACTAATATTTTAGCTTTCTGTTTATTTGTTGCAATCAACTATGTTCCCTTGCGTTTGTTTTTGCCTTTTTTTGTGTAGCCGTAGAATTCGTCACGTGGTTCACTTGATGTTATTGTTATCAAAAAGTCGGTTATATACCTATTTAACAAAATCTTTTGCTATTTTTTTATCAAATATTCGATCGGTAAGATCGTAAACGTAAAACATTTTAATTAAATAAAAATTAAATAAATAACATTACTCGAGAAAATAAACAAAAACTAGCTATAAAAAGTTGAAAAAAAGATATATAAAACACTAAACAACGAACATGAATTAACTTATTATTGTAAATTGCATTAGATTTATATATTTTGATTCTATTTCGTTTTAAATCCCGTCTAGATAGTCATTTTCGCCTTTAAAAACGAAACGCGGCCGAAATGTCCGGGTTTGAAATATTGGTGGCCGATTTGTCCGGTTACCGAAAAATTAAGATGAAGGAATAGTAGCATTACAAAAATTAATAACTATTATAAAAAAATGAATAATCTTAAATAATAGCAATACTGTAGTAGAAAGTAAACATTTATTTTAAAAGTTAAATTCTACGTTTTAATTAATGAAAATTAGTTTTTCTTTTTTACAATAATTTGGACTTTCCACTTTGTAACAAGAACAAGAAAAAACTTGAGAACACATTTAAAAAAAAATTTAATTACGTTTTAAAATAGTGTCGATGATTTAAATCGTGCCGTGGGTATTTCTATTTAGTACACACCAAAAATAAGAATTTATTAAAAAATACTACTAAATTTAAATATAGCCAAAAATGCTATTCAAAAAGGCCAGATTTGTCAAATCTGGCCATAAAATGGCAACCCTGTCTAGTGTCGTGCGTGATTTTCGCGGGAAAATGTGTATATTTGCAAATCCCAGTACAAAAGAGTAACACGTGTTTGCCATGTCATCTAAGGGAGGTAACTCTGCTTATATTACCCTCATTGACAAAAAACACTTATAATTATTTTGCTACTTATTAGTGCAGCAGATTCGTATTTACCTGTATATAATTAAACATAAATATAGATAAAGGTAATAATAAAAGATTAGAGAACAGTTCGAATGGTTAAGGGTAACGTGAAGTCCCTGACTTGTTTGTTTAATTTAGTTTTCAGCTAAATAATATTTAGTAAATAAATAGTGTAGTACGTTCTTTCGATGAATGAAACAACAGAAACAAATCTTGTTTAGTTGTACTATTTGTTGTACTATTATTAGTTTTCAACATCTCAAAACCGCAACATTATTCAATAATGGTTGTTAATGTTCTGTTTGGTCCGACTTAAACAAGGTTGTTGCCTTTTTAACTTAGCTATATTTCCTTTTACGTACAAACCCAAGTAGTAGTAACAATAGATTCAACAGTAAAATAAAAAGTTTTTTTTAAAAACCCTGTTAACATTTCCACAATCGATTGTAAACAATAACCGTGATTTCAAATGAACTTTGGCAAATACAGGAACTGATTAACGTCGTTGAGGAAAAAGATATAAATAAATAAAAAACAATATGAAATATTGTAGGTGGAATTGCGAATTAAGTGATTTTTCTGACTATAAGTCAGTCGGAATATTCCTACACAACAATAAATTAAATAACCCTTATTTAATTGTTTCTATGGTAAAATTGGTTTCATATAACGTTGTTTCCTTTATTTTAAAGTCGTGGATTTCCGGAACCTAACCACAACGTTAACCGGGGAGTTTCTGTATTGTGATAAACAGAAGAGTGGTATTTTTAAAAAGAATTGTCATTGTTGATAACTAGTTTAAATTTTACTAACACTAACAGACTGTTAATAACAGTTGTGGAAAGTTGTGTTACCTTTAAAAGCTTATAAATACTTTCATTAAAAAAGATTACGCTGGTTTGCTAAACGTAAACTAAATATTAACAGAGAATATTTGCAACAACCTTTTAAATTCAATTTAAAAGAAATCTTTTTATCTGTTGTGTACTTTACTTAATACTTACTTACAGAACACTAAGTGTCCTGAAATCGAAAGAAGCTGGTGTGGGTGTAACATTAGTTAAATTTCATTAGCAATATTTTTTAAATTACACAAAGATTGATTACCTATTAGTTTATCTGTCATTTCATTTATACAAACTTCGTTAAGGTCTGTCACTAGACGTTCCAGAAGTTCAACTGATTGGATATTTTCACGTAATCTTCTTAGGCGGTCCTCTAACAGTCGCACTACCGCCATTTTTTTTTAAAGAATGAAAATGAAACTTTCCTGACTTGCGGGTTGTTTTTCGCTCTTGCACCGGTCCCACACCCAACGAATACAGGGTAGGTGAGAATTAACCCTTATTAGAAATTATATGTAACTTTTGTAAATATTGCTCCATATAATAATAATCGTATCGGTTGAATGTTAACACAGCAGGAAAAGTTTACCATTGTGTGGTCCAAAGTAAAACTAGTTTGACTGCAATCGACCAGTAAATTAATATTACCAATTTCCAATAGGGAGTTTCTTTTCACCCACCCAGTAAATATATAGAAATACCTTGAATAGTGCAGTTTTGAATAGTACTGACATTTTTTAAACGAATTATCCGCACTATTCAAGTTATACCTACCTATAATTATAATGACATTTATTAGTTGAGAGCCTATATTTGCCCGGCACCGGTATGAGCAACTGCTAAACGAGCGTCCTAAATAGTAAATGTGAATAAAGAAATGAACTCCGTATATATAAATGATATTTTTTATTGATCCACAACGAGTTGTACAACCAGTTTCACTCTCTGGATTATTCAAGTGGGTGCAAAATTAATTTAGAAACTCTAATTTAGACTAAGAAAGTTTTTCCTGTTTTGCTATTTGTTGGATTTTGTCCTTTTATCTGTGGCATTTGGTAGTGGGTGTGTTCAAACTTTTGGGGCGTTACTTGTTCTTTGTTTTGTTGTCCGCAGCCCCCTTTTTTAAAAGATTTATTTTATGAATTTGTATTTGTCTGTCTCTTTTCTTTACTTACTGTTAATGTATTTTTTATCTATACTGTTTCTATT
>VCCN01002466.1:830336-847860 GCA_006491835.1 Architeuthis dux
CCCCAATGTTTGCCATGTGTAGAACACAAGTTTTTGATAGCTGAGTTGACACACCCTTCAATTCTGATGAGTCTTCTTCCTCTCTTTGCCCCGTGGGGATGTGGGCATCCAGGAATACATCCCTCTGTCTTGTCCACAGATTCGTAAGAGGCAACAAAAGGACTAACATTCCCGGCTTTGGGAAAAGCCGGGCCACCTGTTTGCCATTAAAAAAATAACCTTTCACTGAAGTCGCAAGACTCTAGTTAAAAAAATAACCTTTCACCAAAGTCACAAGACTTTAGTTAAAAAAAGAACCTTTTACAACTACTTAACATTGTACCACCCAGTCTTGTCGCTGGTTGACCAAGTAAGAGTACAGGAGGACCTAGATAAATTAATGCTATGGTCAAGAGAATGGTTATTAGCTTTTAATGAAGATAAATGTAAGGTGTTACATGTAGGAAATAGAAATCTGTGTTACGTTTATTGTATGAACGGAAATATACTAGATATTGTAAATGATGAAAAGGATCTTGGTATCATAGTAACTGATAAACTATCATTCTCCAGGTATATTGCCAGTGCTGCGGCTAAGGCGAACAGTGTACTAGGACTGATTAAGCATACCTTTTCATATATAGACGAGGACTCGTTCCTTATACTATATAAGACTTATGTCCGTCCACACCTAGAGTACTGTGCACAGGCCTGGTCACTGTACTTGGAGTGAGATAAAAAATCTTTTAGAAAAAGTCCAGAGACATGCAACTAAGTTAGTAGCGGAATTAAAAAGTATAAGTTATGAGGATAGGCTAAAAGTATTAGGATTAACATCATTAGAAAATAGGAGAGATCAGGGAGACTTAATAGAAATGTTCAAGATTATGCATGGTTTAGAAGTAGTAAAATGTATTTTTTACTAGATGGGAGTACAACGGACCGAGAGGCCACACATATACAGTAGAAGCAAATAGAAGTAGATTGAATTCACTTTTAGCAATAGAGTGGTAGGACTTTGGAATAGATTACCAGAATATGTAGTGCTATCAACAGATGTAAATGATTTTGGAATAGATTACCAGAATATGTAGTGCTATCAACAGATGTAAATGATTTTAAGAAGAATTATGATGTTTATTACACCACTGCAAAGGTTTAAGGCCCTAGATATTGAGTAAATATAATTGTTATGTGTGCTTGTATATACAAATTGTATACTTTTTTTCACACTAAAATAAAATGTCCTAAATGTTAACAATATCCCCAATTAAGATCAGTTCCTGCATTAAATGACCTACTAAAAAGTTGACATGCTGCTAAACACAACAAACAAACAAATAATCTCTTTTTTCTTTTTATATAGAGCAATGCTTCTTAGCCTGGTGAATGGTTCATCCAAGAGTGAATGAAATTATTTTGGAGGTGAATGAAACTGGAGGAGTGACTGATGGGTGACTGAAACAGAAAGGGTGAATGAATGACTTGATTTACACAGTTATTTAAAGTGGGTAGTAATCAAATTTGATACTAAAAGTCTTTCTGTATAGATTTTCTATAATTGACCTGAATATGAAACACTGTTAAAAACCATCAACCAAAACTGTCACCTAAACTGTCAACATAGATTTGTTCAGTTTTTAAGCTGGTCTGGCTGGCTATGTATGTATATATCGTGCATACTGGCCGTCCCAATGGAGCTAGAGGGCTGAAAATTTTAACATTTACTCCTTATTATGTCTAGTAAAAACATTTTGTATTTTTTTAATCCCCCCCTCTAAATAGGTTTGTAGTGGGGGATTCAATTTGCAATGTAAGTTTATGCTAAATCGGTCCCTTAGTTTGTGTCCAGCATCATTCACGCTTGTTTTTTGAAAAGTTCAGACTCTTTTAGTGATCACTGCCCAACAAAAGAAACACGGCATGCTGCCAAAAGATGTTAGTCACATAACGTGACTAACATCTTTTAGCAACATGCCATATTGGGGGTGATCAAATAAAATATTGGAAATAGGGGTGATCAGTTTTCAAGATGGTCTGGCTGGCTATGTATGTATATATTGCGCATACAGGCTGCACTGATGGAGCTAGAGGGATGAAAATTTAAACATTTACTCCTTATTATGTATAGAAAAAAACTTTTTTATTGTTTTTTTTAAAATTTCCACTTAAATAGGTTTTTAGAGGGAGGGGGTTCAATTTGCAATGTAAATTTATGCTAAATTGACCCCTTAGTTTGTGTCCGGTAGCATTCAAAGAAATGGTTATGTGACTAACATCTTTTGGCAGCATGTCATGTTGGGGGTGATCAATTAAAATATTGGAAATAGGGGTGATCAATGGTGATTAGTTTTTAAGATGGTCTGGCTGGCTATGTATGTATATATTGCGCATACAGGCTGCACTGATGGAGTTAGAGGGCTGAAAATTTAAACATTTACACCTTATTATGTCTAGAAAAAACGTTCTTTATTGTTTTTTAAAAAAATTTCCGCCTAAATAGGTTTTTAGAGGGGGGTGTTCAATTTGCAACGCAAGCATTCACGCTTGTTTATTGAATATTCAGACTCTTTTAGTGATCACTGTCCAACAAAAGAAACAGTTATGTGACCAACATCTTTTGGCAGCATGCCGTGTTGGAAAAAGGGGTGATCAATGGATAAGTTACTTCTCTCGCCTTTTGTTGGTCACTACAAAGTCTGAATTTTCAAAAAACAAGTGTGAACGCAGCCGGACACAAACTAAGGGAACAATTTAGCATAAACTTACATTGTAAATTGAACCACCTTAAAAACTTTGGGGGTGGGGGGAGAATTTTTAAAAAACAAAAACGTTTTTTCAAGACATAATAAGGAATAAACAAATGTTTAAATTTTTAGCCCTTGGTGCAGCCTGTATGGGTGACATATACATTGCAAGCCAGGCAGAACCACTTAATAACTGAAGAAACCTACGTTAACAGTTTTGGTTAATGGTTTCTAACAGAAAACTGAGAACTCTTTTATGTCACTGTATAAAAATCTTCATTCTTTCATAAAAATTAAAGAGTTGGATCGGCCAAAACGTTGTGTTTACAACACAAATAACAAGGAGTTCAATCGTCTGAAGAACCATTTGAAAATAAAAAGAAATAAGAAAATTAAATCCAGGCCTACCAAGTCTCCTGCATTTTGAAGACCAGTGCTGTCTCACTCCCGTATATAATGAATTTGTGTTGTATAGCCTTCTTGGTCCGCAGGAGGAAAATCCTGAACTTGGAGAAAAAGGAAGACTCAAAACTAGGTTTATAAAAATATGATGTTGTCTGCTTTTTCATGTCTCACCAACATCAACATGGCTGACAGCAGAATGAAAAAAAAACACCAAAAAACAAAAAGATCTGCTCAACAGATTTTGAAATGTCAAAACGAAGTATTGTATGGACAAATTTATATCACTGTTCACGTTGGAGTGGTGTTTAAATAGATAATGATAATAGATGTTCACTCAAAAATATAAATACAAAATTTTGTAGCCTCTATTTACTTAACACAGGGCAGGAGTATTTATTTACTGAGTTCATATAAGTATGAAAGTCTCGAAACAAAGTTTTGATTTTTGATTTGAAACTTTCTAATGTTTGAATGTTCTGAATGACAAAGGGTAATTGATTCCAAAGTCTGGGTGCTGTTTAACTGAAACTCCTGCGCCCAGGAGTTGTATTCATAAAAACAAGTTCTAAAGTCAAACTGCCTAAATCTCGGATGTTAATAAGAGCACAGAGTTCATAGGGCCGCATATCATGCAGACATTTAAATATTGTAATTAACACTTTAAACATGACTCTTTCTTCTATTAGGATGATAATGTTGTATAGCCCTCTTGGTCCGCGGGAGGAAAATCTTGAACTTGGAGAAAACAGAAAACTTGAAACTAGGTTTATAAAAATATGAGGATATATTTTTATTTCATAAGATACATTGTGTCGTGGCGGAGAATGAAGAATGGGAGAGAGATAATGAGAGCCGACAGGCTTTTCCTTCCCAAGCTAGGCAGCCTGTCTCTGCCTGGCTTCCGAGGGCGCTCTGTGTCACTTTTATCGGGTTCAAACGGCCAAGCTGGTTTTCCAGTCTACCATCTGCAGTCAGGGTCAATATCCTATTTATGACTTTTCAACACCTCGTCTGTCTTCCGGTTCCTGACACCTTGCAGTTTGGTGTTTTTGTTGATATCCTGTTTATAACTTTCAACACCTGTGGGAGTCAAATCTGTGACCTCTGGCCACAGCTGCCTAAATATCCAACATTTGTACGAATCTCCCGCATAGGAAAAAATTTGTTTAATAAAATAAGTAATATTTTAATTCAATTTATATACTTGAATATAGGCATTTTTTAACAGCTTCAGTGTAGTTGAGCTGGGTTTAAACTAATAAGAAAAATGGTAGTTAAATTTGGTATGTCCTATATCAGAATAAAGATTATTTAAAAAAATATTGATATTCTCAGAGGTGACTGTCAGGCTGTTCTCCTCCCCTCTCGTTTCATGTATAATTTTAAGTAAGTAATGCAATCTGTCAATCATGGGAATAAAGTGGATTGTTATGTGCTAATGTGTAATATATTCATTCCATTCTTTAAAGAGATATTTGTTAGGACATTTTTATTAAGTTTTAAGATATTATTAACAATATCTTAACAATTATAGTGAGTGCTCAGACTTCACATCAGGGAATGTTCTTATTTTGACAGTTTTATTGTTTAATTCATTTTTCCCGTAGTAGTAGCGATACATCTCTAAATTGCTATTTGAAGCCCCGATGCCATAGCATAGTTTGTGTATAGGTTAATCCGGTTATGGTCCTTTCAAAAATAAAATTAAGAAAAATATGAATAACCCAGAATTTATAGTATAATCCGTCCAGGCCCATTGCCACGGGTGGGGTCTGGCCCCTCTTGGAAATCACTGAATGTGACGTGAATAATTTTTGTGCTAATTTTTACAATCTTACAACACATCTCCAGTGCTTGAAACTGCTTTATCTACTTTCATCAACACTTGGCCATTTTTTGTTTTGTCAGAGCAAACATGCGAAAAAATGGACAAAAGGTATGTTTGCTTGAACATTTTGGCCATTTTTGGGCGTGTTTTCAACCATTTTTAGTATCTTTTTTGGTGTGTTTTGGCCATGCTTAAATATTTTAGTCATTTCTTGGCAATTTTTCTGCCATTTTTTTGGCGTGTTTTTGACTTTTTTAGTATCTTTATCGGTGTGTTTTGGCCATTTTGGTTGTGCTTAAATATTTTGGTCATTTCTTGGCATTTTTTCGGCCATTTTTGGGCGTGTTTTTGACCATTTTAGTATCTTTTTCGGTGTGTTTTGACCATTTTGGTCGTGCTTAAACATTTTGGTAATTTCTTGGCAGTTTTTCGGCCATTTCTTGACGTATTCTTGACCATTTTTAGTATCGTTTTCGGTGTGTTTTGGCCATTTTAGTCATGCTTAAACATTTCTCGGCAATTTTTTGATTAATAGTATTTTTTGGTGCGTTTTGGCCATTTTGGGCGTTTTTTGGCTATTTAAAATAAATTTAGCGATATTTTAGCAACACTGAGCACTCTACTCACGCCCACACCCCGGACTTAATTTTTCGGCGTGTTTTGGCCATTTAAAAAAAGAATTTGCGATATTTTAGCAACACTGAGCACTTCTACTCACGCCCACCCCCGTACTTAATGGATGGCCCCCCCTCTACTTGCTGTACCCTGAATCCGGCCCTAGGTAGAAGGTAAAAAAAAAACAAGATGTAGTATTGAATGGAAGAAATAATCTGAAATTAGAAAGAAGTTAAAAGTTCAGATAATACCAGTGCACTTTTTTAGATCGAAAACTCTCAAGGACGTGCAAAGAGTTAAGAACTTGAGAGGATATAGTCTCAAAAAAGAAAGAAGAACATCAAGGTAATGTAAGGCGAGATCGAAAGAGCAATGCGAAGATAAGGAAAAGGTGTGGGAATGAAGCAGTGTTGCCAACTTTATTTTTATATTTACATCTAAAATTGAGACTAAAAACATCTAGAAATACCTAAAAACATCTAGATTCTCCAGATATATAAAATATTGGAAATATATTAATATCAATAAATTAAATGTGATTTTAATCGTCAGCATTTACTTTATTAAAATGTTATTTATTTTATTAAAGATATTACTTATTTTATTAAAAATCATCTAAATAGCAATTTCTGATCTAGACGCAACCAAAAACATCTAAGATCTAGATGGAAAACATCTAGATCTAGATGCAGAACATCTAAAGGAAAAACATCTAGATTGGCAATACTGGAATGAAGAATAATTTGGAAAGAGAGAAGAGCGGCTCATCTGGATGGACGAATAAGCAGTTGGGGCTGCGTCATTTCAACCAATCGCAGTGCGCTTTAAAAATATCGTTCGTGACGTCATCATAAGCAAGCTGCAGCTGACGACGGTTGTGTGCAGGCTTCGGTACGACGACAATTTTTGAGGTAAAGAAAACCCCATGTTTTTCTTCTTCAATTATCTCTTTTACAAACAATTAACCATCTTTAGAAATCCCTCTGTACTTTCTTCGAAACCTCGATACTCTATCCTCTCGTTCCCAACTTTGGATAACCCCTGTATTTCTTTTAAAACTCTTGTTTTTGTTTTGTTTTCACAGGGTAACACAGGAAAAAAATAAATCTTTCGACTTTTCGAGGTCGCCATATTCCTTCAACGCCCAAGTCAGCAGTGGCAAACATTTGAACGAAATTCATCCTCTTCTCCTGATTAACATCTTCAGAAATATATCTAATACATCAAAGAATACTTCTAAAACCTTTGATTCAACCAAGGAGGTTGTAATTGCTATCAAAGGGGGTCCTTTCAACTTATCAAATTGGACCCCACTTCATTAAAACCTTCTCAAGGTGAAGAGGACTTACATAAATTTCCAATCGTCAGTCTTAATAATTACTTTATTTTCCCTTTTAATAGTCAAAGGTATTAAAAAAAACCGTCGTGTTTTATTGGTGCTGTTTAAGTTTTAAATTTAAAAAGGTGAAGAAGAAAATATTTGATTAAATATCCAACCCTCAACAAGGGTCACCTATTGTGAAAAAAAAATTTAACCACCAAAAAAAACCCCTCATTTCATTTTATAAAATAATATATTTTAAAGGTGTGGCTTACTGCAGCCACACTGGATCGTCGTAAAAATCCTCGTCTCTACCATAATATCAGACATTTTCATATTAAACGGACGTTTTAATCATGTACCGTATGAGCAGGACGTTTTTGCGTGGGCCCCCCGGGTCGGTACAGACCCCCCATGGCCAACCCAACTGGTTGACGGTGTGGGCTGACCGACTTGTTGGTTCCAATCCCAAGACATCTTCAGCCAAGTTCGAACCCTTCATCGCCAGATCAGGAAGGATTAAATATGCTACCCAGGCAGCCGCAGAGCCTTTTCTCAATGGTAGTTCTTCTGTATATCTCGAAGAGATGTACGCAGCTTGGCAGAAAGATCCTAATAGTGTTCACAAGGTAAGTTTAAAGATAGTTGCACAGGTAAAAACATTAAACAAGGTTTGGTAATTGTTTGGTTTAGGTGCGCAAAAACAAGGGAGGTAACTAGTATAGATGCAGTATCAAGTTGTGTTTCTTTACACGAGTTCGTGGAGAAATACTGTTCGTGTTAGGAATGATAAAGAATATTTAATCATTTTAGATATTAATTTCAAGTGTATTTAGTGTTACCAACTGAAGATACATCTAACAGATGTAATAGGGGTTGGCATTTAAGGTGTGAGTATTTTAGAAATGTTTATATTTGTGTGGTAAGCTAGTTTTTTTTTGTACATGTTAACAGTTTACTGTTTTGTCTGAAAGGGATCTTGATGTTAAAGGATATTTTTTTTCATATTTGTAAGTTACAAATACGAAAATTTGTGTATCTCTTGTTAATTGCAACCCTAATCCTAAAGTCTATCCTTTAACATCAAGATCCCTTTCATACTGGAACTCCCTTTCAGACAAAACAGTAAACTCTGTTTCTATTAACATGTTCAAAAACAACCTATCAAAAGAAACTAGCTTAGTTACCACACAAATATAAACATTTCTAAAATACTCGCACCTTAAATGCCAACCCCTATTACATCTGTTAGATGTATCTTTATGATAACTTGAATTTTAATAAAATAGTTTTAAATGGTCAAGTTTTCTTTCATTTATTCCGTAATAAGTTTAAGTCTACTGAAGTTAACTCCCTTGTTTTTGCAAACCTAATCCAAACCATTACTCAAGGTTATTTTAAAATTCTTTGCCAAATCACATGTTGCCAATATGAGGCGTAGCTGAGGGAAGGGGCTATTGAAAAACGCCCCCGGGCCCGAAAAAACTTTATAAATAGTTCACCTAACAAATCTCAAATGTTAGAGGGGGCCCCCTTAAAAAGCCACGCCCCAGGGCCCCAAAATCACTTTCTCGATGACAGTTCTTCTGGAAGAGATGTGTACGCAGCTTGACAGAAAGATCCCAATAGTGTTCATACAAGTTGCACAAAGGTAAACATTAAAGTTTGAATGTTTTTAGTAATCCTTGGTTTGACGACCCCAAATTTCGGTTGGCTATAAAAAATGTCTATTCCCCAATTCCTGGTTTAATATTAGCTTCTAGCTAAACCCTAGAAAATTTGAAATTATTCAAATTTTAAAATCTTCAGGTTACTTTCTTTAATACCATCAACCCTAAAAAAGTATTAAAATTTTAGAAAGAGAACTCTAAGCTCTCTCCGAAGTAAAGCATCGCTACCTGGGGAAAATAAAGCCAAAATTGACCAGAAATAGCCATTTTATAGCCAACCGGATTTTTTGGTGCAAACATGGCGTTTCTAACTCTCGAAAATGTTCATGGGTGGAACTGGTTTTGACACTTCACCGTCTTTTTCAAATACTGGAAATTTGTTTTTTCTTTCATGAATTCTCTTATTTCTTTTTATTAATGAAAATTTATTTGAAAAGTTCACACCCGCGCACACCTGAGGTTAAAAATGGCACATATCAGAATTCATGAAAGAAAAAAACAGAAATTTCTAGTATTTGAAAAAGACGGTGAAGTGTCAAAATCAGTTCCCTTCAAATGAACATTTTCGACGGTTAGAAACTCCATGATTGCCGTCTTGGCCAATTCTTTGCCAAATCACATGTTGTCAATCAGATGCGTAGTTGGGTGAGGGGGCTGTTTGAAAATGCCCACCGCCCCCCCCCCTCAAGTATTATAAATAGTTCACCTATTGCATTTACTGACAAAATTAACTAAATGTTGGAGGGGGGTCCCTCAAGGAGGCGAACCCCCAAAATCCCTAGCTATGAGACCTCTGTTGCCAATTGAACGAATCGGTAAAGAAAATCATAAAAATAGATGTTTTTGATAATATGGATTAACTCCTGGATATCCAAATACTGGCCTCCAAGGTAAGTTAAAGAAAATTAAATTTTGAAGCTTGTGTAAAAAAAAAAAATCACCAAGAAAATATTTCTTTTTTACTCTTCGTGTTTAACTTTTTTGATAGATAGAACTAACCGTTTTTAATAAAGGAACATTACAAATAGTACCCAGATTCAATATATAAGCATGCTTTCTCATCTTCTCAGCATGTTATATAATAATACATTTGTTTAGTGTGAACAAAGTATACAAGTTGTAAGAAAATCAGTGTAATGTTAGTGAAAACAATTTCCTCCAATAATATAACACAGTCTAAGAATAATCACAAAGATATTTCAATATAATATTCTAATAGAAATTCTAACCTTGGGTTAGAGAGCAGCATTTATGATGTAAATATAGCCAATGCCTGTAAAAAATCTAACTTCAGACTTTCATCAAAACCTTTTGAGGGTTAATAAGGGAATATAGAAGGTATTATTAGCACACATAACTATCTTATTTATACATTAAAACCATAAACATGTGTAGTATCGTAATATAATTATTTTTAAAATTACTTACATCGCGAGCACTACATAATTATGGTATTCCTAGTCCTATAACTTGCTAAAAAATAAATTTCTTATATTTAATCTACTTCTATAACTACATGTTTATAGCCTCTTTAGTCCATTGTATTTTAAAAAGTATAAAAACTATAAGGTTCTAGTGCGGATGTTTTAATAAATCTAAATCTGAGAGAAACAAAATCACTTTCATTCAATAACATAGTTTTAAAAAGTAACACTTGTGTTTCTACCTGATTAATAATGAATTTTAAAATGTCAAATGTATACTATACAGTGTATATATTTGACATTTTAAAAATAAACAGAGGAACCCTACGTATATGATATACACACGTATGGTTCTTTTTCTTTACTTTACTTAATTTGGCACAAGACGCAAATCTTTAGATGCTGCGTAGCATCGATTGCCGTCACTGACATACCGAAATGTGAGTTACGTCCCTTGCTCAGTGATGCCAATTTAGATGTTTTTCATATAAATCTAGATGTTTTTAGTTGCGTCTAGATGTCAGCAATTGCTATTAGGGTTTTTAATAAAATATTTTTATTTAATTTGCAGTAATAAAACAAGTAATATTTTTAATAGATTAATATTTTTAATACAATGTTCAAGATTAGTCACATTGAAGTTATCAATAATATGTAGTATATTTCAGATATACATCTGGAGAATCTAAGTCTTTTAAGATTTTTTTTTTTTTTTTAAATTTTTTTTTTACTCAAATTTAGATGTAAACTTGAAAATAAAGTTGAAGATCTGCCTTTGCTAGATCTTCAAACAAGAAAAGAACTATCACATCTATGGTCTGACTTTCAGGCTTGTTAAAATCACCTTCAAAACTGCAATATTTCGATCATGGACAAACTTCATTGTACACCGGTTTAGTTTGATTAGGCTTTTAATTTACCTATGATCATTTTGTGTTCGTACACCATCAGATTTATTTTGAAACCACTTCTGAAAGTTTTTATGTAGTAACACATTTTTCATGTAGAAATTCTGTACGATTTTAGGTTTCTTTAGATGAGGAAATATCATTTTAAGGGGCCCAAGAATACACCTATTTTTCAAAAGCTCATGTCATGATGTGATAGCATTAAAAAAAAATCCTTTTTCCATTATTTATCATAAAGAGTAGGACCAATTGAAGATACATCTAACAGATGTAATAGGGGTTGGCATTTAAGGTATGTGTATTTTAGAAATGTGTGTGTGTGGTAAACTAGTTTCTTTTAATAGATTGCTTTTTAACATGTTAACAGTTTACTGTTTTGTCTGAAAGGGAGTTCCATTATGAAAATGATATTGATGTCAAGAATCATTGCCAAGAAAATTCCTGAAAATATTTTGCTCTTAACTGAATAACTTGACATATTGGAAGGGCACATTCTAACCTTTTGTTATTGTCATATAAACACTAAACAATCATATTTTAAAAGCTGGGTCATCGCATGTACTTAGACCCAATAAAAGACAAAACTAGACAATAGAGAAAACACATTTCTCTTTTTACTGACCTACCGAAATGTGAGTTACATCCCTTGCTCAGTGTTGTCAATTTAGATGTTTTTCATCTAAATATAAATGTCAGGAATTGCTATTTAGATGATTTTTTTTTTTTAAATTTATAAAATAAGTATTTTTTAATAAAATAAATGAAGATTAGTCGCGTTTAATTTATTAATATGTATTTCCTACATTTTTAGATATGTATCTGGAGAATCTAGATGTTTCTAGGTATTTTTTGACTCAATTTTAGATGTAAACCTGAAAATAAAGTTAGCAACACTGTCCTTGCTAGATATTCACACAAGAAAAGAACACATCTATGTGTTTGTTTGTGTTTTTGTAAGAACAAACGAACCTTGAGTTAAATAAACTGTTCACGTAGATACGATTTGTGAATTTATTATTATACATTGATTTCAATTAGTTTTCAAGGTGAATGATAATTTCTATCTGATCTAGGCTCGTTCAAAAAAAAATCACACTAATTCAAACGCAGTGTTGCCAAGTATAGTTTGTTATTTATAGCTAAAATCAGCTAGATTTATCCATTTCCAGCTAACTTTATAGCTAAAAATGTCATATATTCATAGCTAAATTTATCCATTTCCAGCTAACTTTATAGCTAAAAATGTCATATATATACTCATAGCTAAATTTATCTATTTCCAGCTAACTTTATAGCTAAAAATGTCATATATACTCATTTAAAGCCCACTTATCAAATAACATAAGTAGACATTAAAGAATCCAGATCAAATTATTATGGTACATTTACATTTATTAAATTTATTTAAAAAACATTTTTTTAAATGGCCAGATTTTTAGCTATCGTAGAGTTTAAAAAAAAAATTTTTTTAATTTTTTTTATCGGCTAAATTGGAAACAAATCGGTCAGATCTAGCCGAAAAATGGCTGAATTGAAGACCCTGTTAAACATTCACTTTCAATATTTACATCAAATCCCTGTGTAAAATGGAGTTTGACTTACTTATGTCCTTGTATATACAAAACAAGGTTACTTCCCATTACCTTGGAGATCTTTCTTATATGATAATTCATTAACCTCTGTGACATACTACAATTTCTTTCAAAGGTGAAATATACGATATAGACAACGAACGGGGGGAATATTATTCATTTTTCTTTCTTTTTATTGGTAGCTCTTATGTAACCTCGTTCTTCTTACATAATACAACATTTGCAATCAAAATACTAAACGATGATTATATTTTTGTTTTGACCTCACAATGTCAAAAGTAGAATAAAAATAAAGTAAATTCCTGGTAAATATTTTTTTAATAAATAAGCTTGTAATTTTTTAAAATACGTACATTTTTTTTTTATTACTTGAATTAATGTGTATTTTAAGGTTGAATGAGGTTTCTTTTAAAATGTTTTGTATAACGGAGATGCCCATGTATTTTTATTTAATAAACTTGATGAATGAATGTAAGGTTGATACATCTACATAAAATCTAACGAGGAAATAACGCAATGGGTCGTAAATTTCTTATTTTACTAGCACGTATGTATTCAATAAATAAATAGTTGCCAATACCATACGTTCGTTTTTCCGGACATGTCGTCCATTATTTACTCGAGTATAATGCGACCCCCACTTTTTATAGCTAAAAATCAGTTAATATATGTATATATGTTATCAATTATTTTTACACTCAAGTATAATGCCACCACAAATTTTGATCCTGATTTTTTTTAATATAAAATTTCTCGCATTATACACGAGTAAATACGGTATAGTAAAGTTTAGATCATTTATTTACTCAATTGTTAAATAGATAAAAATCTGTTAATATATTATTTTTTTTTTACACTAGAGTACTAGCTACCCCCAATTTTGATCCTGATTTTTAAAAAAAAAATTTTTTAATTTCTTATTATACACGAGTAAATACGAGGTCTCGAAATATCTTCAAGGATTTTAAAAATCTTCAAAAAGCCTGGAAAATTATTAGGTCTGTTTCAAGATTACGTAGCGCCAGAGTGTGTCGGTGGAGGCAGGATATCTTCAGAAACATCCTTTCTTTTTGAATGTTCAGATATGGCAATAGAACCACCTTGACGATAAAAAATCTGACACACTTGTAACACGTACAAATTGTAATACAGTCCTCCTAATACTACCATACCTGCTTTTTATATATATTTTATTATATTAGTATACAACTTTTATTAAAAATACATGTGCATGTAGAATTACATTAGTGTTTGTTTTAGACGTTTTTTAGTACTAAAAACAATGTTCGTTTTGTTAAATCTCAATAAAATAAAAACCTTGAATTCCATCACCATATTGGCTGAAGATTGATTTTGTTGGGCCTACACCGTTCATCATGGCAGTTCTATTCGTCTTTGTAAATTGTAACTAATTTGTTTGTACCGTTTTAGTTTAATTACAAATATATTACAAGTAATTTTAAGGCTTATCTCTATTTTTATTGAATTAAAATTCTGTTTTACGTTTTTGTGATCAGAAGGGGCTACAAATATTTCTTTTTTTTTACCCTACTTCATATTGCAAACGTCTAATTTTAAGCACCATCACTCGAATATTCAAACAAAATCCAGTGAATCTCGTATTATACTGACAAAAATAGTTTAACGATATTCGAAATCTGAATTATTAATCTGGTTTAATTTTTATTTGCCTATGTTTGTTTATTTATTTATGTTTGGTCAAGAAAAAGGTGTGTTGTTTAAGGGTGAGGCCATGTGACTACATTTATTTTTTTAAGAAAAATCCCATGCGACTCGTCCTTGTGTGATGAAACAGGGTTGCCATTTTGGCCTCTTTTATGGCCAAATTTAACAAATCTGGTCGTTTTGAAATGAACTTTTTGGGGGTTTGGCCATATCCCCCCCTTCTCAATTACACCCCCCCCCAAAAAAAAGAAACGAAATCATGTCTACTTTATTAAATCCTGGGGGCCGATGAGAGATCAAAGATTGCTTGAAGGTGTCGATGGTTTTTTAAATGTTTAGGGACCCTGCTTTAGGACTTTGAAATATAGGATTGATTGAGGTTGAATCTTATCCATAAAAAAAATATTATTTTTGGTTTGTACTGCTACTGCAGTTATTGCAATGTTTTATAGACCATTTTGGCATTTAGCCATTTTTTTTGGCCAGACGTCACCAACTATCTGGCAACCCTGTGATGAATTCGAATGTTATGGACTGTTCTTTTTGGATGAGGCTGACACTCCCTTATTCAGCTGTTTCGGGATGAATAGCCTTACAAATTGTGAATAATGGATATCTTCTTTATATTTTCTTGCTCCATTAAGCAGAGGATTTCTTGAAAACTAGCCATTTTCAGAAATGAAGGTAGATAACTTGGAATGACTCTTAAACAAAGAGGAAAGAAAAATGTAGGAAATTGCATCTAAAATCAATTTTGGCCTCATTTTGATTTTCCTAAGCCTGGGGCGTATTTGGGGGAGAGGGGGCTTGTCTCCCTGAGGGACCCTCTCCAACATTTTTAGTGAGATTTATTAAGTAGAAATGCAGTAAGTGAACTACTATTCATAAAACTTGGGGGTGGGGTTAAAATAGCCCAACTTTTAAAAAAAAATTATAATTTTAATATGGATACACTTAGTGGCCAGTGTTGCCAATTTAGCGCATTTCGCATTAGATTTAGCGCGATTCTTGTTTTGGCAATGCAAAAAGCGCTAAATTAGCGCGTTTTCGCCTAAAACATTTAGGCCGTTTTTTGACCATTTTTAGCGGTTTTTGGCCATTTTTGACTTTTAAAATATTTAGCGCTTTTTGGTAGTCAAACTAGCGCGAACATATTTGAGTTGGCAACACTGTTAGTGGCTAACTTGTACGTCGTATGTTCTAGCCTAGGTCCAAAAATACACGAAAACCGAGAGTAAGCTTTTGTCTTGGTTTCAAATCGGTTTCCTTATCTTGGTGAAGATAGGTTGAGGAATGTCAGCCACCAATCGTCGAGTAATACCTAACTTGAAGTACTAGTGTCTTTTAGTGATTTGTTTTAGTTGACCAGGCCTTGAATCATTACGTTGAAAATACCATTTTTAATTTTAGATCATATTAGTGAAAGAAAGTACAGTTTTCTTTCAATAACAAACTCTTTTAGAATTAAAAATAATCTCAACAAAGACATTGGACACATTTACAAAGTAAATATCGCCAATAACTGTATATTAAACTTTGACCCACCCGTCAAAACTCTTTTAGAGAGTTAATAATAGCAGGAGGGGGACGAAGCTATACAAATGTAAACTGAAAATACCTACAACGAGGTAACCAACCGTGACTTATTCACTTTACATGTGATTTTCATTGACTCACAAACATCGAGTTAGTAGTCCTACTGTTTTTGATATGTTGCTTTTTGTTATTGTTAAGGATTTATTTGTAATAAACATGTATTCTATTCTGTGACTTGGGAATTTAAGTCTTCGTCAAAAGACATCAATGAAAGCTGTAAGAAGAATGACCTACCCTTCAACGATTTAATTAACAGATGTTCAACATCGAATTTTTTGGTATCTACAAAAAACACATTTTACAAATAACTTTCAAAAGCATTTAAAACTTGATTCCTTCAAATGTAGAGCACAATAAAAAAAACCGATAAAATCTCTTAAGAAATTTGCTTCTATCTACTATGGACATTATTTATTGGGACGGTAATGCTATCATCACGTGGCTATGCGAAGAAGAAGCAGATATGTCTCTGTGGTACATTGCTCCTATTTTTCCCCCTTTGCTCTTCAAAGCAATATCACCTGGTTTTTTTTTGGTTTTTTAAAAATTTTTTATTTTATTTGATAGTCTTTAAACGTCCGTTTAAAGAAGAAAAAAAAAACAAACCTTTTTTAAAAAGGCCAGATTTGTCAAATTTGGCTATAAAATGGCCAAAATGGCAACCTGGTGCTAACTCAAAACTAAATATCCTGTTTCTGTTTTAAGCACGTGTTATGTAAAAGTGTGCAAAATGAGGAGAGGCTCAGTGTCCTAGATTGCATTTATTTATTTCAGCATTGTTCTCCTCTTTATGCAACCTAATTTTACATTAAGTACTTTGATTGTAGTGTATTCATTCATAAAGGGCTACTACATAACTTATAACGCATACCATTATCGTTGCTTGCTTGCTTGCTAACATTTCTTTACAGACCTTTGCCTAAAAATAAGGAAAGTCTGGAGTTGACTTTGTTTTTCTAACGTAACAAGAACAATCCTCACCAAACTAACATTCCCCTACCGAGATTTATATATGGTTGGTAGACGGCTCTTACCGACTGAGCTAAATTGACTTGCAGATCTATGAAAATTTCTGCTAGAAATACGCAATGGTTTAATTCATTCTAATAAATAAATACATTTATAAAATCAACATTCCCCTACCGTGATTTGAAATCACGACCACATGATTGGTAGCCGGCTCTCTTACCGACTGAGCCAAACTGACAAATCTACGAAAAAGTATCTTACAGATATGTAAAGGGCTTATTTCATTCTAATAATTAAATAAATAGATTTATACTAGAAAATATATATTTTTATAATTTTTATTTGTTATATCTACAATATAAAAGTTGGAGTGGCGTTTGTCCCCGCAGCAGCCAGGCTTGCTATATTTATTGTCAAACTCTAGTCCACAACAATCCTCACCAAATTTTGGGTAGTAAACTCTTCACTGTTTGTCTTTCCCGTCACATTAAACCAGTCCGAAATGTAATATTCCCCTACCGTGATTTATATTTATATATGATTGGTAGACGACTCTCTTACCGACTGAGCTAAAGTCTTGCAGATCTACAAAAATCTGTTAGAAATAAGCAATGGCTTAATTCATTCTAATTTATAAAATTAATATTTTCCCTACCGTGATTTGAAACCATGACCAAATGATTGGTGACTTTTCTACCACACAAGAACAATCCTCAGCAAATTTATGCCAGTAAAAATTAACATTCCCCTACAATAATTAGAAATCAAGACCAACTGATAGCCG
>VCCN01002466.1:849291-863027 GCA_006491835.1 Architeuthis dux
CAACATTTTCGCCCCAAAAACTGACTGTTTGGACTACCTAATGAATGATTGATAGATTTGTTTAGCGGCATATAAACCCTTGATGGGTCATTTAATGCCAAAATCGGTTTAAAATCCCCAAAATAGTGTCTTGCGACCTTGGTAAACAGTTATTTCTTTTTAATTAGAGTCTTGCGACTTTGGTCAAAGGTTACTAGTCTCTTGCTACTTTGATGGTGCCTGTTTAGGGTCTTACCCAGTGTTGCCAACTCAAAAGATATTTTCATGCTAGTTTGACTGCTAAAGAGTACCAAAAAGGCGCTAGATTTTTTCAAATAGCCAAAAATGGCCAAAAACCACCAGAAGAGGTTAAGAATGATAAAAAAAATAACCAGAAAATTTAGTCTGTTTGGACTACCTAATATGATACAATGATGATGACCAGCATTTCCTCTAAGCTGTGCGGCTGTGCACAAGAGAAAATTATGCAGCACAGTGAACTTCAAATGCAGTGCACAATATAGGATTAAGTAATAATAAATAAATAATAAATAAAAATCAATACACCAAATAAATCATTTCTTTTATTATACACTTTTAACAAAAAGTAATTGAGATGTGATTAGTTTTAGAAGATTGGCAGGCCTGTTTAACAAAACTAGAACGTGCATTACTTTTATAAGGGTTAGCAGGAAGTGATGAATTATTCTTAAAATCTTTCATCAAATTCCCAGGAGGAAATTATTGCAAAGATTGTGTGCATTTTTATGCTCCTACAATGTAGTCTCATTGTTATATATATTTTAGAGTAATTCTTAATCTAATACCTGTTGGATTTCAGTATTTAGGCACCACAGAAGTTGTTTTCTTGAATTTATAATAACAATTTATAAATTGTCAAAATCATTAAAAATTTTAAGAGGGAGGCCTTTCAAGTACTTTTTTTTTTTTTTTTAAATATTTAAACGTAGAAATTACTTTCATATGTTTATCTCTACTAACAAAGTTAGTTATGTATTTGGTCGTGTCTGTCTGTCCAATTTCAATGAAATTTTGTGGAACAGTGGGCAATAGGGTAAGGAAGAATTGGTTTGATTTAGGTGCGGATTCAGGAATAAATATTTTGGTTGAGAGATTTTTCCTTTTTATTTTTTTCACCTCCTACATACATTTATGTATACGCTCAGGACTGTCAACATATCTCAAAAGTTCTCAATGAAATCCATGCACAATATTGTAGTTATGTTCACACCACATAATATTGCCAAAAGTCTACACAATATCTGGTCAGACTGGGTGGTACTAATCTCTACTTGGTTATATTGAGTGGTGCTGATCTTTACTATAAGAAAGAAGAAAAATGCCTTAACATTAAAATAACATACATGCACTGTAAGGGGAATGTGGTCTTACCTTAAAAAGTATTCTTCCGCCCAACTCCCCCCAAAATATTACAAGTAGTAACAAACTTATTTACTTTAATAATTACTACATGTAGAAAAAACCCCAAAAAACCCTGAAAGTATTAAGTTTAAGTAAAAGGCAATTAGCTTCAGTATGTGGTATAAAGGCTCCCAATATAAGCATTCATTTTTGAATAGTTTAATGAATAACCCACTAAATCAGAAAAAAAAAACACCAGGAAGATTTAGGTTATATTAACCCTCCAACCAGAATTGAGTATAGACATCTGGTCTACTTGTGAAATAATAAATAATTAAAAAACACAAAAAAAACCCTGAAATTATTAAATTTAAACAAAAGCAATTAGCTTCAGTATGTGGTATAAAGTCTCTCAATAAAAGCATTAATTTACGAATAGTTACTGAATAACCGACTAAATCAGGAAAAAAAAACGCATCCAGAAGATTTAGGTTATATTAACACTCCAACCAGAATTGAGAATAAACACTTGGTCTACTGTTGAAATAATAAATAATTTTTACATTTTTGTTTAAAGGTGTGCACTGAAATATTGTTTATATCAATGATTTTAGAAATTTCATAGAATTTTTTGCTTAAAAAAATAAAATACGACATACTTCTTAACAATTCTAGCAAATGGGGGGTTAATATTAAGTCGATTAGGGGGACCTTCATGGTGTTACTTATCTTTTACTTCATCCAATACATGAAACTTAGACCTAACCATGGATAACAAAAACAATTATTTGCTTGCATTTAATAGAAAGTGGGAATTGTCAATTGCATAGTATCAACATTTTAAGCTTTCAATATTCTATTGAATTGTGAAGGTTTTGTTTCAATAATTATTTTCAGAAAATTTCTGTACAAAAAAGACAAGCCAGTATGTATGCCATGTTAGAGCTTCTAGAAAGCACTCAGTGAGCGCATACCACTGCCAATACCATTGTCAGAGGCAGAGCCAAATTAAGACCATATTGGGCCCTATGCCCTATGGGGCCCACCATATTAAAATAAAATTTCTGAACAGAAAATGAAGACTTACTATTTAATAAATTCAAATTTCTAATTTTGAAGAAATAAGAAATTGTTGAAGTAACTCAGACATTTTAACCCTTTATAGGGCAGCCCTAAAATATTTTAGATATCAAAACAACCTTTTTGTATGTTAAACTAAACCTAATTACAAGATATTTTCAGTTGAAATGTTTTTGTTTATGGGGACAAAACCCTTTCTGATGAAGTGATCACATATGATGCCTCGCCCAAAAAGTGATGAAAAATATAAAAAAATTGAAGTAGAAAGTTAAAACGGAATTAAAGAACAACATTCAATATAATCAGAGATATCGTGTGGGCAGACAGACTGAAAGATGTGATATTATTTGAATAATTGGTGTCAATAAGGTCTATACACCTTGTTCAACAATATTTTATCTTTGAGTACTTCTTGATTTTTGTCATCATACTTATCAAGTCTATAATAATCATTGTGCTAGTTAATACCTGTGAAAAGAATTCACGGATATATTTGAATTTCTATGAAACTATTTTCTAAGAAATAATAATGGCAACTTTCTTTCGATAGAAGAGTCCATAGTTTCAAATGGTGGGAAGGAGGTACTTTTATCAGTAAATCTTTACCCATGATTGAGAGTCAAGTATTACGGACAGCAAACTAAGTCTATAGTAGTAACTTTGCATGAATTGATATCGGAACATACTGGGAGATCTGATGAGGATCGAAGCCAGTAAGATTAGCTTGCTGATCATTGCTATACCTGTCCAGATCTGGGTTTTTTAAAAAAAAATTTTTTTTGTTCATATAATCGTTAATATTCTCAGTTGAAAAGAAATTCAGATATATTTGGATTGAGGTGTTTTTTTTTTTCTTTTTTTTTGAATTTGTTTATTTAGGAATATTGCGTAGTTTGCAGGAGGACAGGAAGTATTTTTATTAGCAAAACTTTAAACCTCCTCCCCCACCAAGAAAATCACACTGTTCATTAGGTAGGTACTAGTTTACCCGTGCCATCAAATGACAGCATATGTATACACATTGCATTTTATATACGTAGATAGAGATTCGCATTGCTGTGGGCTTGGAGAATAGCGTTCTGTTGACCACAAAGATTTTTATTATTTTTTGTTTTTGTTTTTGTTTTTTTTTAAAATTCTTTAAATTTAGCATTTTTATGACGTCATCATAACATGAAATTCTATTTTACTATGTTAGTTGTATTCCTTAGCGTGACAGAAAACAGAAGCACACATTGCTAATTATTATATGCGTGGATAAAATGGTGTGACTAAACATAACGTCATGGTAAAGATCTACATCTTGTTAACCAAGTTGAAAAAAAGGGAAACAATTTTTTTCGTCAGTAATTTTATGTGGTTTTAATCCGTTAGACCCTAACAATCTACCATACAGTTACATTGTAAATAGAACCCCCCTTGTAAAATCTTAAAAACATTTTTTCTGAAAAATAGAAAATCCCAGGAAGATTGTTAGGGTTTAACGGATTTTAAAGCCCCAAAAGTTATTGGCGAGAAAAAAAAGATTTACGGATACAGATCTTTACCAAAAATTGTTTTTATTTCAATGTAAACTTATGCTAAATTGGTCTCTTAGTTTGTGTCCAGCAACATTTATGCTTGTTTTTTGTTTTTTTAAAAATTTAGACTTTTTAGTGCCCAACAAAAAGTGATCACCTCCAACACAGCATATATGGGCGGCAGTGATTCGTAATTTCCCTTGGAATGCTAGTTATTATTATGCCTCTTTGGGCATCTCCAAACTATACACAATATTTCAACTTCTAACCAAATACAAAATTCATAAAAAACATATTCAAATGTACATAAATACAAACATCTACAATTTAGCACAATTCACAGATCAGACTTTCTTGAAAATCTTATCTAACAGATTCAAAAAGTGTCCTTGTAATCTCGTGTTTTTTCCATTATTTTTTAAATTATCTAAATTATTGTAAAAACTTTGTACACTATTGCTATCTTTAACATGACTAGGCAACTTATTCCCAAAATATATTACTCTATTAGAAAAAGAATCTAATTGTTTCGTAGTTTATGCAATCTGTCTTGTCAATAGATTTCCAGTTCGAGGAGAGACTAAGATGATTGAAATGGCAAAATTTGGGAAACAGTCTCAATACTGGTTGTTATATAATTTTTAATTCTAATATTCCAAAGAAAGACACAAATAAAAACAGGTCTGGTTAGTCACTCAATAGAAACCGTCATGTCTTTTGGGGGGCCTACTATGTTAGGGGCGTTCAATTAAAAAAAATTGGGAAAAGGGATCAATGAATGAGTTACTACTCTTGCCTTTTGTTCGGCAGTGATCACTAAAAATGTTTGAATTTTCAAAAAACAAGCTTGATAATAAGGGACCAATTCAGCATAAACTTACATTGCAAATTGACCCCCACCCACTATTTATTTTTGGAGAGGGAGCAATTTTCCAAAAACAAAAACATTTTTTTCTAGACATAATAAGGAGTAAATGTAAATTTTCAGCCCTCTAGCTCCATTGCTGCAGCAAAGACCCTCTGAAGGTTTAAAAAAAAATCTATAAAGCTGTAGCGGCAGAACTAGAAAGCACTCGGAGAGCGCATACCTCTGCCAACACTATTGTCACTACAACGTAGGGGAGGTAATTATGCACAGAGCCACCAATTTAATCAGGTCTTCCATAGCCCATTGCTCGCTCTTCCACAAAATTTCATTCAAACATATACCTTCCCACTTCTCTACGGTAAATAAAGTTATTATTCCCAAATCAATCAGACTTATCCCTCGGTCAAAAGCACACAAGAATTGGTAATGGCCCATTCCGGATAAGATTGGGCTATTACAACAAACACCTTCTTTGTGCACGAAGGTGAAGGTTGTTCACAGGGCTATGAATGAATGAAAATTGACATGACATTAGTGCTTAAAAGTGGTATTTGATGGATAAGTCACTGAAACCAATCTTTATTAACTGCAATGAATGGCAAAAGGTTTTTTGTACAGATATTTTGGAATCGGTTCATAGTGTTGGTAAAGGTAGGATATAGAGAGTTGGTGAAGAAAGAGGAATATTTTTTTATTTTTTACGTCATAAAAATCTTTTTAAAAATCAATTGATATAGAAAGTAACAAGAAAGCAGTGTTTATAACTAATGTATATACACACACACACATATATATATGTTATGGGATTCGCTACAGATTGACAGTCCGTTTCATTGCCACAGGCAACTCATCAGGCGAATGGCTTAAGATCGAAAGAACAAATCATTTTATAAAAATATTTTTTTGCGTACGACATCACCATGTTCAGCTCCACCCACTTTTATATGTAGTCTTCATTTTTCTCTGCTAATATTTATTAGCATCGGGTTTTAACAGAAACTATTATTTGTGTATATTTATATAACTTTTTCATTTCCCAATGAATTATAGTGCATTTTGGACCATATTTTTCATTTTTATTTTTGATGCTATGATTATTAATTGCCGCTACCCACAATAGGTCGGTTTAATCACTGTTGCTGGCTTTAGGTTATTCTGTATTCTGACATTTCTATGTATCTGGACTTTGCCCATCCCTAACCGTTCATAGTAGAAACTTGAAATTTTGCGCACACACTTCTCTCAAACCAGATATAGGTGGTGGTTATTCATAATTTCCCCTGGAATGCTAGTTTACTTTTGGTTTGGATGTTTTAATGGGGATTAACTTTAAAAATCAATTGGAAACAAATAGTTTCATTACAGAAACAAATGCTGTCAAAAATTGTGTAAACAACGTAGCAGGTTTTGAACAGTCTGTTCTTTTTCTTATTATTGGATGAATCGGTCATAGTGTTGGTAAGGTAGGATATAGAGAGTTGGTGAAGAAAGAGGAATATTTTTTTATTTTTTTTGTCATATTCCTTTTTTAAAAATCATCTGGACTTTGCCGCTACAATACAGTACTGAGTTACTGGACTATGCCGCTACAATACAGTACTGAGTTACTGGACTATGGACTCTTTTCTTCTAAAATGCATTCATCATCATATTTCCTCATTTAGACACTTTGTGCTATGCCTTTACATATGCTGATAACGTTGGCATATCAAAAATGTTAACTTCTTTTTATTTCTCATTTTCTTTTGTATCTGCCTGTTAGATAAACTCAACATTGTCTCAATCTTTAGCCATGAATTTCTAGAGAATTTTTTTTCTTTCATTGGCAAATAGCAATTGTTTCTGAATGAAAAGATTAGGTGGTCTTGTTACATGGGCTATATATTTTAAATATTGTACTTCACAAAAATCAGATATTGCTATTAACTTTTTCTGTTTTTATTAATTATTTTCATATTTTGTCACATTTTTTATTTTATTTCATTATATATTCACACTATCAATATTTTTTACTTTCATAATGAGTTATTCTGTAATGTAAGTACTCATTGTCTAATAAGAGTTTTTCAAAATTATTTCAATCTTCTGTATTGTGGGGTGGGGTGATAAAAAGACACAAAGATGTTTTTTACTTAATATAATTGACAGCCAGTGATTAGTGTTGTGTGTCAGAGCGTCCGAGGAGAAGCTGTTTTTGCACCCCACCCTACACGTGCACTATGCAAACACCCATGTCCTTTAGTTATCCTGTTTTCATCTGCAATAACCTTTTTTATGCCATACTATATTTGTTTGATGGTAAATGACAGACTATTCATGGACATATCGTTTAGACCAGGGGTGGGGAACCTGTGGCCGTGCGGCCTCCTACGGCCTTGATATCCAATGTTTTCTTACAAAAAGAAATCTCGAAGTTGTATATACTACATTAGGACATCCAATAATAATAAAGATTGATTTAGGACATAGGTTATTAACCAAATATTTAGACCAGTGGTATCCAACTGAAGGGGGGGGGGGATAAGGCTATTAGGTAAAAATAAAAATCCAGTGTAGAGATAGGGGTTTGCACTTCTATCTATCAAGTTGAAGGCTTGAAATAATATATTCTGATTCTATTTGAAATTATTTCAGACAAATCTTTCCAATTTAAATTGGCTCCTTTAGGACAGTGGGGTTATGGCCATTAACTTGGTATGCTTGACTAATAATTCTTAACATGTGACTTTAGTCCAATGGTTCCCAACTGGAGAGGGAATAAGACTATTAGGTAAAAATAAAAGTCTAGTCTAGAGATGGGGTTTTCTGCACTTCTATCTATCAAGTTGAAGGCTTGAAATAATCTCCAAGTTGAGAATGATTTAAGATGTGCTCTCTCATCAACAGACCCACAAATCGAAGTACTAGTAGCAAAAAAACAAGAACAGAGATCACATTGATGTGTATATCAGTTACGATAGCAAAATTCTTATTTTTGTAATAAATTAGAATTTCAAATATAAAGCTGTCTAATTATACTTAAAATAAATTATTTAAAATTATTCTTTGTTGCAACTTAATAAACGGAAGGGGGAATACTAGTAATCCTATTGACAAAAGTGGGGAATGACTCAAAGGTTGAGAACCAGATTTCTGTAGTGCGGCCTTAGAAGACTGAATTTCAACATGGCCTTTAAACACAGAAATGTACCCCCACCCCTGGTATAGACTTAAGTTTATCTCTCTGGGCCCTGGTGTGATGCCACCCCTCCCCAGCCCTGTTCTGTGTACTCTCACTGCTCACACCTGCTGTGTTATTAATCTTTTTTTAAATCAAATCTTTTACTAATGCAGATGTTTTATTAACCAAGAGACTATGGGTGAGCAAAGGTTAATGTATCAGATCATGAAATCTATTCTGTCCTGTTTCAAGCGACCTTACTAATATTGAATGTCATAATTTCACTATATTTGAATAATCTTAGAAACCGTCAAACAAATCTTCAGTTTTTAAGTTGGTCTGGCTGGCTATGTACAGTATCGCCCATAAATAAGTACACCCCCACTTTTTAATAGAAAGCTAATTTTCTCCTAAACCAAAAATAGCAGGATTTTATCATTTCTAATGGAACATTACACAATAAAAACATATTATCAGGTATTATTTACCACTTTTTAATAGAATTAAGTCTTCTAAACCAAACATAGCAGGAATTTATTATTTCTAGTGGAACATTACACAATTAAAACATATTATTTATGACCAAATTCTACAGCATTGAAACTATTGCCAAAAATATTTTTTTGTAGTGTTGTACTCATCTTTGGATGGCAACATATTCATATTTTTGGCAAGTTTCAATGCTGTAGAATTTGGTTATAAATAATACCTGATAATATCTGTTTTTATTGTGTAATGTTCCACTAGAAATAAAATCCTGCTATGTTTGGTTTAGAAGACTTAATTCTATTAAAAAGTGGTAGGGTGTACTTATTTATGGGAGATACTGTATGTGTCGTACGTACAGGCTGCACCAATGGAGCTAGATGCTGAAAATATTTACTCATGTCTAGAAAGTGTTTTTTTTTTTTTTTTTTTTTGTGTGTTCTTTTAGTGGGGGAGTTCAATTTACAATGTAAGTTTATGCTAAATCGGTCCCTTAGTTTGTGTCCGGCAGTGTCCATGCTTGTTTTCTTTTTAAAATTTGGATTTCTTTTAGTGAACCACTGGGTTAGAATGTAGACTAGGGTGGTGCTTTTGCTTTATGGGAAAAATAATTTTATTTGAACATTGTTTTCACTTAGAAATTTGCTCACGCCACACCCAATTTCTTATTGATAAGAAATACATTCACAAATGAAAAAACAACTAGTCATTGCTTGATTCATAATATAGAATACGACTACTTTATAATGTGATCATGGGACATCCAGAAAGTATAAAATGATGCAGCTGCATAAATACCTGATTCATTCGCAAAATTTATATAAAAGAGCATCTTATATATCTAACCTTAAGTCTACAACTTCAATGAGAAGTGTGAGCATGTTTTTTGTGAGGTAATCTTATTTATGTTAGGTCTAATTTGAGACAAACAAACTTGCATCTCATCAACACGTTTTAATTGTCCTTGAATCTTCACGCGACACTAGCTATCCTGGCACGTCTAAAGAATATTTGAGGACGCCAGGCAGAGCAATGTACTGGATTTGGCTCGCAGTCCGTAGTGCTGACCCTGATTTGATACATGGATTCAATAAATAACCTTTCACCAAAGTTGCAAGACTCTAGTTAATAGAGAACCCCCCCCCCCAAAAAAAAAAAGAAACTCTGCTTTCAGAATTTTAAATTGATTTTGGCATTAAATGACCCATCAAGGGTTGATAGGCCACTTAACAAATCAATCAAGTTGCTCAAACTGAAATAAATGTTAGCTTGAGAAAAAGAACCCACTATCAAAACCAGCGACGTTGTTTACACAATTTTTGGGCAGAATTTGTCAACATTTGTTTCTGTAATAAAACTATTTGTTTCTAATTGATTTAAAAGAAAAAGAATAATGTAAAAAAGAAATATTCTGAAAATGGACACTGGCTGGGTTTTCTCTTACAACATTTTCGTTGTATCTAAGTGTATCCCCTCATTACTTATGGGTTGTAACTCTACGCTTATAGTATAAGATGTTAAATGTTTTAGTTTCTTAAATTACGAAAGCTTTTTCTTACGTCACTTTTTTGGGGGGGTTTGTTTGTTTTGTTTAACGGCACATCGACCCTTGGTGGGTCATTTAGTGCCAGATTCAGTAGGGGGGAGGGAGATCCCATGTCCCCCGTAATGAGAGATTTGAGGGGGAGAATCCCAAATCCCTGTCACAGAGACAAATGCCATGAGGACTGGGATAAAGTGGGGGTGGAAGGGGTGGAGATCTCAAAAGCTCCTCAGGATGAATCCTGAGCATTGCTAATGGTGATCGCCTCCTGACCAGCTGGCCAAGATATCCTGTGCAACTTCTCCCAGGACGATATTCGAGCATGCCACAAGGACACCCGAAGGGCAGTAGTTCTCTGAACTTCGAGGCCATGGCAGTATTGAAGAACAGATACTACACTTTGATCTTAGCCAAAAGGCAGCGATGGACCAAGCTTTTTGAGAATTGATTTAAAAAAAAAAAAAAAAAAAAAAAAAAAAAAAAAAATAATGACTTAGGAATCTTTTTTTCTTTTTTTAGCTCATACGTTCTTCACCCACTTCCTTTCTTCTGAACACTTTCCCGAAAATACTCTATAGCCTTCAGGTGGGTATTGTAAATGGGATGGGGTGATAAAATGGTGGGACGATGGGGCACCCTTCAAAGTGTGGGAGCAGAATGTCCTCATTCTGCCGGCTATATTTGGGTGGGATGCTTTCCCACGTCATGGTGTTAATAATGTCTATTTTTATAGCTGTCTGAGGTTGAAAAGGTTTCAATGGTTCCCAACCTTTTCAATGTCATTCCCCACTTTTGTCGATAAGATTTCCGCCTTCTCCATTTAAGTTGCAACAAAGGTTAATTTCAAATAATTATTTTATTTTACATGTAATTAGACAGCTTTATAATGAGAATTTTCAGATTTTAAGAAAATTCAGATCTTTGGTTGCACGGTTATACCTCATCTTGCATGACACATCTCCTACCCATAACCGTTTATAGGGCACCCCTAAAACTATTTTAGATATCCAAACAACCTTTTTGTATGTTTAAACTAGACCTAATTACAAGATATTTTCTGTTGCAAGTTTTCTGAAATTTTTATGTTTATAGGAGCCAAATCCCCCTCTGAAGTGATCATGCCTCGCCCAAAAAGTGACTAAAAATGGAAAATACAAAAAAATTAAGTTAAAGTTAAGTTAAATAAAACATAGAATTAAAGAATAACATTCAATATAATGAATAGATACAAAAAATTGATATTGACAAAAAAATAACACCTGGGTTGATTTTAAAAATGTTATTGTGTGGGCCAAAAACAGGCTAATTTAATGGGATGTCGTATGCCTCAAAAGAGTTTCTGTCTTTGTTCAAGCACAAGTGTACTTTGCAAAGCTTGCAGACCACATTGGTGCGGATTATGTTGTCTTTGTGGCTACAATATTTGCATGTGGCTGACGGGTCCTCAGGTGATCATTTATAGTCACTTGCCCCATAAAGAGTTAAACTAAAAGCATTCACCACAACTTTTATTTTTATCTAATAGTCTTATTCCCCCATTGGACTACCTAAATTCCCCCCTTGGGAGTAATTCCCTCCTCAGGTTGGGAACCTTTGGGTTACCTATTCCAACAAACAAGGCAGAAATTGGTAGTTGGCATAAATGTAACCTGATCTTCTTGGCAAATGTTTTAAGTACTTAGGGTAAGTAATATAAGTATAATTATATTTATATTGGCAACATTTCATGTAAGTGTTGATGTTTATACCATCTGTTTAGTTAGAGATCATTTACTAACCTAGAAATGGCTTCACTGTGACAGGCAGATGTGTTGAAAAACCTGTTGATATTATGCTTAGAGATGATTATTTGTAAAATATTTTGACCAGAAATGCCAGATTGAGTTCATATTTATATACATAATAATTGATATTGTGTATTTGGGCAGTAATCCTTCATTAATGCATGTTTGGTTAAATATGACAGACAAGGATAACCGTTTCACCCTTTTGGTTAATCTTTCTTGTTTACCCACAATAGAACATATGTTCGGATTCAATGTATATAAATATTGTCCGAACGATATATTAGATTGAGTGCTTTAGACTGTATATTCAGCCATTTTCGAGATTGTGAAAACTTTGTTTGCACGGTTTAAATAGTGTCCAAATTAATTCCATAGTATGCCATTGGTTGGTTGATGTTATCGGACAAGTGGTGGGGTGAATGCAATATTTGTTGGAAGGGGGTTTCAGATGCTTAGTTATTAAACACATTTAAAACACACTGTCCATTCCCGAAAGATTTTGTTGAGTCTGTTAAAATCAACCCGTGTCATTTGTTTTAGCAATATCAATCTTTTTGTATCTATTCATTATATTGAATGTTATTCTTTAATTCTATGTTTTACTTAACTTTCTACTTTTTAAATTTTTTTATATTTTCCATTTTTGGGGCAAGGCACCATATATGATCACTTCGTCAGATAAACAAAAAGATTTCAGAAAACTTGCAACTGAAAATATCTTGTAATTAGGTCTAGTTTAACATACAAAAAGGTTGTTTTGATATCTAAAATATTTTTAGGGGTGCCCTATAAAGGGTTAAGCGTAAACTTACATTGTAAATTGACCCCTGCCACTATTATGGGGGAATTTTCAAAAAACAAATTTGTTTTTTCTAGACATAAGGAGTAAATGTTTACATGTTCAGCCCTCTAGCTCTGTTGGTGTGGCCTGTATGCATGATACATACATAGCCAGCCAGACCAACTTAAAAACTGAAGAAACCTATGTTGACAGTTTTGGTGACAATTTTGGTTGGTTTCTAATTATATTTATACTGGTAATATTTCATGTAGTGTTGATGTTTATACCATCTGTTAATGGTCATTTATTAACCTAGAAATGGCTTCACTGTGACAGGCAGATGTGTTGAAAAACTTGTTCATATTACTGTGCAAAGCGATTTTTGTTCCTGGGTAGTGAGTGTTATTTTCTAATTGCTTATGTGTAAAACGTATAGAAAATGGCTATTATTCCCTTCAGACTTTGCTTTTGTGACCAGGACAGTGATATTCATATCATTGCATTGGATCAAAAAAGCCTTATGTCCACTTTTTGGAAAAATAACATTTTTAAATATTAACAAATGTTACATCAGTTTCTCACTTCAAAACAGCCATATGTCCAAATACACTCCTGAAAAGGCTATCATATCTGGAGATATTGACTTTGTAAATCAAATACAGAAACTTGTGTCAAAAAGGCCTTAACTCTAAGTGCATTCATTCAAGAAAGCCTTATGTCCACGTGGTATAAATATAAGCAGAGCTGTGTTACAGTCGTTTTTTTCTGCCATCAAAATATAACTGTTCAAAATATTTAATTGCTCATATCTCAAAACCATAAAAATGGACATACAGCCTTTTTGATCCAATGCGATATGTAGTTGCTTTTCTTACTTTTGTGATTAAAAATGTGCAAATTCGTCTGTTGTCCAATTGGAAATAAGTAGATCTCAAATTATTACTGTCATGTTCACAGAAGCAAAGTTTGACGGGAATAATTGCCATTTTTCTATACTTTTTAGACATAATCAATAAAAAAAATAACATTTATTACCCTGGAATAAAATTTTTAAAAAGTAAAAATATGTTGCACAGTGTTTATCGGTGCTTATTTGTAAACTATTTTGTAAAATTATTTTATTGTAGGGATCATCAGTTGTTTGCCATG